>KE504152.1:318268-330491 GCA_000344655.2 Fomitopsis schrenkii
AAAAAAAAAAAAAAAAAAAAAAAAAAAAAAAGAGTCGTAATCATTCTAGCTGATCGTGCTAAATAACATTGATGGTGACCAGTGCCAGTGTGTATAAATGACCAACCCGGAGACGGGCCACCCGGGGAAGCTGAATCATGGAAAACCGGATGTGCATCGCATCGACGAGGAGCGTAGCATAAGTAGCTGTAAGTTGAGGCTGGTGCTATACCTTTTGAATTCAAGAGCGCACACGATTTAGAGCTATTTAACGTTAGATGATAGATGAAATGCAGAGAAACGAGACGTGTCTGTGACAATTGATCTACATAACGGTTCAACTTCAAATTGGGACAATTACCAAAGGAAAGGAACAGTTCTACAGATTGAACACAAACATCCGTGCGTGACAATCCCAACGGTAGCTGCGAGGCGCAGGGGCTACCATTCACCCCCGGGCTCGCCAAGGTGACCAAGCCGTTCATTACTCCATTCCTCCCATTGGCTCTGATTCTCATCCAGTTTCCTGAACACCGATATCCAGTCCCTGCATATAAGGGTCTCACCGCGTGTGTGCATGCTATAGTTCTTCGACAAAAAATCTCCTTCCTCCAACGAATCCGTTGCATCACACAGAAACGTTTGTCGAAGGTAATTGAGACAGTGCTGAAGGTGGTGGCGATCGACCTCGAGCATGTTGTTGTGGCGCCCATATTGATGTTGAAGCCCGAGATACAGTATCTGTAAACAGTGCATCTGATGTCCGAACACCGTGGAGAGGAATCTGTGTTCGGGCCCAAGATGTGTCTTCCCGTAGTGCACGGGATGGCCAAGGCTTCGCCACTCCTCAGAAGCGATGTCGTCGGTAGGGCTCAAAGAGAAGTGGATGGACTCATGAAGAGTCATCATCACGGGCTGGAGATTTCCGACGGGGTACTCGTGCGGATAGTCTCGACCCACGTAAGTGTAGTCGTCGCCTGCTACAGAGAGGCCTCGTATCAATGCTTGTCCATCTCATGAATACACCAATGTATTACCCGCAATCCTGTGCCGATTCGATTCTTCAGTCAGCTTTCCGTGAAGCCATACGAGCGTGACGACTTGGAAGAGCGCTGCGATAGCGATTACTAGGTGCAGCCAATGCTTCACGTTCGCCATAATACGGCGAGTTGATTCTCGCACGTACCCTACAGGTAACCACGGTTCATCATGTCAGAACCACAGCCGTGATGAGTGGGTAGATACATACCTTCGCACCGTGGTTGAGATCGAACTACTGAGTTTCGTCTCTTGTCTCTCGCTCGATATCCGTCAGTCTGGGGCCTCAGTGGGTCAGAAGTGTTATATGCTAGTACTAGCTGTTCGCGGCTTCGATAATCTAAGATGGGGTGCTGCAAGCATATTCGAAAGTCTCGACGGCACTGCCTCACCACCAAGCTGTACATAGAACTGTAAAGGCATCTAACCGGCCTCAATTGAGCTAGTTATGAGTACCCGTGCAACATACGCTCACCGCTCATTCAAGTGATAACCATGTTTGCGGCCTCGCTTGAGACGGCCATTCTGGATGAAACTCGACTTGTCAGTATCAGATCAGCAACCGGCTGAGATTGAACCCTAATACATGTTGCAGATACGGAGAGGAAAGGCCGCACCGCGTATATCAACTGAGCGTCTGTAGAGGAGTTGAGCCTGTCCCGCAAGACTGCCCCGCAACAAGGACTTCCACGTGGCATGCCCGTCATGTCAACAACCTCACACGTCAAGCTTAATTTTCTTGTCAGTACGATATATCAACACTGCAAGCCAACGATGACTTACGCAAACGTCTGCACCATATGCGGCCTCCGAGTCTCTACGGGGTTCTGTACATTTCACTGGCAGCTTCGTGCCTCGCAGTGCTTTGGGCGAAGCCCTGGATGGTAGTGCTATACCATGGAGGGTCAACTCTATCCCGAAGCCTGGGAAGCACTTCCACAAAAGAATACACGCACATGGATGGTGGGTAGCTCAAAAATGTCATTTGTCGCATGAACTAACACACCGAGTACAGACGGACTGTACTTCGCACCTCCGCAGTCCGCTCCCGTCGTAATGACATTCGGAGGCACAGCGCGGTACCAGCTAGACGACGAGCTCGCGAGCCTCGAATACGAGCGATTGATGCCTTCAGGAGGCCATGTGGTGTACGTGCGTGAGAATGCCATCGGCGGCACCAACCTGGACGACCATGGGCACACTCTCGTCCAAGAGTACACTGTTACACTTTTCCATCAGCTCAAATGCCTCGATATCATCCGGCACGAGCTCACCAACGGCATTCCAAGGGAACCAACCCAACTTACCTCTCATTGCATGAATTATCTGCGCCAAACAATTCTCTGTGCAGTCAACATGCGGCTTGAATCCATCAAGAACCCTCTGGGGGCTGTCGAACGTGTATATGACGCAATTTGCAAGGACTGGGAGATGGTGTACCTGGAAGCGGAGAGGAATTTGAGCAGATGTTTCACTGATACTAGCGAAGGGGCAGCATAGAAAGAATGCCATTGTTGTGAAGGAACGTAACCAAGGAAGCGATCCACATCAGTACATGCTTTAGTTTAGGTCCGAAGTCCGAAAGGCGTCTCAGAAGTGCAAGGTTATGTAAGTATCGGACATCCAATCTGCGCCACCGCGGCCGCCCGGGCGAGCCCTTCTGAATCCTTCTCACTCGTCGACGACCATCTCTACCTCACCATGGGCTACAGACTAGCCGCAAGCTACAGAATACACAACGCATCGTCGCGTCATTTCTCACATGCCTCATTGTCAGCGTTTCCACGAGTACGAAGCACCAGCAGGAGCTCAATCGGAACATCGGACTAGATCAAATTCTATCTCTGTGCTCGTCAGTCGCCGCCAGTCGCCGCCAGTCGCCGCCTCATTCCAAGATCCAAAATCATGCTACCACGCTGCATAACGCCGATGCGGCGGGAACTGAGCTTCTCATGCATTTTGAGCTGCTCGTCCTTGCCTTCTCTGATATCGTGATTCCACTTTGCATTTTGTTATATCTGTATGATCTCGCACTGGCATTCCCTGGTCCAGTCTTCTTTGCGCCGCAACTTGGGAGCACAAGGGGACAGAAGCACAGGCATTTTCATAGCTATATGCTACTAATGATGGACGGTGCGCTACCCGGCATGCGGTACAGATGCCTACTACTAGTAGGGTTGCGGTGCTCATCTGAAGGTGAGGGTCATTTATATGGGCTTGACTCGTGCCTCCCTCTAAGTCGCGTCGATATCCTCCTGCGTCACCGGCTGCACAGACTCACCAGACTGCGCAGACACTAATACCTCTGGGGGTTTGACAGGATGATGTCTAATCCCTGGGCACCAGATGAAAGCGCCTCTACGATTCTCTCCGAACGCCTGTGGTTGCAGGGCGCTCTTCTCAGCAACGTCTTCTACGGCATGCAGTTCATGCTGTTTGGTATGACCCTCGACATGCTCGTCCGTAGTCTCACTCGCTCTGGTAACAAGCGGCATCTGATTACCATCACCTTCCTTGTGTTCATCTTCGTCATGAGCACCTTGTTCATGTTCAGCTCTGTCGCGTCGACCGAAAGGGCATTCATAGATGACAGAAACTATCCCGGGGGTCCTGATGCCTATGAAGCGCAGATGTCCGAGGGTCCCTTGAGCGAACTCGGGAATTCATCGCTCATGATCGGCCAATGGGTCATGGACCTCTTACTAGTACGTGTAGCTGTCATCTGACAATGACGCGCATGCTCAATCATTGTCGCTCTGTAGGTTTGGCGTTGCATGGTCATCTATGAAACTTGCACCAAGCCCGTGCGCCTCGCGGTCACATCCTTCGCATGGCTACTTTGGCTCGGCTCACTCAGTGAGTCAATGGGCACCGAATGCTTCGTTCTACTGACACACCATCTCCAGTACTCGGCATAGCTTACCTTGTTCAAAGTCGGAAGTCATCCATCACATCTGCCGCTGACTTCACTCTCGCCAGTGGCTGCATGTCGCTTGCAATCAACGTCGTCGTCACACTCCTAATCGCCGGCCGGCTCCTCCTCTTCCGTCGTCGCGTGATACGCATCCTGGGGGCGGGTCACGTCTCCCACTACGCTAATTTCTCCGCCATACTCATTGAATCGGCGGCCATGTACACTATCTATCTACTCCTCTTCGTCGTCACACTTGCGATCAACAATCCTGTGTTCTGCGTCTTCGCTCAGAGCGTCGGACAAGTACAGGTAATTTCCCAGCGGAACCCATGAACGTGCTTGCTCACATAGTCACGCAGACTGTTGCGTCCTTTCTAATTATCTACCGCATGGCTTCGGGGAGAGGGTGGACAGTAAACACTGACACCGAGGTCTTGAGCCAGGCGGGTACTGAGCCTATACAGCTCAAGAGTGTGCCATCTGTACATCTCGGCCACTCAAAGGACCTGACGGCCACTGATCATACGGGCATTATGTCATCGGGTGACTATGCGAGCTTGGTCTGAGTCTCAAAGGAAGACGCAACGTCCTGCATTGTCTATCGTAGATCATTGCTCTTCGCGGGGAGAAATTGTGGTGTTTTGTCTTCCCTTGCGAGATAATACATACCAGGACCTAATGACCCGCTGTCCGCCCTTATGTCGAGATTGCACTGGCCAGGCTATCATTACAACCGCCTACAAATAATGTACCAATAACACAAGTGGTGTACAAAGTCCGTCGAGCAGAAGCAGACACGCGAATGCCAGGATTAGATGAACATACACAAGGACCGCCAGTAACACAATGACTAGAGGTAAGATGAAGATCAAAGGGTAGAAGAGCAGGGATATCAGGGCCGTGTATCATGTCTCGCCCTCCATGACCTCTTTCTCGTATTTCTTCTTCATGACGCTCACTGCAGCCGGGCTTAGTGAGGGGGGAAACCTTGCAGAACAAGCGACAGCCGTACCTTCCCGAGAGATCTGTCCAGACGAGAGCCATCCGTCCGGGAATGCGTTAACGATCTACAAAGAGCATCATAAGTCCCCATACATAGAATCGGGATAGAGGGGTTGGATCCTACCTTCTGGTATAATGTCTTCCGCACACCCTGGTCACTGACGATCTGGTTGTTGTTCTCTAGCGAGCTGGCATCACGACGGTATCAGCACGACGCCCGGCACAGATGACGCGAAACTCACTTCTTCTCGTTCTCCAGCCTCACCACCTCGTTGCTCAGACAAACGAGCTGCCAGATGATCGACTTCATCGTGTCCGTCAAGCGGTACTTCTTCCCCGGCGGGTGCGCATCCCGCTTCGCCGCAGCGCTCATCGCCGCCGTCTCGTCGTCCTGCGGCTCGTCGTTGCCCGTCTCGTCAATCGACGGCTGCGGCCCCAGATGCGGCGTCGGCGTCGTGTCGGAGCCCCCGGGGACGGGTGTACCCTCAACCGAGTGAACGACAGAGCCCGCCTCGGTCCCGGCTTCTGTCTTCGAGTGTCTTCGCTCCCACGCCGCAACGCTCTTCTCCCATTCCTCCGTTGCCTTCGGGAATCCTTCGTCGGCGAGGCCTTTCAGCTCCTTCAGGAGTGCCTCCTGTCGCTCGACGAGCAGTGTCGTGTGGTCTCGCCATACCGTTCGCTTAATCAATTTCTAGATATAGGAATGAGCGTCGCAAATAGAGTCAAACTCGCCGGCGGGCGCACCATCATTGTAAACTTATTGTACGGAAATAGTGTTGGCATGAGGTTGAAGAAGTTATCGTTGTATTCGCCGAGCAGGATCGCCTTGAGCGCGATTCTCACTAGCACAGGTTTGAGTCCAGGGGGGAATTTGCCCTTGGTGTCCCAATTCTCTGTTGCACGACGAGTGAGTCACACAACCACTCGCTCTCTCGCCACCAGGCCCACCTTTCTTGATGGCCTTTCTGAGCTCCACAAACATGTCTTCGAGTTCCGGATGGAACGGATGCTGCAGCCGTTATCAGCATCTTGCGACGGATGTGAGCTCAACACTCACAAGTTCCCGCGTCTTTCTCCGCTTCTTCGCGCCGTCCTGCGAGCCCGATAGCACACTCTCCGAACGCGGCTCTTCAGCTTTACGCTTGACACCCTGTGCCGGTGTTTCATCGTTATCGGAGGGTAGAACTATCGGTTCATCGCGCGTCCCGTTCTCCTGTTTCACCTTCTTCGGCGACGACGCTGGTGGCTTGGATGGGCCCGGCATGATGGGTTGGGATAGGGACATCGCGAGAGAGGCCGGTATGGGGCCCGAGGAGAGGGCGGCGGCGACAGACGCAGAAGGTGCAAGCACGACCTTCTTCGACTTGGGTTTTTTCGTCACCGGTGCTCTGAGTGATGAGGTGAGTATCGAGTCCGACGGCATGAAGATCACCTCTACTGACGTATTCAGGAGAGCAACCTGCCCGCTCGAGACATAGAAGCCCTTCTGCTTCGTCTGTGCGAAGAATGTCCGTTCGTCTTGCGCAAGCTCGGAATCGTCAATGAATGGGTCCGCTGTGTCATAATATTCGGAAGCACGGTTCTTCTTCTGCAGAAAATGTACTTTAGCAGCCGTTTCGAGGAGTATACAGAGGGGTAGCATAAACGGTCGGGAATCCCCTTGTGCGTTGTGGCATGCGCTTGTTTGTGGAAACTGCACGGACACACGGGACACTTGAAGCAAGCTGAAGTGAAGTGTAACCACGACGAAGACCACGATACGCAGTCCGGGATGCCGAGATCACAGCCACTCTTCCAACGAGATGTAAGCGATACTGAAATGGCCCTGACATGACGACATTCCGGACGAGATGGGCCCTGACCACTGGTCTCAGCGCTGCCCGGCGTGGTAGGCCATAGCCTCAAGCAGCCGATGAAAGCTGTGGTTCACTCCACATCGGAAGGTAGACGAACTGAGAATCCAAGGAAGGGATATCAAGCGAATGAAGTACAAGTACTACACTCACCTTTCTCCGCTTCTTCTTGAGCTTGTTATCATCGCCCTCATCGTCACCCTCGCTGTTACTCTCGTCGCTTGTATCGTGCTTCGCAGGAGCGGTGGGAGTGGGTGGCCGCTGGCCTGTTTCCTTGCTAAGTGCAGAGATGTCGACCTCATAGTCTTCGGGGCCGCCGAGCTTGATGTCGAGGCGTATGGTGCGTGCCGGTTGTGCCGGTGCAGACGGAGCGGGAGAGGGTGAGCGAGGTTTGGTAGACTTCGGTTTAGCGCCCGCCGGGCCTGATGCGGGTTTGGCTGCGGTGACGCTCGAGGCGGGCTTCGATTTCGCGCCTTTGCCTCCGCCGTTCTCGTCGATGTTCGCGACCTCTGGGGGCTTCAAGGTGGACTGACCATTCGTAGGTACGCTGGGTGCGCGTGAGGAAGGCGAGTGAGACGAGGACGAGGAGGGAGAGGAGTCGACGACGATGGGGAGGTGATGCGGTGAGGCCGACTCTGGCGACGACGGCCACTGAAGTTCTGCCTTGTCGAGCTTGCCCGCTAGGGGTTCGAAGGCGTCGACAGCGACCTGCCCGTCGACTTTGAGGGCCATCGGAGGGGGCAGGGGACGCAGGGGACGGGGGAGGACGATGAGGAAGATGCCCAAAAAAGGCAGTTTTCGGGGGAGGAGAGAGAGGAGAGTTGGGACGGCATCCGCTGGATGTTCTCCGGTTGTCGATTTGCCAGCAGTGCCCGCGCGCCGGATTGTGCGCGACAGACGGGGTTCCTGCATCGTGATTGGTTCGGCGTTTCCCATATACGACGCGTCAGATCATCTTCTCATCTCCTCCCAAGCCGCGCTCGAATTTTCGCACTCGCCGCCTCGGAACTTTCAGATCCTCAAGGCACTACCTCTTTCTCTTTCCATGCACTGCGGAAGGCGTTCGCCGCCTGCATCCTTGTAGTTAAGTATGACGGCCGCTCTGCTATATGTTCTCCTAGATCCACTAGAGGCGTAGTATGATTAGGCTGTTCTTCGAGGGGTGAATTTCACGCGAGCACTCTGGGACTGCGTTTGGCCTCAGTGCTGAGCTCCCCCCTGTCATTATGCAGTTATGTGCCTTTTTAGTCACGTTTTCGCGAACCACTGACCCCTTGTGCTCCAGCTAAAAACACTACATGATCATGGTAGTCGGACACAGACACTGGGAATCGACGCAGTGTAAGTGACATGTGCCTCCTGCAAAAGAAAATTCCTCAAGACGACGACACCCGTTCTTACTAGCCTTCGTATCTACTGGATGTACTTCGCTGCAATGCTGTGTGACAGTGAAGTGAGCTTACTACTTACCACAGGGGGACTGCATAACTCGAACCTCGGGCTACGCCACAGCTTCGCCGAACCATGGCACAGCCAGGTTTCGAAAACACACGAAATAGGAATTCACGTTCAACAAGTACCTGCGGCGCAACTATGAATTGGGGCGGCCCTTATGCCACGACCAACGTGCACGATGGTCGACGTAGATCTAAGCAGCTACCTGAGACCACAGTCGTAGTGGCACAGCCACTTGATCGTGTACCAGAGTATAGACAAGTATGTAGGCAATTATCGAGGGAATGCTATACGCATAGTATATACTGTATCATCGTGCTCACTTGTTGGTCACAAGAAATCGTCCTGTGCAGAAAATTGAGCGATAGTGTCACCTAGCAAAGAGATGGAAAGTAACCTCTATACCATCTCTCGCTTGCATGTTTTCCACTAAACGCAAACCTCGCCGGCAAATCCTTCCAAGTAGAGTCTCCGACGTAGCATCCGCCTCAATAACCGCTACATCCACTCTGTCGAGGACAATGTAAGGTATACGGATCTGCCTTCCGAGGACGTGCGGCATCGTAATCGTCCCTGAGCCGTAGCACACCATACAGTTGATCTGCACCAAGTACATATCGATACCTGGATTAAATCCGAGCATCAGTATCCTGTCGTCCTCCGTGACAAAAGCTGCCGCTGCTAGCTCGTGGAACTCCTCCGAGCGCAACACATCGCCGTTTGGCAAAGTCTGCGGAGTAAAATGTAGCGGCTGCACCCGCACCAGCCGGTGTTTGTCGATGACGGGGTACCGGACACGCCTACATCCGCGAACGGCGAGATGAGTCTGATGCGAGACGACGGCGAACGCGTGTAGGTCGCTGTCGTCGAGGCGGTCTACGATGAGCATCAGGAGCTCGCGCGGGAGTGTCAGGAACGTCCCAGTACCCGAGGAAGGCGGGAGTGCTGCGAGGGGGTCTGGGAGAGCTGGGGTGGGATCGGCACTCCCTCGGAGGCGATACAGAATCGAGCGGTCCAGCTGTGCGTGGGGAGACTGTCCGAGTCGAATGAGCGCGTCGATCCCCGGCGTCGATGCCCGCGGCCCGAAGCGGTCCGGCAGGAATTGCAGGAGGTCGGAGCAAGATACGAAGGTCGTTTTCTGTGAAGCGTTGATGATTCCCCCTACGCACACGAGCGCGACGTGGCTTCCAGAAAACAGTACCCCGAGTACCCTGTCGTGAGCCAAACCTTCCCTTTGGAGCTCCGTGGCCAACGTGCTCGCTGTAGCATGCAGATCGGACGCAGACTGAATGCCCACGCAGACTTGAAAGAAGGTGTCGCTTCGTGGCCACCTTCGCTCCCTGCCGCTGCACGTCCCCTCTTCCATCTTGACAGGGCTCTCCGACGTGTAGATCATGGGCATCATGGCCGGCCAGAGGAGGGACAGCAGCATGTGTCTGAGCTGCTCTGCGTCTTCGCCATCTCCGTCCGCTCCCGGACGTAGGCACTGGTGGAAGCCGTGGTGGTATTCGCGGAAACACTGCCCGAAGATGACCTCGTACAGTCGCGTACAGACGCGCTCGCTGTCCGGCTGATCGGGCGAAGTGTCCAGCAGCTCGTGGACCGGGACGCACGTCCTCACAGCTACAGACGCGTCCGTCGACGTCGTGGGGGCTGGTGCGGGCGGCCGCGCCCAGTTCGCGCGGTAGGTATACTCGTCCGGGACGTCTGGCGTGCACGTCCAGAGGCCATAGTGGTCCTGGGTGATGTACCGCTCGCACGCGTCCGGCGGGGGCATCCTATCCAGACGGAACATCGGCTCGGCCATGAACGAGAACACGAGTGTGTCCAGGTCGAGCTCGTACGTCCAGTCCATCCACGTCCGCCCAAAGTCCGGACGCACCTCCGTGATCATCTGGCTCGTCTGGCTGTAGTTCCCACCGTACGGCAGGCGCTTCGCGACGCCCACCGCCGCGAGCTGGCCGTCGAGCTCGTCCCGCTTGTTCGCGAGCCAGGCGGAGAACAAGGAGGGGTCGCGGGGGATAGAGAGCATGAGGTGGTAGCCTGTGATGTCCCGGAAGCTCGGGCGGGCCTCATAGCTGCTGAAAAAGAGGTTTCGGTGCCGGTAGAGGGTGTTAAACAGCGGAGGCATGGCTGCAGAAGAGTACTAGCTAGTCGCCGACCTCCATACGAGGTTTGGGACCTTGTGGTGAGGCAGGGTGAGTGATAGTACGAAGGCTGGAAGTAGTACGACCTTACCGCCCGTTATTATGCTGGTGAGAGATGCGGCGGCATAACCTTCATTGCGCAGATAGCTCCCGGCAGGCCCGAGGATAACGTTCCGTCTGGGTATGGTCTACGGATGTATGTCTTTGGCCAAATCTTACTGCTGAAGGCTTGACACGATAACGCCACGTTGACCAACCATCATGCATCATGCCCCATCGTCGGTCCTCGGAAATACAAGATCTAAGATGGAGATAACGTTGTCGGTATACAGCTGCAGAAATTGCCTACCCGGCGAGTCCATGTATCGAACTTCCGGCGCTAATGTGATGTGACGTTTATGAGGCTCAGTCTCGCATGCACACGCCGTTTATACATACATAATCATGTTGTGGTTAGTAAGAGTGGTCGTCGGCCGTTATAGGTGCAGGGACCGGGGCTAAAATAACGTCTTTCGGGTCCCCAGTTGCGCGATAGCTAGTAGCGCCTTCGTCTCTGAAAGCACGAATACCAATTTTGTGGGAAATATAAAGGTACACGAGATGTACGTCCTTCAAAGCAGTGTTCGCTTTGCCACGCATATCATCTAGCACCAGCGCGAATGAGGCACGAATGGACTATCGGAAAATGGCCGCGTTAAATGCATGTTCCCCTTGAGGTTACATCCAATAAGCTCGAGGGAATTCATTTTTGGAACACGGTGCGCGAAAGTACTTCGAGATGACTTTGGCTCATGTTTTTTCACAGCGATCACTGAAAACGCTTCCCAGAAGCCAAGAGGCCCGTATCCAGGTGAGAAGCTTCCATGTTCTTCCCGAACCACGCATCAGGACTCGAGACACAATGATATCGAGCGGCTATGATCCGCCCTCATGGCTTGAGTACTGTGGCGGATGTAACGAATGGGGTCATTAGGGACAAGGTTTTGGTAAAGAAGAGGTCGTACAATGAGAGTTATGATTAGGCATGAATCGGACGTACCAAATATAACCGGAGTGTGCGCGTACAGGGGTTTGGACGCCTGCGGATTCAGGCTTGAACTGAACAGTATTTCCAATGTCCATGGCGCATTAGGGGAGGTCAGAGTACCGATTTTCAGGCGCTTTTGAGGCGATTCACCTGGTCGATTTTTACACGATTCGTCGTGCCAAGACATGTCGAAAATCGCTCGAAAACCGGATTTTACTCTGACCGCCCCATTTCGGAACCCACAGCTTGGGGCGATTTTGAGTCGATGTTGCTACCAAAAAAAATCCTCTCATAATTCAATTCACCATAGCTAAAATTGTAGTCGCGCGCAGTGTATCTTGTTGCACAAGTGAAGCAACGACACTCTCCCTTCCACTATACTCCGGCAAAGATGTACCCTGCAGGGCACTCATTGTGGCTACTAGGGCGGGCCATACGGAGTAAGACAGATACTCGGCGTGATCGGACTATGTACGTGGTCGCGAATTTGCGCGACGTGCGCGGAGCCGCGGACATCTCAAGTTGTATAGCAGTAACAAAATGTAAGTTTGGGCTGTTATCAGCATAGCAAAAGCATACAGATGGGTACTACAACGGCGAGAATCGACGGGGAGCGAAAGCCGATTCTGCATGTCGAATCGCCTCCGGAGGCGATTCGACATGCAGAATCGGATGCACGATTTTCGGCGATTCTGGTGAATCTGAATCGTGTCAACATCGAGCACCCGCATCGCCTCAAAAGCGTCTCATAATCGAGTACTCTGACCTCCCCTATTGTTAGCACACCAGATGGCCATAGGAATATGTG
>KE504152.1:334781-429440 GCA_000344655.2 Fomitopsis schrenkii
TTGACTGAAGCGGATGTACATTCTCGCATGCCCTCATTTTCATTATCGTTTTCGAGGAGGGAGATCTCTATGTGCGTTGAACTTCAGCGTGGGCCTAGCTGTCTGAACAGGCTGAGAGCGGAATAAATAGTAAGACACCTCGTAGATTCGCAATGATGTCAAAGATGGTTGGCTCACCTTGCGGGACTCCGAGATGCCAACACCCCTAGCGTTTTGGCAGTTTGACTGGTACTCACGAACCATCACACTGGCGCAGGTTACTCATGAGCTGAGTGGAGAGATTTAAGGAATCATCCCTTAGTTGTTTTAGGAGTTCGAGTGCCTTTCAAAACCCGCGGAGTACATCATTGTCTTCATGGTAAAGATTTTTGTCAAGGTTGTAGCTTGTGAAGTTTGTAGCTTGTCGTTTGTGGTAGGTCAATTTAGCCCCAAGAGGGAGGGAGGAGGTGGATCGCTGCAGCTGCCAAGCAGCTGCAGCCGGACGACGCGCGCCGCGATGAGGCACGGGGACAAGCGCCGAAATGGCCACATCGGCGCTCAACTTCATAAGTCTCGACGGTGCACAATCCACCTTTCCTCGTCTCCATCCTACAACCCTCCGCGCGCGCATTCCCCCAAGATATCCTGGTTTATATCTGGATTCGCCTTGTACTCCCCGACTGAGAAAAGCTATCTCAATAGTGATTGACGCCACCTTGGGGAGCCCGCGCGTCTGGCAACTTGGGACTTCGACTCGTCCATCCGAATAGATGACTTCGTTCATCCCTTCCATCTCGCCGGCCGATTTACAACGCGCCGCAGAGGTCAGAGGGCTGCCTCACGTCCATGAACTTTATACTGATTCTTTGGACAGCTCATACAACAAGGCTACGCGCCACAGAACCACCTCTCGTCTGAAGACCAGAGACGGATTCAGCAGGAGGTCTTCGAAATCCAGAAACGACCAGAAGCATGGGGGCTTGTGATACCCTTCCTGAACCACGGCGATCCTAATGTCCAATTCTTTGGGGCGCATACAGCGCAGGTGAAGATCGCTCGAGACTGGTGAGTGCGCCAGTCGCTTCTGTTTCGTTCTAGTCATCGAATCCAAACCCTAGGGCGAGCTTCCCTGAAGAGCATGTTGCGGAGCTACGCGTTATGCTTTTAGACGTGACGGGTCGCGCCATGGGTGCTGCAAAGAACAAAGTTATTCTGCGGAAACTCTATGTCGCGGTATGTCTCTGTTCACCTGCTAACCCCGGCCTCTCGTGACATAGTGTCGTTCAGGTAACTTCCCTAGCCCTAAAGCTTGCGCCAGGTAACCCATCTCGATGGCCAGACTGGTTGATGTCGTGTATCAATACGATGTCTGGCCTGGGTGCAACGAACGAGCAGATCCTGGACTTCCTTGCCATTGTGGCCGAAGAGGTAGACAGTGCAGACTTGCTGCCCGCAAGTAAGTAAGTGCTCCGCGTCGTCCCACAAGGACTTCTTCTTACAATAACTTTAGAACTCAGGTGCAGAGTAGCCTACGATCCGTCATACCAATGGTCGTGCAAGCCATCACTTCATGCATCACCGTGCCACAAGCTCTCAGCGCCCCACAGCAGCTCTCATCCGCTCTGAAATGCTTGCAAGCGTGGTTCCCGATACTCCCCGCCAAGTGCGTCCCGTCGGTCTGTAGGCGTCCTGTGTCTCACACTGCCCACCTATAGCGACCTAACACCGCTCATCCCATTGCTCATTGCGTTATTATCGCCAACGTCAATGTCCCCACTCGAGTTTGACGAAGCTGCGTTTGTGGGCGCGTCAGAAACACTGCAGGAGCTCACGTCGAACTCTGCACTCGCAGACGGGTCTGCAAATCGGACGCTCACCGAGCCCCTGCTCATCTGGTGTCACGCCTATGGTGGCCGGATCGTCGAGGAAACATTGAAGAGTGAGTCTCCCAGCCGCCATATCCTGTGCGACTCCCTGAGCGTTGTGCTGGCAGGTGGCATGGTGGACAGCGTCTCGCATTCCTTCTGCAAACTGCTCGCTGCGCTAGGCGACCACTCCACGCTCTACATTGCCGCCAACATCGCCTCCACACTTCCGCCCACGCCATTCCCCGAGCCGCCTCCGCCTGTCACCTTCCCCGCGCCTTCGCTCCCGGACAAGGCGCAGCTCGTGCAGAACTTCCTCCGCCTGCTTCTCGCGTACGCGGCGCTCCCGGGCTACTACGGTGTGGACGAGGAGGAGAGCGAACTGACGTTCAACTTCTGGTACCTTTTCCAGGAGGCGTTGTGGAGCGCGGAGTACGAGCAAGAGTTCGAGTTTGGGGACGGAGACGTCAATGCTGCGCCCGGGACGGACAAGACGGAGCAGGCACAGTGGCGCGTTGCTAAGGCGGTGTACTTCGAGCTGGTTCAGGTGCTTAGACGCAAGGTCGTTTGGCCTGAGGCAGCTACCTTGCGGACGTGGAACAGAGGTACGTGTTACGTTGTGCGGAAGAGGTGCGCGGGCTCAGGTGATGTGTAGACCAACGAGATAAATTCCAAGCGTACGTCAGCGTTTGTTTCGCATATATGCCGAGTTTCCGTTGACCTATTTCTAAGCTATCGGCGGGAAACCGGAGACATCTTGATCAATGGGTTGGTCTTCATTCTGGAGCTATGGTGTCTAGTTGCTTACGTTCGTGACAGGTACTATATCCTCCGAGATGATCTCCTGGCCTACTATGTAACAGATCTCCTACAACGCTTATCCTCGAGGTCACCGACTGATAGCTGGGAGGTAGGTACCACCGGGTTGCTCAGTCCTCAAGGTATTTACAGCGAGTGCAGGAAATTGAAGGCACGTTGCATTGTGTTATGGCCGTGCAAGAGGCGGTTCCAGTCGAAGACAACGCCCACCTCGCGCGCATCTTCGGGCCTGAGATACTAGGTCGGCTCCCTGTCACTGGCAATGACCGAGTACGACGCACAGCGCTGCTCCTCATAGGTACGCTCTCTTCCATGGGCTGCCACAAAGACCTGATCGCCTCCCCGCAGGTTCCTATGCTTCGTGGTTCACCACTCAGTCGCAAAAGTCAGCTCCTACGACGTCCTTGCTGATGAGCGCTGTGTCCTACATCGCTGCGGCGCTTCCAGAATATGCACTCTGCTTACCGGCTGCAAACGCCCTCAGAGACCTCTGTGATGCGAACCGAGTGGCTCTTGCTCCCCATATCAATGCATTCGGAGAGCTGCATGCTAACATGACAGGAATACCCGTGAGTTGCCTCTACCTAGTTTTATAGCGTATGTTCAAAGCAACGTTTCTCGTTAGGACACCGAGAACGCCAAGGTGCTCCAGTCTATAGCGAGCGTGATACAAGCTTTATCGCCTTCTGAAGCCATCCCACCTATCGAGGTAAATATAATTGTCCCTCGCGCAATGTCTCTCTCTGATTCTGATTTTCGTAGGCAATTCTGAACCCCGTAGTAGCGAAGCTACATGCAGCCCTGGAGTCCTCCGCAGAGGTGAATAAGCATAAGCTGAGGTCGATGAAAACATGGCATTAACACTCGCGAACAGCTTCCAGACGAAGCACGAGCAATCACGATTCAACATTTGCAGACTATCGCCGGTGTTGCGAAGGGTTTGACGCGCACGAGTGACTCCTTGCTCATTCTAGACGACAGCCCTGAGTCTCGTGAAGAACATGAAGATATTTTGCGAACCCGAGAAGATCCCCGTGTGATGAAACTGCGAGACGGAATACTCTTCGCCATAAGGCGCATAGTCGACCTGTGGACAGAAGATGCTAGCATTTCCGACGTGAGTGGACCACCTCTTTGCGAAGATGTCCATTGAGCAAGTCCCTCAGGCCCTGAGCGAACTGTTCAGGGCGATCACAGCCCTGCCCACAGATATCACTCTCATTACTCTGCCTACAGCCCCCTTGCTCGAGGTGGTTTGCATAGCGGCTCAGAAGCAACTCACTGCCGTGTGGTTGTCATTGACGACTATGCTCACCATACAACTAGACCCACCCAGTCTGCTGCCCACGACCTTCAAGTCTGTGCCCACACATGAAGCGGAGCAGATAGCAGTGAACGTGTTAGGGGTGATTCTCCAGGCAAGTTTGACGGTGCTGAGTCAACCAGAGGCAATGGAGTCGGTATGTCGTCTGCTTCCTTTCTCGGCATCAAACCTTTAAGGACGCATAGGCTCCCGATATCGTTCAAGCCTTCTTCGGATGTTTGGATACGGTGCGTCGCTAGACAAGAAGGTCTTCATTTCGGCGCTCATGAGTGCTTTACAGATGGCCCAACATTTCGTAGCCGCATTCTATCGACTACCCACCAATCTGTTCAACGCTCTGATGCGATGCACGGTTACGTCGCTGGGTTTGCAAGAACGATATTCCCTCGTCGGAGCTTGTACTTTCCTTGTGAGCCAACATTCAGTGTGCTCTGCCCATCTTTGTTGAACCATCGAGTCTGCAGAGGACGCTCATCATTCGCACGTGCGCGGTAGACGAGCTCAGCGATGCCAAACAGATGCTCGTCCAAACCCATGGCCGTACCATCATGGGGGCGGTCCTCAGTGGCTTTGCCGGCGTGGCTCCTCGCTCTGCAGCGCCGAACCTGATCGAGCTACTGTCGACGTTGACTCAGCGCTTCCCCGCTGAGAGCCGGAAATGGATGACCGAAGTGCTCTTCGCTGTAAGCGTAGCTCATCTGGTCCTCCTCTTACTTGTCTACAACATAGTTTTATAGGGCAACTTCGTACAATGCAAGGCCAACACTGCTGCCAAGGAGCAGCTGATCAAGGCGGTGTTCGGGTACGTGGTTCGCCTCCGGATTCTGGCTTGCGTTGTCAACTTACTGGTGATTAAGGTCGCGGTCAGTGAGGCGGGTGCGAGACGCAGCTCAGCAATTCATACTTGTAGCAAGGGGTTTGGAGGGGACTGGTTTTGGCTACACGTCGGTCACGATGTGATGAAGCAAGCCGATAAAGAAACAAGTGCAAAGATCGCAGCAGACTTCGACATTGTTGTACACGTTCATAATAGCAGCAGTATGTTCTCAACCTCCGCCACGCTACACCATGTTAGCGTAAAGGAGGCTAAGGGCTCTTGCCTCGTGTAATGCGGCATCACGCGGCTGACATTCTAGTCCAGGCTGAATACTGAAGTCGCCTGTCAACAGGTGTCGACGAATTTGCGTTTCCAGTCAAGGTCAAAACGTTCGAGTTCAGACTACAGTCAGCGGCTAGCCGCCACAGATGGTACACGCCTCCGTCATTCTCCCTCTTCGGAGCCCTGCATCTACTTGCACTATACGGCTCGGGAAGCTCCTCACTCTACGCCTGGCGCGTCGTTCTTCGACGATCATGTCGGTTCATGGTCCAAATCCGCATCATCGACGCCCTGCTACTCTGCGACGAAATGTCTACGTTCGACCTCGCCGCTCTTCTCCAGTGGTTGCAAGATCCACAGCTGATACTGGTCTTGTCTTCGGGCCAGGCGGGGAGGCGGCAATTATTCCAACACAAGGGGCCGATATTGCATCAGCAGCTGGATCTACTCAGCAAGATGGTCAATCTCTGAGCCCGGTAGACGCGGCAGCGCAGACAGGCCTCCTTTTCAGCACGGAGGTGGTCGCGGTGATGGGGCCTGATACTGCACAGGTCAGTGCAGAGTGACAGTGACGTATGCGAGAGGGCAACATTGATGTCTTGTGTCTTGTGATACAGCCCTCAGCGAGCTTCGCTGCGCTATCCCTGAGTATCGGCCCAGCATCTAACGGTGACACTGGGAGTCCGACCACCTTCTCCCCAACATCGGCCGCCTATTCGTCACTTTCGAGCGTAGCCCCTTCGACGGTGCTATCCTCTGATACCAGTTATCAGTCTGCAAGTCCTGCGAGCTCCACGGCGCCCATTGTCGCGACCGCAACTGTGACCTCGACTAGCCAAACTACTGTCTCCTCGTCCTCGTCCTCGTCCTCGTCCTCGGCTACAGCATCAACTCGCATGGCGTCGCATCCGTCTGGGGCGTTGTTCGCTGATAACACAGGTCTGAAAGTCGGCGTCTCCTTCGGTGCGCTTGCTGCTATAGGCTCCTTGGCTGCCCTTCTGCTATGGTGGCTCCGGATGCGCCAGCGAACCCGGACTCGGAAGTTGGAAGACTCCGTCATATGGCCATGGGAGAAGCAAACGCAGAATGACCAACCTCCTAGTCCAGCAGGTTTGGAGACGGGCTTCAGTGCGCCTCCGGTGCACGACGAAACCGCCGGTTCATGGAGTGCTGGTTGTCTGGACAGGCTCGACGCAGTGAGCCCCACAGACGCTCGCTTGCCAACCCTTCCGCAGCTAGCGCAGACATTGGACACGACACCCTACCAGACGGTCCAGCTGCACTATGCCAACAGCAGCGTGCCCGACCTGGCGCCAAACATGGGGGTGCTGCAAGTCACCAACCTTGTCCCCGGCGATATCTCCTCTGGTACCGAGAGTAGTCGCGCCAGCTCCGTACTCAGCTTGGTACGTATGGCACCCGACTGTGGTACCCCGTACGAGCCGATGGCCGGAGAACGCCCTCGGTTCCTAGGTGTTCTGGACGATGGATTGCCTCTCCCATGGCCTGCCCTACACGTGCGGGATAAGCCAGCGGAGGCACGGCGATTGAAGTCTTCAAGCAACATCAGCGAGAAGAGTTTGGGACCTCTGCCGTACCCTGGAGATGCTCCGAATCCGTCGATGCTACCATCAAGCTGGGCTGCGTCAATCCGCACGAACATCGTCAACGCGTTCAGCGCCGTCGTTAGAGCACCTAACGCAGCGCATTCGGCCGCGGACAACCTGACCAGCCTGCCGCGTCGGAGACAGCGTAACGGAGCTGATGGCCAGCATGAAGCCAGTATCCTGTCCAAAGAGGCCTTCGCCCACTCTCCCATTTTGGACATCAAGGAGGACGTCGAGAGCATGGACATTGGCGTGCCCCATCTGGAAGCCTTCACGTTGCCGCCTGTCTCTTCGTGGTCTTCCATCCCGCTCGAGGATGACTCCCATGAGGCCCTTCAGGCTGTGGCCGAGACACCAGATAATGATGGTCTTGACCAAGAGCAAAACAAGCTCGACACCATAGAGGAATATTACTCGCACGGGACACGGGGAGGTAGCTCGCCTCACGTCGACACTAGAGAACCTCCGCGCCTGCCCGACATCCCCAAGATATCGCATACGCCCTCGCTGTCGTCGCTTGCCATCGTCTGCGAGGCGCGTGCGCAGAGAAAGTCGACCAAATACAAGAAGGGTGGTACGCGCAAGAAGACTCGCGCGTCTCGGAGGCCAGCGTTGGTGTCGCGGGCGTCATCTTCGTTTTGCTCAGTAGGTTCGGACATGTCTCGCCAGTCGAGCATGTCGTCGCAGCACTTGACGGATGCCGAAGCATTGGCGAAACGAGTGCTGAGGGAGAGGCGGAGACGGGTGATGGAGATGGGACCTGTGAGATAGAGTTGTTGTTGTTCAAAGTGATATCCTCTCAGTTTGCTACATCCTACATCAAATCGCGGAAGACCACGGGGGGCACAACATTATAGCACACAGAAATCGTCAGTTAGGGTAACGACAGGGGTCATCACACCGTCTGAACGCGCACGAGAATCTTGAAGCCGTATATTTGGTAGCTGTAAATGTGACCTGCGCGAAGGGTACGCCGGTTCGAGAGACTCGAGGTAGGATTCATGGGGTGAGTACGGAGAATGGCACGAGCGATAGCGCGAGCTGATTCAGAGTGCTCAGCGAACCAATCAGCATATTGCGAGCTCGCCGCAGTAGTCCACAGCCCCAAACGTTGAGTTGAGAACGGAAAGTTCTTGATACGAGCGTCACGGAGTACCGAGAAGTGCTCTTCCAGGACTCCCCCATGAACGTCGCTCGCGCTTCCATCCACTTGGCAAGCCACCCAATGTAACTCAATCTATGGTAGACACCGGCTGATGCGCCGCATCGAGCGGACGAGGTCGCCCATGGTGCGGAAGGTCTGCTCGTCCTTCTCCGACGTCAAATGGATGATCGGAGATGAATGATCCCAGAGAGGCTCGTCCGCAATGAGTTCAGAGACGATGCATGACGTGGACACTAGGTTGGACATAGCAGTAACATTACTGTTCTTCGCTATCTATCTATTTTGTCAAAGCCCGAGCTCGTCCGCGTACGGGAGGCGCTTGATGTCACCAATAGCAACGTATGTCGGCTTCGCCTTGAGGAAGGACGATGCGGCCTGGACAGTGGACGTCAATAACTGAGATGACCACGTCGGAGAAGGTACTCACCTTGTGGTAGGCAGTCGCGGTAACCTTGTCGAGGTTGCTAATGGTGCTGTCAAGTGACGCCGGCGACCCGAGTGCCTGCGGGTTGTGAGTAGCTTGAACCGTCAGGGCAAGGCTTTCAACTCACTTGTGCACCGAGAGCAAAAAGCACATTGTCACGACCATCAAGCGCACTGGCGGCGTCGAATTTCGCCTTCGCGACAGCCTTCTTGAGGTCATCGCCCTTGAGGTCACCCGCAGCTTTGAGGGCGGCAACGGCGACCTTGCCCGCCTCCTTGACGCGCTCAGTGTCAGCGCCCTGGATGACGATACCATAAAGGGCCGCATCCGAGTAAGGGAGGAGGACGCTCTTCACGCTGACACCCGCTGGAAGGTTGGCGGCGATGGGAGAGAGGCCCTTCGACCACTTGATGGTAGGGGTAGGGTCCAGGTGTGCGGAGAGGACTGCCAGCTCGGCTGAGGGTGCGCCAGCGGTACCGAAGCCAATGAAGATCGTCTCGGGTGCACCGTGGGCCTCAATACGCGTCTCACCGCCGAAGTACGAGCTGGGGGACGAAGACAGGGTAGAAGCGCCAGAGAGCGAGCCGAGAGACTGCTCAACGAGCTTCTGGAGCGTTGCGGCGTCGATGCCTGTGCCGAGGACGGCGAGGTTGCCGGGGGTGAAGGCGTTCTGCGCGTAGGCCTTGACATCCTCGACGGAAACATGCGTTCCGGGAGTCGTGAAGGGGGACGAACCGAGGCCCGTTCGAAAGGCAAGCAAGTGCGCGAGGTCGAGAGCGCGCACTGCGGGGTTAGAGAACGCGGTGGTAGACTCGGCCTCGCAGACGGGTGCAACGTACTCGTCGAGCTCGTGTCTTGTGTACTTCGCCGACTTGACAAACGAGGAGAGGATATCAACGAAGAGAGGTCTGCCGAAGACAACGAAAAGTACAAGGTCAGTTGAACGTATTCGCCAGTGACGTAGCTGGTCCGAGACTGGTACATGTCCAGCAACACAGTTGAATGAGGGGTGCAGACTGAAAAGTACAACTCACTCGTCGCCCCTCAAGAACTCCGCAGTCAATGCAAGGTGTTCTCTGGTCAGACTTGTCGAAAGGACACCGCCGTAGAGCTCGGCCTCACGGATCGTACCGAGGAATGACCGCTTCTCCGTGCTCTACAATTCATGAGCTCGGGGTACGATATACAGCAGCAACGTAGCTCACCTTGAATGCGAATCCCTTCAAAGCATGAGCAACACCCGGTTTGCTCTCGAACCTACTGCCCGCCTTGACCAGGAAGGTGACAGCCGAAGTTGGCTCGCCATTGTCGACCGCAGCGACCTTCACGCCAGCGGTGTCGACGACGGTTGCAAAATTACGGGCAATGCGCGACGCGCTGCGCGCTGCCGACGACCTCGAGGCGAGCATGGATAATTAGGAAGAAGAGTTGGCGGAAGTGAGTGCGACGTTGCGGGAGGAGGTCGAGGACGCGGGTTCCGGCTGTCGCCGAGCCGACAGGCGCTTAACGTAAGTCCTCCCTCCGAACCCCAGCCGCGCCAAGGTGTCAATTTGTAGTCAGACACAATACAAGCATTCAAACACATCATAGTATTGGTACATTGGTACATCCAATCAAAGCCTGTATGTTACATAGCAGAATTTCAAGCCTCAGGCCTTGCGGGCAAAGGCAATCCGGTACTGCAATTCCATGCCTTGAACAGTGTCAGCCTCGTGTAGGAAGCCATCGATCAAAGCTTCAGCAGCTGTGGAGGTACAGTAACCTCTCTCCACTATCCAAAGCTGCATTGAGGTGGCAAAGACAACTAGGTCTGCCTTGAGCTTCTCGCCGGCGCGTCGCAGCTGGGGGTTCCAGGAGCCGATGGGGACGTACACGTCCCGATACCGGACGTCGACAAAGGCGCCGGAACGCCGAAGCAATTCGGGCATTCTGTCAGCGACGCTCCTGATGCCGTTCCGCGCCCAGCACTGGTTGACGAAGTGGAAGAAGCGGTAGGTGTGTGGGGCACGCTCACTGAGAGAGTTGTCCCTCATGGCCGGATACCCAAACCACTCGCCGGATATGAACAACCCGCCACGACGCAGGGCACGCGCAACCTCGTTCAGAAGCCTGGGGAAATCACGGACCTTTGCATCGAGTGTAAGTTTGAGTTGAAGCCCTGTAGTCGATAGACTCACCGCCAAGTGGACGTCCCGCGCATGGACGAGATCGACGCTGCCAGACACGTACCCGAGCGGTTCAGCGAGATCGTGCATCTCAAACCAAACATTCGGGAGGGGGTGCCGAGTCTGGATAGGCACTGCAGACGGAAGAGGAGAGTTCTGTTAGCCTCGTGAGACGATCCGCAAGTAAGCTCATACCGATGTCAATGCCGCTGAATCTCACATGGGGAAACTCGCGCGCTACGTCCATCACCCTAGAAGCAGGGTCAGATTGACAGCTCCACGACGAACGGCGAGGGATAAACATACCATTTGCCGGTTCCGGTGCCCAAGTCGACTGCCTGCCTCTGCACCCCAGGGACCCGTCGAAGGACCTCCTGAACGGGTCCATCGTAGTGCGCGCCAACCAGGCTGTACCACAGGGCATGCTGCCTGTTCTGTCTCTGCAGAGTCAAATGCGTGAGGCCTTCTTCTTAACATCCCAATCGTGATAGGCTTCAATAAGAAGATGACTCACATGCTGCTCTTCCGCATCCACAGGCAAAGGATACGGAGAACGACCATGAGAATGGAAGAGACGACCGTTCCGCTCGTTGAAGTAGCGAGGGAAATCGTCGGGCTGTAGCTCGATGAGCTCTGCGGATGTATCAGACTGGATCTCCTCATCACTAGAGGCACCACCCGAGGTGCTCCAGGTGCCATCGTGACCCCGAGGCTCGATGGCCATGATAGTGACCGACAGAAGTGCAGCACTGAGACGCGAGAGCGCAAGAGAAACAAGAGGCCGCCTGCCCGCTTTTGTGTCCGGTGCGTTTCTATTTAATAACTCCGACGACTGAGAACGGCGACGCTAACTCAGCGGCTCAGCATAGCCCAAGGATGCCGCTGATCAACCAGTCTCTTGGACGGGTTCGACAACGTGTCCATCGGCTTCCAGGACTACCGCGAGGACGGGTCCAACAATATCCGCGCCTCCCTCGTCATGGCCCCTCCCCTGAGCCATTGCATCGAATTACTGAGTTCTGTCAGAGAGGTGGTCAAGCCACACTCCGACTCCCGGCCTGTGGCAACTGAAAACAGACAAGCCGACCCATATCGAGGACCATCGTTTGCACATGCTCCGTACGCGCAACGCTTAGGCACCAGAAGCATCCGATAGGCCTGATCTCCATAATGGCATGCCCAGAAGCCGCTATATAGCTGGGAGGGCACCGTTTTCAATGATAGCTGGAGACGACGCGAATCGGGATGGTCGACGGCGCTGCGCTCTCCCTGCTGCGCTTCTCGAAGGGAGAGAGCCAGGTCTCGAAGGTGTCTGCTAATCGGGTACCGGCTCCTCGGACTCTGGAGGAGGGAAAGGAGCAGTGCTGGGCGATCGCCAGAATAGCAAGGTCGCGGCAGAAGAAGGCAGTTAGCTTGCCAGTCCCCTGATAGAAGACTGATATTCGCAGCAGACGCGCCATCATCGTCCCAAGGAAGTTGCTGCGGTCTAGAAGAGCCGCACGACAACATGGGAGAATGGTCATGATGGGCAAGCCTCCAGCGGCATGCGGGTATGCAAAGTGGGGATGTCTTCCCTCGACCATGTGCATCGCTAGCGCTGTTGTCAGTCTGTTTGCGTATGTGGGTCCATCCGTCATCCCGGCGGCCGGCGGCGGCAAGGGAAAACCCATTCGGCCGAATGGACAAAGCCATTGGTTTGAATGTGTGGCACGTACTCACGGAGAGAAGATGCGGCATAGCTTGCTCTTGATTGAGAGGTGGTTTCCCTGCCTTGGGACTCTGTTTCTGGCAGATCCCCACGTCGAGGTGATCGCCTGGGATGCAACAACCAGGCACTGTGGCTGTCTGTGGCTGAAGCCTGGATGCTCCGTGGAGTAAGCCTGCGTAGCGTGCAACAATCAGGTCATAAGATCCTCCCGGTTGACCTACAGTTGACGTACTGATTGTGCAGAAGAACTCCGTGAGCCTATCTCCGACTTGAATTGCGAAACTTCGGAGTGGCGGAGACGAAAACGCGTTTCAGGGCGACAGCACATCGAACACGATGCACGATGATGGTCACACCTATAACGTGCTTGGAACAATTAGGGCCTACATGGTATGAGGTTGCGGAGCCGAAGATGATGGTCGAGCTGAGCAGCGGCAGAGACGAGGCCCGACTGTTCACGTCGGACATGAACCGTGGGAAACGTAGGGCGCGTTGCCCAAATATGTGATCCCGCCATCCGTGGCTGCGGCGTGTGGCGCACACACCTTGAACCTGTTCTTTCATCTGCCGATAAACTGTGTGATTACGGGCGTTTGATCCTCAATTAGCTGCAATGTCTGACCTCGAGATATTCTTTCGAGAAGAAAAAGAACGTTTTAATTTGCCTGACGAAAGCGACGAGGATTACCTTGCCCGTCGGCAGCGAACAAGGTTCGTCGTGTCTCGGTCATTCAGTATATGGGGTGTACTCGACGGATAATCAGGTACCCAATCTTTGAACCCAAGCACTCGTCTCCTCCCGAAGCATTCAGACCAAAACGCGCGTTGCGGGATGAAGTCGAAATAGCTAGCCACAGTACTGGCACTCAATCCAGATCACTGGAGGGGTCAGTTAACAATCCTCTTCAAGCCACTGGTCAACCACAATCTAGGTAATAGCATTGCCTGCGTAGCTGCATAGAAGGTCTTACATGATTTCTGAGCAGCAAGCGCAAAGACTCGTCAATGCAAGGAAGTGCAGACCCTGACGCCTCAATGGCGAAGAAGCGGAAATTAAGCCAGGAACATGGCGATGTTACTTCCGCATCGGAGATACGAGACATGTTCGACTACCCCGCTGAAGATCGTGTGATAGCCCAAGCCTTTCCTGAACAGCCTGAAGGCCTGTCTACAAGCGTCGTCGACCCACGTCATGTATCACCCGCAAGCATGCCTCCGCAGTACAACCCTGTGCAACTGAATCATCCAGAGATGCAATGCACGGACTCAGCTACTGGCTCACCGTCTCTGACGGCCCATGACAAGGCTCGAGGTACACACATCGTTGACGGAAGTGGCCAGCGGTGCGCGAATGCGTCGAGCTCTGGCCACAATGTGCCAGCTAGGACCCCCACCTCGTCTACGTCCGTAGTCTCGCCGCAGAGCGGACGGCGGGGAGAGACCAAAGAATCGCCGAAGGGCGCCGCATCCGCCGTGAACGCTCGTGCGTCTAGTCACGCGGTGCGGCCGGACGTGTCCCTCCACAGCAAGGTCCTCAAGGTCTCCGGAAGGGGGGAAGACCCTGAAACAGCGCCGAGCAGAAGCTCCGTAATCCGTCCAGCTCTCCCCGCTCCGAGTTCGTCGAAGGCGAAGACGGCGCGCGGCAAGAGAGCCGCGGTCCCGGAGGCGAAGTCGGTTCCCGCGAGGAAAACGGGAAAGCAGAAGCGAGAGCTCCTCACCCCGCTCGAGTACGCGCAGCGTCTGCATGACAAAATGGCGGACGCCGCCCCGACGAATAAGAGCCGTGCGAAGCCGTACTTGCGGGGCATGCGAATCCTCTACTACGGTGGTGACAGGACATATGCCAGCGAAGAGACGACGGGACACATGGATCATGTGGGACGCTCCAACTCTGTGGCCGCGGCTGGACGATGGGACGCTGACCCGGCGTATTTCCGTAGATCATCAAGCACGGTGGCGTGCTAGTACCGGTATATGACCCTGCCGTCGTTACGCACATCGTCACGACCGACCGCCGCACTTCCCCGGTGCTTCTATGTGAACGCCTCGGGCTGCGCTCTCTCAAGGATATTCCCGACCACATTCCAACCGTCAAATGGTCGTACATCAACAAACTGTGGCTCAAGGGAGGGTACAAGGCGCCGGTCAGTAGGTTTACTAGGGAGAATGGCAATACGGAAAGTGCCGGTGCTGACAGCGATAAGCAGATCGAAGGTTCTGACCCCTCAATCCCTGTGGACTACGAACCCATGTTTCACGCGGCCTTCACGAAACGGATAGACGCCGGGATACCTCACTTCATGACTGATGCCCGCCCGAAGCCACAGATGGCCACGGCCGTCAGCACCGGAGGCGACTATTCTCGTATAACGCCGTGCGATTCGAATAGTAAGGGTGATACTAGCGACATCTCGTGCGTAGTTTTCGCAAACGCTCCAGCGCGAAAATTTGACACTGAACGGTGCCTGTAGAGAGTTTACGCACGATCGGATTGAGCCTAAAGAGTCTATGATCTGTGACTTTGACGACTCGATAATTGCGGATCGACTGCCTGGGCCGAGCCGCATTCCCCTCAGGCCACAGGCGAAGGCCGCGGTGACTGTCCGCAGTGCGGCAGACTTGGGTGGGCGCAAATCATCCAGAGACGACCCTTTGGCTCCATTCTACAGGGAGGCGCGTGCGGAGAAGGCGGAGGAGGTAGGCAACCGCTGTGCTTTCTCAATTGTGCCCGGGAGCTTCACCTCACGTAACAGGATCTGCGGGCCGACGACAGCAGCGACGATGAGCAGAGAGAGCCTGATAGCAGTCGGAAGCGTGGCGCGGGCCATGAGGAATCGAAGCGGAGGGTGTGTCTTGTGTGCGTCTTCCAATGGCTGCATTGACACGCGTGATAGGGGTTTCTGTGCGACTCGAAGCCGGAAGAGCAGAGCGAATGCGCAAATCAGGATGTCATTGATAAGGTTGCACTTTTTCTGGTCTACGCCTTCCGTAATACTGACCACAAGACAGCTGAATGAATTGAAGGAGGTGCACAAGTCCAAGATGGGTGACGAAGACAAATGGCGTGTCTATGCTTATGACAAAGGTAAGTCGCTAGATTCACTGCATGTAACTCTTTAGGCTATGCACGTTCATCGCTTCCCTATCTTTGCATCTTTGCAACTCACCGTCACCTCCAGCCATTAGGGCCCTCCGATCTTACCCCACTAGGATCAGGTCTCTTGAGGAGGCGCGGGCAATCAAGGGTATTGGCGATAAAACGGCTCAGAAGGTTCGTGTCCATTAACCCTAGCTTCACGAAGTCCGAGCCACCATGGTAAATTGAATTCGCCGCGCAGATCGTTGAAATCCTGAAAACGGGAGATTTACGAAGAATAGCTTATGAGAAGACGGAGGATGTCACAGCGATCAGCTTGTTCCAGGGAATTTATGGAGTCGGTGAGTGCCCGACGCGTGCGGTATGTATATTTTGTCGCACGAAACCTATCCTTTGCATCGCTTAGGTCGACACACGGCATTCAAATGGTACAACAGCGGCTGCCGCACTCTGGACGACATCTTCGCACGAAAGGGAGGCATCAAGCTGAGTGCGTGCCAGGAGATAGGTCTCAAGCACTACGCAGGTACGTCAACACCTCCCCAGACACTTCCTGTGCCGACATCCATCAACAATCACCTCGAGAATAGATATCAATTCGAGGATGCCCAGAAGCGAAGCAGGAGACGTATTCAGCATTATCAAGCCCATAGGTTAGTTTTGCACGGGCGACACCCTATTAGGACAGTTTGGCTCACGTTAGCCAGCGCTGAACATCGATCCGAAACTGTTCATCGAGATTATGGGTAGCTACAGGCGGTAAGCACTCACTTGCTATGACGATTTGAGTCCTAAAATGGTCTTCCCAGTGGAAAGGCGACTTGCGGAGATATCGACATTCTCATCACCCGTCCGACAAGCGATGGCAGGACTCACCAAGGTTCGCCCATGCATTCAACCAGTGAGGCTGTCTGCTAACCTTGAACCCCGTCCTCATAGGAGTATTACGGAAGCTCTTGGCGGAACTGCGCCGCCGAGGCGTTATCACCGAGGACCTGTCTCTTCCGGACTCCTTCGACGACCTAGAACTCGTCTATCGAGGCTTATGCCGCAAGGGTCCTTCGAGCCCACGACGCCGGATAGGTGGGGAATGCGGACATTTATTCAAATTGATGCTGACCACACGTACTGGGTCAGATTTCCTGACGGTACCCTACGAGTCGAGAGGCGCAGCTCTTCTCTACTACACCGTAAGTGGCGCAATGCTATGCGCTCGCCTATATCGCTGAACGGTATTGTATTAGGGTGACGATATTGTAAGTGGTGCTCCTTGGTGCAGTCCGATAGCGTGCATGACGTGCGCTTCTAGTTCAACCGTTCACTTCGACTCAAGGCCAACAAGATGGGATACTCTTTAAATCAAAGGGGGCTGTACAAAGGCGTCATCCGCAATCCGAGTAACAGAATGGAGAAGCTGGATGACGGTACAATCTTGTTCGTCCTGTACATCATAGTGAGCTGATCTAGACACAATAGGTATCCTCGTCGCCTCGGAAACCGAGGCAGAGATTCTACAGATCTTAGGTACGCGGCTCGACAGCAACATCCGTGTTTCACATGCTGAAACTGGCTATCATCTGTTCGTAGGTGTTCCGTGGCAGGAACCCCATGAGCGTGTACGAGGTTAGCTGGAGCTAAGCTGGAGGGGACATGGATTATGCGGCATTGGCACGCACCAAGGAGTAGACTGAGATGTACAATACTGAGAAAGAGCAAGCAGGGAATAACCGAGCGAATAGCATCCGTCTGTGTCCAACGGATGCAAATCGAGGCCGGACTCCTCGCATGCGTACCTCTCAGAGGTATCAAAAAAATCAAATAGCGCTACCTGGAGAGTCTATACAGTGTGATACGAGCCACGGGACCAAACGGCCCGGAAGGCTTGCAAATCGGGAGACGTAACTAGTAGGAAGGCGGCGAAACGAAACGCAAAACTGAGCGCGACGACAACACGATAGCAAAGACCCACCACCCATACATATATCTCCCAATTCCGTCGATTGTACCAATGGCGGCCCGTTTCTTCACTACGTACAGATTCAACCCGTATCTTCCGAAATGATGTTCCCGATGCTCAATGGATTTTTCTTGCTGGACCCACCTCTGCCACCTTCAACTGAGCCGGGAGGTGGTGTGCCTCCACCGCCTCCCCTCAACGGCGCTAATCTTGGCCCATGGCCGTGAGCATCACGGGCGGCGGCACCTGGACCACCATAGTTCGCCGCGTACGGCGACTCTTGTATGACACCCCACGCACTCGCGCTCGCGGCAGGTGCCGGGGCAGTTTGATATCCCCAATTCGTATCGGCAGGCGGTGTTGCAGCGGCGGTCGCGGTCGCGGTCACACTAGCGCCCGGAATGGGCCCAGGCGGGTACTGGCTGTAGGGCTGCGTTTGGTGGTGGTGCGGCGGCGTGCTGAGCTGGTAGTGGCCGCGACCGCTCGAGCTGGCTTGACTACTAGTCGGGGTCGTAGTTGTAGTCGTTTGTTGAGACGCGTGGCCCTGACCTGGGTTGTGGCTGTATTGCGAGTACGCCGACGCGGGAGGGGCGTACGCCGAGGGTGGAGGTGTATAAGCAGTCTGGGCGTACCCACCCCCGGCCGCGCCAGAAGGCGGCACATGGGAGCCTGCACGCGCGTCAGCACGGCCAGCATAGTAGTCAGACACTGCTGCAGAAGCTTGGTTCGTGGTGGGAGACGGCGGCGTTGGGGCAGATCCGTATGCAGTGTGGTAGGAATGTGGGGCCGAATGGGAAGTGGGCGAGGGTTGTACATGGTGCTGGGATGGTGCGGCCGGATGCTCGTAGTATCCCCCGTATCCCTGCTGAGCGTAAGGGGGATAGTCGGGATACCGCTGCGCTGGCGGCGGGTGCGTTGGGTTGTGGTGCGTTTGGGAGGAGGGAGGGCCTGGTGGTGGCATATTGTAGGATTGCGAGTGGCCGTACGCATCGTAGCCCCAACTCTGGCCTGTAGGGGCCTGTTGCGGGGAAGAGTACGGATACGGGGTAGCGTGCTGTGCAGCTGGAGGCACATGAGCGTATGCATGAGGTGCCGAAGGAGCAGAATAGTGGTGGCTGGGCGGCGGCGGGTGATGGGGGTGAGCGTCGTAGGGATAGTTGGATGGAGCGGCTGGTGCTGGGGCAGGTATGCTCGCATTGGCAGGGGTGGCAGAGTAGCGATGTTCGTAGCCTATGGGTGCGGCTTGAGGAGTGGCAGCAGGTGCATAGTGGTGGTCTGCCGAGGACGAAGTCGGCGTCGAAGGGGACTGTTGAGCAGCAGCCGACGAGGCGCCTAGCGCAGGGTCTATGGATCCCCAGCCCGTGCCGGCGCTCGAGGGACCCGCACTGATGGGCGTACCCTCTGGCCCGTCAACGATACCTCTGCCGACGCTTGTCCCAATACTCAATCCACCGCTGTCCCCTCTTCGTCGTTTTGAGCCCCGGTCGCTGCCGCTGCCTCGCCGACTGCCTGCGCTATGCGTGGAATCGCTAGTGCGCCTCGCCGGGACACGCTTCGGAGTATCATCCCGGTCGCTGTCTCGGTCGCTCTCGACTCTCCGGGAATGCTCTGCTTCTGTCTCCGGTATCGGCGCGACCGAATTGCTGGTACTGAGCCTTCTTTCCCGATCTTCAAGCCCTTGTTCTTCATCTGTCACTGGGTCGTCCAAACGCACTGGGACAGGCCCAAAGGCACCTCCCGGAGGCGGTGGTCCTGGTATTGGTATAGGGATAGGTGCTTCACCACCCGGTGCAGGTCTTCGACGGACGCGTATATCTTTCCGTATGCGAATCTTTATCCCTTGGTCGGCAAGGGAGCACGACAGGAGGGTGGATTCTGTGTGACAGTTTTCAGCGTCAGACATAAGACCCGAATGTTTGGCCACGAATAAGGCAAGGGAAGGTTGATCATCAGTCGACTGCGGTGGGAAAGGGGCAGAGTGTATGGGACTAATGAATGGAATACGGGTAATAGTGTCCTTGGTTACCTACCTTCCATCCCGGGGAACTTCTTGGCCGTGTAAACATAGAAGGGCGCGGAAAATATTGATTTGCAGTGATCCACACAGTTCCTGTGACAGTAATCAGTACAGTTCCGCGACATGGCACCAGTCACATAGGCAAGAGGATCATCAAAACATGTTTCATCGGACTCTGGAACACGCATCGATGATTTAAATGCAAAACAACCAACGCCACACATGAAAGCCTACTCCTGCTGTGTAAGAGAGGAGACACGCGTGGAGTCATATGTTACTAGCGTGCCACCGGAACCCAGAAGTTCTGCGAACGCTGATACATAGCGCCACGAAGGTCTCGCGCGTTCTGCATCAACCGGGACGATCGAAGCACTATATACGACTGCGAGGAAGACGAGACGCAGAAGAATGCGGTTAAACCCGACATAGGGCGCACAAGTGGCTTGCGGTGCCGACAGACGTCAACTGCAGTTTTTGCCCACAGGAGCGATCCAGACGCGAAAAGGAACGAGAGAACTGTGCCACTCACCCAACAACTTCGAACAAGCTGAGCTTTAACCTGTAACTGCCTTCGGTCCGCACACTCAAGTCTGGGAACACGAAGAAGCCGGCGTCGGCTCCACCCGCTTCCGTGTCCTTGAGGTGGTACAGGGAGGATACGACCGAGCCCGTGGTACATCTTGTCTTGCCATCCTGGGGTCCAGCGCCGAGCAACGGGGCGAGAAATTAGCGTCGGCGAAAATCACGAGGGAGATGCGGAGAGGAGATGAGCGGCCGACAGAAGGATGGATTCAAAACGATAGCTACCAGTCAGCAACGTGAACATGACGGTGAACTGGAGGGACAAACCTTTAGCCAGTGCAACTCGACATCTTCGTCCGGTTTGGCGAGGCTAGCGAACATGAAGTAATAGGGGTTCTGCAGGAAGCTCTGCGATGCAGCCATCGCCGCGGCACCATCTGTACATGTGCGTCAGCCGAGCCCGAGGATACGGTACATGGGAAGGGACCAGCCGAGTATAACGGAATGCGGGGAACGAAACGCGGCCGACACGTGCGCTTCGTGGCCCGGTACAGTGGGCCAACGCCTCGGTACGACGCGTCTAGACACGCGCTCTGGACGAGGAGCAGGGTGCCCGCTGATGTAGAGTTTAGGTGGGGGAATTCTGGTAACATACGCGATCGCTGTGCTCCTACAGACATACAGTATGCCTAACGCTGCGACATGAGGCGCCGGATGCATTCGTATAACAGAGTGCGAGGGAAAGAAAGGAGGATCCCGCGCCGGTATGGGGAGGCACTCACCAGGTGAGCTGGACCGCGAGTCTCGTCCATGCCTGTGCTGCGTTGGGTCGATGACACGGAGTTGCACGATAGGCGGGGGGTCAATTGGTCGTCGATCGGCTGTGTACGAATGTCAGCATCTTGTCTCAACGCTGCGCTTGATCAACGACAGAGTGTGCCAGGTAGACAGCGATGGGCTGAACCAACGACGCGATCTGCCATGAATGCATAGGAACGAGGCAACGGCCAACGGATAGCGCGCTTGCCCCACACCATGGCCGGCCAATCATGGTGTCAGTGTGTGCACAAGCTAGTGCATACGAGCAGTGTCGATGGTGCGCAAATCGAAGGGGGATGGTTGTGTGCATAGTATACATGCGAATTAGACGGAATGCACTCACCGCCGACACCACACATTCGAGCCTGCTTCGGTTCCTGACGCACCACGAGCTCGTACTCGCTTCTCGCCCGGCACCAACGCATCGTTCCAGAGGCACAGTGTCGATTGCAGCGAAGCCGTACAGAGTGCAACATTTGAAGTGGATGAGCGTCGAAGGGGGTTAATTGTCAGCGTGCGGGTCAACTTCGCTAAATGCGGCTGAAAGATAGGGTAGTGCAGGGATGCACCCCTACGACATGAGAACTTCGCCTGCCCAAGGCAACTACATGCCTCAAGCCGCGTAGCTGACGTTTACAGGGAAAGAACGAAACACTCACAGTCTGTCTCTGTCATACTGCGAGTGCACTGGTAACTGGGCATGTACGAATTGTTGCTGGTCGTCTTCCATGGATGCGAGCAATACTCTACGAGCGTGGAGAGATGACAGCAGAACAGCAAGAGGCTATCGTGCTGCGCCTCCTTAAATGACAGCGAGGACGCGTAGGTCGAGAACGAGGGGCAGCCCGAGATGCAAGTACTAGGTGCGAGTGGGTTCGGGACGACGGACGCAAGTTCAATCCATTCCATAATTGGTGGTCCTATTTCTCACGCTACTGATTGTCGGCGTCTAACGGCACTTACAGTCACCTGAAGCATCTCGTGTATTCGGACAGTCACTGGGAGGTTCACTAGAATACGCACCATGTTCATGTCAACGTTCGCGAGCTTAGAGTATGCGGAACGGACGCCTCTGGACCTGCATTTTATTACCTGCGGGCGGCCTGTGCAGGGAGGGTTACAGCCGGGTACGTCCACTGATTACATTCACTGTATGTACATGTGTTCCACTTGTTACTTCTATTCCTAGCGTCGAAAGAAGCTCGAGCCCTCTGGTGATATATGTCTCAACATGGATCCTAGTGCGAAGTGTGCAATGTGTCTCGCTTGTCGACACAGAAGTCAGTAACGCCAATTTCAATGCACGGTGCCGAGTTGCAATCCTTGGGCGAGGATCCTTGAACTCAGTTCTCAAGTAGATGAAGCTATTGTGGATCTATATCCGAAGGTGATGTATTCAAGTTGGGGTTGATGCGCAGCGTTTGGTATCACTGTCATGCCACTACTTTGTAGGCGCCATGGGCGACCGTATTGACATGTGTGCTAACTCTGGCCTCAGGCTCTCATGGCAGAGTCCACTGGGATACAGGTACGGTCATTGGCCGTGTCGGGCTCCACATCCATCGAGAACCCACTGAGTGCACACAGAGAGGTATCGTACTCAGCTCACCATATACTCCTCCCCGCTGATTAATGCTGCCTCAGAGCCCATATAAGATCCCCAGCAAGACTCTAAATTCGCCACCACCGCAGCAACATGACATACGACTTTCATTCGACTCAGATTATCGGAAAGGAGGCCCTCGTTGCAACGACGTGCGCATTTTTGTCCCCTCTAATGTCTATTACTGACATGCTGCCTCACAGGCTCGTTCGTAATAATTGTGTACTTGCGATATTAAGTGCGTTTTCCCCGGACTCAAGCTTCCCAGTTCAGGTGAGCTGATTCTGCGTGGGTTGGTAGCGATTTTCCTCCACGAGCGCATCAATACCGCTGTAGATGAAATTCAACACATTGTCACTCGCAACGTTTCCGTAGTATCCATGCTTTACTACGGGATGAACTCGTTGACACTCGTGCATCTAATCCTTTACATGGCTATCTGCTGGGGCCCTGGTTGCACAGTAAGTCAAATCTTTCGCCTATCGGTATACTTGCTCTTACATTTTATGCAGAGGTTCGGGCTTGAGTTGTATTCATACCTATGACCATCCAAAACTCATCCCAGGTATTCGCAGTACTTACCGCCTAGAGATCGCCGCTTCGGTCACCAGTTCTGTCCTACTCATCATCTATGGAGGTGCAGTCTCTCAATAATGACTTCCGACGCGCGCTCATTGTTCGATGCAAGCTACCGCAGCGCTCCGGGTGTACGCACTCATCGGACGTAATTGTACATTGCCCTGCGTCATCCTGTTGCTCTTCTTGGTTGGAGTGGGCAGTAATGTGGTCGGTTTTCGTCTCGTTGCCACATAACACTCTGATTAACAAACACCAAAAGTATTACTGCGCATACTTGTCGTCCGTCCGAAGTCAACATCACCCTTGTCGCGTCATATCTAACATCCCCGACCTCATCATTCCGTAAGAGTCCCTCTACAGGTCTTTTTCCTCTCACTCACGCCGACGTCAGACGTTCGATATTGCCGCATATGTGCGCCGTCAAAGTAGCCGATCACCATGCGCTGGCGCTCGAGATAGCTTTGCGTCTCTCGAATGTGATCGCCGAAGTGCTTGTTGTTGCGGCAACATGGCGTGCCACATTTGTATCGGCAAGGCAATTAGGTAGCATCAAGCACTCGTATGGCCATACGCCGCTAGCAGATCTGATACTGAGAGACGGTACGGACATGATTTATTACACATCCTTCGCTCACTCAAATATTTTCCAGGATCCGTATACTTTGTGTAATGCACATCTCAGACGCCTTCAGAGATTCCATCTGATGCACAGCTCCGGCAGTCTCCTTCTCTCGTTGAACATCGCCGCAGTCGCGCTGTGGACCAAAACCGTAAGTCGTATACGCAGCATGGAAGTGCCTTACATTGACATTGTATGCGAAAGTCTTTCCAGGACATCTCGCTTTTCTTCCATACGTACGTACTGTATAATCATCTATGGACAACCGGGCGGATTGACAATTGATGCTACATAGGTTCAGTACGATCGTACTCTCGCGCTTCTTCCTCAACCTCCGGGCCGCCGCCTCCGTCACACTGCCGCCAACAATGCCCTCGTCGCTTAGTTTCGCGCACGCAGTGGAGGAGTTCGGATGCTCGCTACGATTTGTTACTGATGAAAAGAACGGTGCGTATAAGGGAGAGGTGGACGCAGGCGAACTGGAGCATGGTGAAGAGACGTCTGAATTCAGCTCTCAGCACGACATCGATAACATATCCTCCTCCTCCATAGCCTTATGTACCCGACCTCCTCTAGCCCCCGACACCCTCACCTAGACAGCCAACCCATTCCTCCTGTTTCAGCTGTACTTTCACCATTCTCCTACCAGCCTTACAGTAGTCGACAGTGCTCTTTCTGTCGCACACGGTCACTGGAATATATCGTCCTAGAATGAGTGGTATTGGATTCGCGCTTCTCCATGCAACTGGTAGCATTGCATGCTCACCCATTCCGCGTATTGTTCTGTCCAACTTATGATGAGCCGCTGCCGCCGTCTCATCATGCGGCCAAGAAGACCTTCCCGAGTAGCGTCTTGTACAAGGTACTCCAAAACGTTCTTCGCGATCACCGCAAATGATACGCTGATCAAGGCGTGGGGGCAATACGGCACGATGAGCGTCCCCTTCACACTTGCCCTCACGAAGCGGGACTTCGGTACTAAGTCGCTGAAGTTGAGCCCGATAAGGAGGATCTCGTCGCTCTCCGTGACGAACGCCGCATAAGGCGTATGTATGTCCTCTTCAGGATGTTTGACTTGCCCGTCCGGGCCGACGTCAGGCGTGAGCTGGATGGGTCGTATTGAGACTAGACGGTAGCCAGCGATCCATGGGTAGCGGATGCGTGCGGTGCGGTGCGGTGCACTGCAAGCATCGTAGTGTGAGATGCGAGCGCGAAATTCAATAGATCTCGGTCATCCAGATGGTGCACAACCAAGGCAAGGAGCTCCGGGGTCATGGAAAAGAGGGAGATTGGGGTAGTAGGCGTGCTCATCGTGCTCCGTACGTCCACGGTATCCGAGTCGTTTCTGTGGTCGAACTGGTTGAAGATGGAGAGTGCCCTCCAAATGAGAGGGGAAGAACAATGTGATTGACCCAGACGGGAAATTAAGGGGATGACTGCATTAATATCCACGAATCCACTCTCGCGGCGATGGATAGGGAGGAGATCGAAGGATACGTGCCAAGCGTCCAAAGAGCGGGATCGCGCATTGTCGATACGGAGGGCCATCACTGTGTCGTAGTTGCAGACCGATCCGTAGATGGTATCGTGCGCCAGATACGTGTTTCCAAAGAGGTATGCTGTGATCTCTCCCAGAAGCCTGCTGTGGTCGGCTCGGAGGTCCAGGCTTACAACGCATGCGTGGATGAAGAAGTCGCTGCGCGGCCAGTACAGCTTGCCAAAGGCTGGAGGATGTGATATCCACGTCTGCAGCGTGTATACCATGGGCTTCGACGCGAGCCAATTGAGGTAGATAAGCCGATGTTGGAGCGATACGCGTTCATCCTCATCAGGGGGAGAGAACTTGAACCTGGGCGGAGGACTATACCCAGCTAGTACTTCGTATAAGCGAGTATACACAAGGACGCTGTCGGGTGAGCGAGCGCCGTTCGCAGCAGCATCATTCCACGGCTCAGACATTTGACGGATGGAACATACTGTTGAATCAGCCTTGGTCATTTGCGACCGTCCCTAGGCTGAGGCTGGTACCTCCTTAGGAGGTGTCTTATGGTACCCCTGAGATATCACGTTAACGTCGCTCAGAGTAGTTGAAGGTCTATGAAACTCACTGTACTTGTAGGCACCGGTACGGTCCCGTTCAAGCTTACCAGCAGCAGATAGTATTATTAGTCGCGTCGTAGTATCCTATCACGTGCGTTGTGGACTCCCGTCCGGTCCACACTGTGAACCAATGCAACTCGGATGCTTGCCTTGCTGACTACCCTCTATCCTCTGCTCCCAGTGTGCGCTAGAAAATTATCTTGATTATGGACATCGCAGCTCAGACCAGACCATACTATACTAACTCGGGAGAGCCTCAACACATAGACGGTATACATTGAACACAGTACTTCACGGTATACAGATGAACAATTACCGGCTGTTGATAGTCAGACGCTTTCACGACCGGAGGCTCCATACATGTTGGTCGGTTTCAAGTCGTACTCTCCTACGGCGCCTTCGCCATCGAACACGTCGCGAACCACCTGAATCTCCATAACCCCGGTCTTCGACTCTGTCACCGCGCTCGAGGTGACGCTTTCCTGGAACTTCTGTCCCATTCGCCACTGCGTGCTCGAGACATTTGTTGTCGTCGACGGAGCATGCATTCCCGAACCGGACAAAGACACGAGCGCTGTGCTCGTAGGATCCCGTGCCTTGAATGTCGAGAGGGTCTGTCTCGCAGTGTCGCTTGACCACGCTTTGCCCTGTGCGACGCGGTAGATGATCAGGAGCGGCGCTATGATCTGTACCGACTCGTGAGCCGCCATTGTCAGCAAAAGCCCCCATCGCCACTCACCTGGACCTCAGAGAGGGCCTGCAGGAACGTGTTGGCGATCGAGTTGTTGATGGCAAAAGGTATGATGAACAATAGTGCGAAGGCCGAGTAGAGGGCCGCGGACTCGATCACCATCGCGGCGACGCTGATGTAGTGCCGCCCGTGCTTGCCGCCCAGCACGGAGACGACGCGCCGCCTGTAGAGCAGCAGCCGCGTTGCGATCATGGCAGTGACAACGACGTTGAGCGCAACAGCCGTGCTGAGGTATGGGAGCGTCCAGTTAATGTTGCCTCCTGCCAGGTATGGGGACCCTGCAGGGGTGGATATCTGGATCAGCCACAGTAGGCCGAGCACTAGAATGTCGGAGCCTGAGCTTAGGTGGTGCGTTTAGTGACGAAGCTGAGGCGTACCGAATTCTGCCAGATACATCAAGCAGGGAAGGATGCCAGTGACCCACGCAGGGATGCTGCAGCCCCTGTAGATGAGCACGCAGCGCCAGACCTGTGATCCTCGCCCTTTCAGTACGCAGATGCGATGTGTATCAGTCGACACCACGTACCATCAACCCGTCCGCGAACCAGTTCGTGAGGACGAATACAACATTCCCAGCTTCGTCGGCCGGTATCGAGAACTCAACGTTCTCGTACTCGCTGGGCCCGCCAGGTATATTCCGATAGTCAATAAACGATAGCTGCGTCATTTGCGAGCAGGCACCCATGAAAATCGACCCGAGGAAGAACATGATCGTGATGTACACGAGCCAGCCGAACTTCTTGTAATCTGACCGCTTCAGCCCAACGAGGAGGGCGCGGGCAGTCATGCAGTAGAGGGTGAAGACGATGCCATACCCGACCCCGGTGAGGATGGCGCCCTGGAGCCATGTCTTCTCGGTGAAGATAACGTCGGGGGTCTCGTTTGGAGTCCAGGACGCGTTAGACATGGCGGGAGAGGTAAATGCGGAGGGCTGCCGGGGCTTGGTGTGCGTGATACTACTAGTAGGCAGCGGCGCTGGGCTGAACGCTTGAAACACGGGGCCTCCAGGTACCATTCGGATGTCAGTCCTGAGTTGGACTATCGGCGCGTATTCATCGCGGCGTTATGCATAGGGCCCACTCTGACAGAATTGGCAGTGCCCATCTGCTGCCAGTCTGAGTAGGAGTCGCGCCAGGCATGACAGTCCCCGGGCGATGTTAGTCTCTGACACCGAGGGGGGCGCTGCAGAGCAATCGCCGCCCGTAGCGGACGAACGTGAGTGAACACCACGGCATAGTATGCGCGTGTGGCGTGACGCATGGATCCCCCTCCTCCTCCTCAATCACCATGTAGATCTAGATCTAGCATGGCTGTAAGGGGATTGAAGAAGCCTGAGATAACAAATGCCACGCGTACTACCAAATAAACTGAGGCTCCCGTGCTTGCACGTCATTTCCCTCGATCCCAACACACGGCGACTGTAGGTAGGTGCAAGACAGTCAGCTCATGGCGCGCAAGAACACTTGCTTCTGGCTTCGGTACGTCGTGGCTCGTGAACTACGGTCCTTCTTGATGACCCATATGGCTCTGACTGTATTGTTCCGTCAGACACCTATGTGTTCCGGGCCGTCAATCTGCTCACGATAGCAGCCTGAGCTAGGCTTCCGACCCCGCCCTCATTTCCACGCGTGCACTCCTCCTACTTCCGCCGGCTCAGGCACTTGATTTGGATCGGAACAACATGTCAGATCCTACGAAGTTGTGTTGCTTCCTCCGAGGCCGGGTGATAGATTTACTAGTCCAATGGGGTGGTGATCATGGCTGCCTGGCAGCGAAGCACTGCAGAAACCCACAGATACTGCATTCGTTCTTCGCGTTCAATGCAAGTTGGCAGGTTCACGGGTCGACGAAGCATGCGAAAGTGTTGAGAGCCAAGGTACTGGCGTCGTCAAACGCGAGACCGCCATGTGGCGTTTCCGAGGTTGTGAGGACACTGAGGAGAGGAGGAGGAGTCGATCTTGATCTAGCGTAGTGGCCCTAGTTGAGGTTCTGAATGACTAATCGCGGCCGCCGCCGACTCGTACCGAACTCTCTGCGATGTTTGGTTTCAAACTCTCATGCATGTCCTCAGTCTTTCACTTCATCCCCGTCTTATGTTCCCTGCACCAATCATATTAGAGATGCACAAAGTTGTGTTGCACTTTTGAAGTAAACTGTGATGACTCATCTGCATGGTGGCAAGCTCCCTTGACTTCCAGTACGAAGTCGCTCTAGGACTCGGAAATTTGGATGCGGTCGCCTGCAACACTCGAAACCTAGAGCCCTTGCGCCAATACGACTTACATCTTGTCAGGCTGCTATCTCCCGGGTTCTCAAAGATGGAACTATGAAACCAAGGTCAGTTCCATTGTGCTCGCCACGAAGTCCATTCGGCATATGCATCATCTAGGTACTCATAAACCCTTCCCCAGTCCTGACACACAACTGTGTCTCCCACCCTATCCACCTCGAAGTCCCTTTTCATGAAATCTCCAGTCTCCAGTATGTCGGATGCCTCACAGAGGAATGTTTGGCGGAGATAGTTGAGGCAGTGCAAGACGTGGTGCGGCGACGCGATCGGGTCGCTCCGGTTAACCCACGACTGCTGGTACTTCCAGAGGCAGTGGAGCTGGTGGTAGAAGGTGAGGACGTAGAGGTTGTGGTCTGGCCCAAGCCGCGTGCGCCCGAAGCCGTCGGGATGGCTGGCGAGCGATGACCACTCTGCGTTGATGGCGGAGTCGCTCCGGTTGGAGAGAGCGAAGTGGACAGATTCGTGGAACGTCATCGTGACGTAGTCAAGCGGTCCAACAGGTAGTTGCGGATAGTCGTCGATGTCGGTGACGGCGAAAGCACTACTAGCTATGGGGGCTGCGATGGTCAAACGCGGATTTGCCGGGTATTCACTTCGACGTACCTTCATGACGGCTTGAACTGATGTGTAGTGTCTGTCGTAGCGTCGTTGCAGCATGCCATAAGGTGAAGGCTACGTTGAATCCAACAAGCCAGTGAATCAGGCGTTTACTGTGCATCGCCATCTCGAAGCCCCTGTATTCATGGCCTGGCGTATATAATTCACGGGTGGTGCGTTCCATCTATCGCCCGATGTCAGCCTGCTGCTTCGGAGGCGCACACAGGTCCATCGCGCGATTCGTCGGGGTCGTGGCAGACATATTTTCGAGTGCGCCTATTACACACCCGGAACACCGGTCTGAACGAGACGGTTTTCCACGTCCAGTAGAGTTTGACGTTCTAATTGTCTTCTCCTTGGAGTTGTCTTAGAACGGACTGAATAGAGTGGGGGCATGGATCAGGGCCTGCTTGTGGACCCTACTCGCACCATTATGCATCATACCGAGCGCTGGTCTTTCACATGCTTCCACAACCAAAGGTCCACTCCGACAGGCATCCCATCTCAAGAGCAACCACCCTTCCCGACACCCCGCGGAACATGCTGACACTCCGCGTCGCCGTTGCTCCTTCATCCACCGGATCCCGCCTTCTCCTGTACTGTCTCGCCTGCGTGTTGACCCTTACCCTTGCTCTTGAGCTATATTCTCGTATCAGTATGGTTTCAAAGCAGCACGCTCCTCCCGCTCCGAAGAGTCTCAGAGGTAAGAAAATATGCCTACTTCAGATGGATTGAGTGGCATTATGCTCAACGCACACAACAGAGCTCCGATTTGCGCCAGATCTGTCGGAGCCAGTCAGCTTGCGTATCGACTCTTCGGGGCATTACCAACTGGACGACGAGGACTCGGCAGAGGAGTTTGAGAAGCTCCTGCCTCACGGAGGCCATCTCGTCCACCTCTCCAGTCCAGAGTACCCATCAGCACCACCGCAGCCATACACTGTCATGCTCTTCCACCAGTTGAAGTGTTTGGGTGTCATGCGGGAGGAGTATGCTGCAGCACGGAACGAGCCGTCTGCACTGACGCAACACTGCATCAACTACCTTCGACAAACGATCCTCTGCCGACCCAATCTCTTGGCGGAGTCGGCATGGAACTCGGAGGGCACCGCGATTCGAGGGTACGATACCGTGTGCCATGATTGGACAAAGGTCTACGAGGAGGCAGAGAGGAATCAAGAGGGGTTCAGTACATATTGGGCTTGATTCGGGGACGCGAAGTGCGCAGTAGTCTATCGTAGGCAACATACCATCTCCATTAGCTTGGTAGCGGTACATCTAGTACGGTACGCTTCGTTTTCAAAAAGCAGTGGCAACGCTACATCAAGTGTAGCTCCGCTAGGCAAGAGAAGATCACGGTATAGGGTATTGGCACCAGCCCGCCGATCAGAAGTTGTTGCCAGGATGATCGGATGGACGGAGACGCTAAGTATAGCAAGGCTGGTCTCGCCTCCATAATAGAGATTACAAATTGTCATAACTTCCTGCAATCTTCATCACCTGTCAAACAATACCTTGTGCGAACGTGCAAAGGCACGTACCTTCATCAAGCATGTTCCAATGCGACGCCGGTGCCCGAATCTAGCTTCTCAGATGGGCAAAGTTGGGCTTCTTCGATCCGAGATGAACCGATGAGAAAGCACTGGAGCGGTGGCAGGAGACCGGAAGCCAAGCTACAGGGGTTTCGGCGGCATTGCTGTGAGTTAACTTCAGGCATCCCGCGGATGTCCTTGGTCGCAGCGCCCAGCTCTCGGAAAAGCGGTTGTCACAGCTGAGCTCTTCAGGTGCGCAGATGCGAGTGGCTGCCGAGGGCAGAACTGAGTGTTCAGTACAGGCATTCAGGATGGCCAACCCCTCCGTTCCGATGGTCGACGGTCATGCGCCGTTCGAGTACAATGGCGAAGTGTTTCAAACGTACTACAAGGTGTTCGGCGATCTGAAAGGCCGTACCCGTACCCCGGTCGTGGTCCTCCATGGAGGACCCGGGCTCACGCACGACTACATGCTTCCCGTATCCGATCTCGCTGCTGTTGGTATACCCGTCATCTTGTACGACCAGCTCGGTAATGGGCGTTCCACACACCTCGGAGAGAAGCCATCCTCGTTTTGGACCATCGACCTCTTCATCGACGAGCTCGTCAACGTCCTCGATCATTTCTCCATCCAGGACTCCTTTGACCTCCTCGGCCACTCTTGGGGTGGCATCCTCGCTGGCGAGTTCGAAGTCCGCAGACAACCTGCGGGGCTGAAGCACATCATCTTCTCTAATGCACTCGCCTCGGGCAAGCTATATGGTCAGTCTGAGCACGAGCTGCTACAGCCATTTCCGGAGTGGGTTCAGGAGGGCGTGCAGCTGGACATGAAAGACCCGAAGAAGTTCTATGCGGCCCTCAAGGTCTTCTACGCGAAGCATTGTTGCCAAGTCCAACCATTCCCGAAGGAGTTTACCGACTCGTTTGAGGCCGTGTTCAACGAGGAGTATGGCGACGGAACGGTGATGTCTGCGCCGTAAGTCGCATTTTAGTGCAGTGAGCAGACGATTCACCTCTCTACAGGATCTTGCGCAACTGGTCAATTATTGACCGACTCCACCTCGTTCGCGTGCCGTCGTACATCGTCAACGGGCGCGATGACATATCACAAGACTTCGTTGTCGCTCCCTTGTTCTATGGAATCGCCAAAGCGAAATGGGTAACGCACGACAGATCTAGTCACATGCCGTTCTGGGAAGAGAGAGAACGGTATAATCGACTGGTTGCAGAGTTTCTCGCGTTGCCCTGAATCGAACTTGTAGGATGATGTGTACATCAATGAGAAACTTTGACGGCCAATATTGATGTCACGCAGGAGCGTGACAGCGTGACACACACTACGCCCGTAGAACGTCACGTCGACCTTCGAACGCTGACAGTCGATGTCCGTCCTACCACTCAGAGCATCGAAATACTGGTCTTCTACAGTGCTTTGTGTCTTCGATGAACCCATTTTGAATCCTTGTTACTCTCAACTTGATAATGTCAAAAGTCGGCCACGACAAGGAACCATGTCTCGAGCTCATCCCGGAGCGGAAAACCTCCCATTTGGTATGAGTCGCTTTGCTGAAATAGGTATGTGCTCGTATACTTGAGATCTGCATGAACGCTGATCGATAGACTGCGCTGGACAACGGCCCCTCCGGCTCGCTGGTGCGATCGAGTTCGCTGCAAACGACAGAGGTGTAACAGTCTATTGTCTAGCCATGAATCCAAACGGTACGTTTTTCTATCGTCTGGCATCGCGCGCGGAGGAAGTGCGTACATCGCTGGCATACACGCATACACCATCGAGTTCTTGTGTCGGATTGACGAGAGTAGCAATTGCTGTCAGAGCGACAGTTCTTGATTATGCTTCTACTTGGAGGATAGCCCTGCACGTCTTGCGAGCCCCACCTCTGTCGTCCTCGACTTTGGTGTGCCTGTCAACATGATTTCATCATGAGCGAGCCACCGGTGTGGACTAGGCGCATTGTGCGTACTGGGAGTCGGTCCGCTCCGCAAGGCACTGCATACATGCAGCCAGACTCTTTCCAGAGTGTGATGCTCATGTAAATAGACCGAGTAGAGCCTGCAGCTATTACCCAAAGATTCCGCGCGATTGATTCCCGCACAAATGGCGCACGTCGTAGCATGTCGAGCGAGTCTCGACTATGCCATACTGTATCATTGACAGCCAACGTATCTGGGATGTGCGTTCACATACTGGGTGATTAATGCTTCGTTCCTATCAGATGCGCTGGCATTTCCCTGACCGCCCTGACCGCACACAGTCAAGATGATCCTATTATGGACCCGCCCTGCCAATTCATCAGATGGACGGAAATGGGAGTGGTCGGTACGGTCCGTGATAGAACTTCACATACAGTGATGCTGTGAACCACTGTGACCGGCGACTGGCGGAGTATCTCTTGGGTAAGGTTCGGTCAATGTGTATGATTCATTTCCTGTGATGGCATGAAGGGTGGACGTCACCCTGCGAGGCATATCTGGCAGTCCTCAGCGCCACGAAGGAGTCTCCTGTCAGGGGCCTTCACCTCTCACATCTCCAGATGGACATGATTGGGGATTGAGGCCTTGAGGCCCCAGATGACAGTTCGTTGCACATCTGGTGATAATATCCGAGTACCTTTATTCGATCATGCTGCTGGCTGAACGTTGAACCGATATTCTACGGCCCGCATTGACATCCTGGCATACTCATCCCGCTAGGTTCGACACAGACCCCACACTGAACGGGCGCGTTGAGGTCTCACTCCGAGAATTCTCAGCTCGCACACAATGGTAAGTGTGATCATAGCCTGCTGATTCATTCAGCACACTACTGATATTTCGCCGACCCCACCCATCCGTTCTCTAATCATATTCAGACAGTTGTGTGCTGCGTCACGAGAACGGCTGTAGTTGATCTCAGCAAGGTGACATGTAGTGAAAGGTGACTACTGACCTGACGTTGGGTGCTGATTCGTCTGCCACCACTCCAGGTGACAATCTGCATCCTCGATGCCAGGCTGACATGCCATCTCGAATGTCAGGAGCTCATCAGACGTGCATCCGAAGTTGCGATGCCAAGTGGTATTCAGGCGCGGATCGACCCGGATGCTGGCCACCTTCGCCACGCGCGGCGGTTGCGTTTTGTAGTTGGACGTCTTCCTGTCAAGCGGGATGGTGGCGTTAAGGCGGAAGACCTCCAGCTCGAACGGCGAAGAAGACGTCCGAGTGACAGTGTCGGGATTCATGGTGAGTTTCAACTCGCATGCCTCCATCCCATAGTCGATGGCGCGGAATTGCACGATGGTCGATACCTGGGCGGCTCTTTAGCACCAGCAGCATTGCAGTCGGGGCGGGTGCTCACCGTCTTCGAAACATATACGTGCTTCTCGAGAGGCAGTATGTTCCCGCTGTTCACCATGTGTCTGTGTGCATGGCCGTCGATGACTCTGTCCTGGTGGGCAGAGTCAACTTGGACTACCACGATAGGATAGTTGTCGAATCGACGAGAGACCGGAGGCGAAGGTCGAGCAATCTCGTCCAGCCGAATGTATTGCGACGGTCTTCGTAGGCGCCATATGTCCTGCCCAGTAATGGACGCAGGTGTGATCGGTACTGGGAGGTGGTATAGCACAATATTGAGGAGGGTACAGAGCAAGCAGACGATCAGAGGCCACAGCGACAGCTGCAGTGTTGCCGGCTGCTCTGAAACACGGGCCTTCTCGGAGTCCTCCTCGGGAAGACTGGGATGATCCTCGTTCGGGGTTGTGTCCCCAGGAGAATCAGCGCGCAGGAGTCGGTAACGAGGACCAAATCTGAAGCTGAACATCGCGCAAGGTGGCAAGGTCTGGTTCACCCGGGCTTGGGCACCTCTTACTTCCTGTGATGCACTCTGCGCTTGGGCCGCGGCTGGTTCCTGTCGGACCCAATGATCTAAAGCAGGCTGGCATGTAGTAGCCCGCTTCTGTGAAGGCTGTGGTGAGCTTCTGTCCGCTCGGGGAGGACATACTCCGCTTTATAAGGTTTGATAGCTCGCAGTCTATTTGTCCTTGACGGCTCAACCGACCATGCGAATGTGCACCCTGGGGCGTATGGCAGACAGGCCGGGCGTCCGCGTCAGGAAGCACCGATTCTTTTCATTGAGCGTCCGGGCCTTTGGCCTTTCAGGTCGCGAAGTCCGACGGGAAAAGATGGCTTGAACAAGGAACTTGAAGGCTTAGCCGCATGTGCAACGTGCGATTAATTTGCACCTCGGCCACCTTGTGCATTTTACCTGTAGTTGATATCTGTCCTCTATGACCTGTCGGCTTCGTCATTTTGCTGTTGATTTCTCTGGAGGGCACTGAAGCCCATTCACCGCTAATTCCAAGCATTGATTCCGACTTGTGGTCACACAGCCATAATACGTAGTGCACTTGCGATAGGATCCGCTATCCCTCGCAGCATTTGTGTACAGCTACGAACGTGATGTTCCAACACTAGCTTCACCCTGTCTGTCATACTATACTTATCATGATGTGTTGCGCCCATGGCGACACTTATGGCCCTAATGATCTCTGCGGTGCACATGAGGCAGCGGATGACTATGTGACGGGGGTCTGGGAATTCTTGGGAGTCTATGTTAAGTCGCCGTATTGTTTCACCAAAATCCCTCGTCATGTCCTGGCTGTGCTATTAGAGGTAGCAAACATACGTTATCTATTGAAGCTGTAGGCGCAGTAACAATGACGGGGATAGATCAGGCTCACCCATGTTGTCGATTCTACTGACAGTTCTCAGAATCTTTTCGCTTTTCGATCGGTCTCATCGGGATACGTTCTTGGGAGGTGAGTGCCAGTGGCCATCCGATTCTTACCCGGTTTATGCATCTGCAGGCACGCTGTTATGCTTCCCTGTTTCTGTCGCCCAGAACGTGTGTGTCTATCAAGTGGTGTTACTAGATATGATTAGCTCACATGTGATACTCATTCCCATGCCAATACAGGAGAGCGATGATCACGACCCGGATGAAACACGGACTACTATAAGAGAGACGTCGACCATAAGTTCTCCATCCACCAATCAAGTCCCTTAGGACCACGCAAAAGCACCTTCTATCAGCATGCAGCTTCTCAAGCATCTTGTACCTTTATTGACTCTGTTCTTCTTATGCACAAGGGTCACGGGCGCCGCTTACCCGCGAAGCAGCTGCCCAGGTAATGATGGAGTCGAAAACCCAGATGACGTGTCTATCGGTCACAGTCCACCATACAGTGCGCGAATCCTTTCTACCCTCGAACCAGTTGAGTGTGTACCATTGCAGATTACTTCCTTTATGATACCGTGTCGATTTGTGTTTAGGCGGTCTCAAAGTTTGCTCGCCTGTAAGCTTAAGTATCATTCGAACATGTCCGTAAGAGAATGGGGCATCCCACAATCACGTGGCCCCCTACAGTCATTTTTGAGACAAGCCCACGACCGTTCCCCAAACCACAGCCCCGGGTTGAAATTCGGTACTTGAACAATACGCATTCTGCTAGCCAGTATTGGTCAATCGTAAAGGCGCTATCATGATGGCCAGATCGTGCATTGTATTGGTCCTAATGACGGCGTGGAGCGGGCGAACGAGGTGCCAGGAGTCAGTATGATATGACCCGGCTCCGAGGCCATAAGTACTCTTTTCAAGTTCCATGGCCAATCCACAGAATACACGCTCAATTTTCAGACGTATATAGGAGTGCACTGAGCGCAAACAAATTCCGCATACTCCTCGCACTTCGGCCAACAGGAGCTCGAGTCACGATACACCGCACGACATGCACTTGACCAAACTCGCGTCTGCTCTCCTTTTCGTCGTTGTGTACATGAGCGCTCAAAGCGCTGCCCGTCCTGGATGCGTCAATGCGCACAGCGGAAACCCCGATGACGTTTCGATCGGTGCGTCCAGTGCCAGTCTCAAGTTGCCACGGTTGGACGTGACTGACACCAATCCCGTCTGTAGAATCTCCCAATGCGTGCCCGTGAGCACGCAGGTACGCGTATGCTGGCCCTATCGATGGTAACGTCCCTCGAGTCAGTAACGAACATGCTCAGTTAGACTGATGCGTCCGCATTGGTAGCAGTCACGTAGTATGCGTACGAGCTATCGTCTCGCTGAGCAGGCGGATGGATCGTGGCACGCGGATAGACAAGGATGACTGAGCAATGACGATCATTGCATATGTTCAAGCCAGAGTCCTAGAAATGTCACAGTATTGTATTGATTCCACGCATGCGCAGGATGTGGTTCCTCGAAGTAGTCCCATTGGAAGAAATGCCCCTCAACCGTGTTCGCCGATCATCTCAGTCCAACGCCATCGTTGCGTCGGAAGCGGCGACCCTTCGGACGAGGCCCACGGCTACGGTTGCCCGCTAGTCCGAGGTTAAACGCCTCGCGCCACCGGCCTCCGCCACATCGCATCCTGCGACGACCTCCAGATTGTATGGGCTCTCACTCGCTCAATTGCCCTTCTGATGACTTGAGAACCTCTCTTGGGTGCTCCTTGGACACAACATGACTTGATAAGCTGTTTGAGGACGCGCGGAGACACACAAAACCACGAGACATCAACGCTGATATCCGGAGGTCGCAAGCGCCCACGCACACCAGCTGGCTTATGAGTTGCTCGAACGAGATATGGCTCAGTACATGGGAAATGCATTGTGGAATCTCAAAGGAAGCGAGGAAGTGTAAGGGATGCGAGGGTACTTAGATCAGGGAAAAGTGAGTTTGCCTTCATTGTACTGAAGGTCAGTATACAAATTCGGCGGGTCCAGTACTTGACTTGGCCCATACCATTGCCCTCTCGTACAGAGTTGAGTACAGCGCGATCGTAGCCAGCACTGTCCTCCAACTCTACGTATGCATCACTAACGAACTCCATGTTGCTCGATTGGTATTCGTGTAGTCGTGTTGATGCAGTGGTGATCAACCGAAATATATTTCATCCCAAACTCAAGATACGGCATATGTGGATCAATGGCTACCCCAAACATTCAGAAACCCACAGTAATAACACAGTATTCAACCAGTGCCCGCCACATTGCATGCCTTGAGTTCGGCCTTCGAGGATGTTGGTGCTGCCAGCTGGCGTAGGCGCTTGCGACCTCCCGATTGCAGCGTCGATGTTTCGCGCTTTTGTGTATCTCCACGCATCCTCAAGCAGCTTTATCAGGTCATATTGAGTCCAAGGAGCACCCCAGAGAGGTTTCCAATTCATCAGAAGGGTAATTGAGCGAGTGAGAGACCATGCAAGCTGGAGGTCGTCGCCGGACGCGATGTGGCGGAGGCCGGTGGCGCGAGGCGTTTAACCTCGGACTAGCGGGCAACCGTACCACGGCGCCACGGCAGCTTTAGACTGGAAGTCCAGACTTATGCCAGATAATGAGTTTAGTTGCCTCCGATCTATGCCGGAGATACGTCTGATCATGGGCGAATCAGTTCTTTCCTTTGGGGCATTGTAATCAATGAGCCCTGAAGGCCTGATGGCCTGCCCAACACTGGCAGTCGGCGCTCGAGACAAGGCTATGACAGATCTTCTCATCGTTGTACATCATGACCATCCAACAGTACATCGTTAGTAGTGGCCATGGGTGGGAATCGTGCCGTACAGCACATCACACAGTAGGGCAAGTGTACTTTCTCGAGCCTCGAGGGTGTTGAACGCCAAGATGCAAGAGCCAAAGGGTATAAAGACTCAAGAAGGCTTCCGGTTGCGGATAAGCCCCAGGTCTTCCAGACCGATTGTGCCCCGCTCGAATTTCACTCCGCTCTACAGCATGATGCAGTTGTCCAAGCTTGCATGTCTGTTTCTGTTTGTCATTTTGTATATGAGCGGCCAGAGCGCAGCCCACCCGGCGTGTTTGCAGCCCGACGGCAACCCAGAGGACGTCTCAATTGGTGCATCTCATCGTTTACTATGAATGCTTAGGTTAACATTGATAATTCATTTCCCCGCAGACTCTCTTGATGCGTGCCCGTGAGCATTCACTTCGTCTGAGTGCTTTAGGAGAGCATCTGCTTCGTAAATGGTAGTGTTGCATTCCAGTGCCATACTTGTCCGCCTTCAAGCTAATGTTCGCATGGTAGTGAATATTGCGCAAATCTGTTGTCTGGCTAGTTCATCAGAGAATAAATGCTACCTGTTGGAGAGGAAATGCTACCTGTTGATACTGTGTGGTACCGACCGTGTTGACTCCTAGTTGCTCTGCAATCACTCGCGACGACTAACTACCCCTACGGCTGATAACATGATCGACAACCAAAGAGGGCCAGCCACAGCTCTATGTAGCAACAGCTCACCATCGGTGCACCTCAAACTCGTCCTTCATGGAGATTGGCGTCGGAGCTACCGGAGACTCCATTTGCATCACAATTATCCGCTGTGTATTCCTCAAATACTCCCGAGTCGTCCAGAGGAGAGATCGGCTGCTCTGCGTCACCACGATAGCGGTTGTCTTCATATTCGTCTATGGAGCTCTGGGCTGCATTGCCGGTATTTTGAGGCTCTAGGCCGTTTTCGTCAGCCTCGTCAGCCGATGTCGAACCGATGTTGTCCAGGATGTGTGTGAAACGGAGGTCGGACATTTGGGATGCACTTGAAACGTTGCAGTGAGGGTCCAGGGCCGCCTCCCGGAGGTTGAGGAAGAGGCGAGTGAGCATCGAGGTAGTGAGGCTAGAGTACGTTGGTTGTCATGTTCAAGAGTGATCGGCCACTGAAGACCTACACGTCAAAGAGGAGGGAGGGTATCTGCACAATCTGTGCGTATCGACGTGACATCAGCACTGTTCACAAAACAAGCAGACTGAACATACGTCGATCACCCATAAGGCAGCAACAAAAGCATTGAGTGCAAGGGTCATACCGAGGGTGGTTGTCATCTGTTAAGACAGTGCTAAGCTTGCGACGAGGATACCCACCCGAAGTGCAGTGTTCCTGAGCAGTAGAGTACGAACGTTCAAGGTTTCAATATGTAGCGAAACCAAATATGAGACGCACCGTCTCGAAGAAGCAAAGAACTCAGGGAGACCTCTTTGTCGAGTAGTCTTGCGACCTTTCTAAAGTTATATGTTACGCGCCACGTGGCTATAAGCACAAGGGCTTCTGCGACGACATTGCAGATGCGTGACGCCACCTCCACTGAGGTTTTTAAGTCAGACAGACATTATCTTAAAAAAACCATAACATACGTCTGGTAAGAGAATAGTCAGAGGAGGCAAAATCTATATGGGATATGTATAGTCACCTTAGTTCCATGTGAGACTGTGTGGTGCCGATTAAACACCCACGTCCGTCGGGTGCTGCTAAGTAATGCGTAGAGAAGAACGCAGCCTGCGTGTGCGCGTGAGCATGAGCCATTCATCCCGAAGAGAACGGCACGAACTATGTCGTCCGCCGGGCCAACGAGGGACAAAAGCATGATGACGGAGGGCAAACGCTAACTTAGTTCACTGATAGCGTATATACTATACGCGTAGTGCGGAGAATACTGATGTATGCATGAGTTCGAGGGATCCGAAATGTGGGAGACATGCGTAACTCACAGCCAAGCACTATAGCGAGAACGCCGCCTACCCCATGCCAGATGAGGTACAAAACGTAGTCGCTGAATGGTCAAGTCAGGCACTTCTACTAGTATCGAAAGGATAGTGTGATGATACCTCTGCATGGTATCCAGATCAGCAACGTGCGGACAGAGCGGAGTAGCTACATGAAGAGTAGCTCACCTTACATCGCATGTTGAGCCATATCACAAGGTCCAACGCAAAGTACAGGACCATACACGCATGCATGAGCGCATACAATGCTGCGGCAATCGATCTTGGACGGGTCCAGATGACGTCAACCTCTCTTCCCAATGTGATGATATGGTCGTAGACAAAGATGGCTGAACGAAGTGATTAGTAAGCTCTCCTCGCGAACTCTTTGGTGACTAGTATGCGACTCACTGAGCGCACAACAATAGTTGCCGATAAACTTGGAGAAGAGGTATCGGTTGCGCCGAAAAGGGTCACAAGGAGCTAACCGCACGTAGTATCCACTGCTGACGTGGCTGACTCTGCTATTGTCAACATTGTGATTCGATTTAGCGTAACCTTCTGAGAAGGGAAGTGCCTTGGAGAGGTTCTAGGCAGAGCACTGAAGACGGTTGTCACAGAAATGCTGTGCTTCCCGTGCCTTCATATATACGCATATCCCAAGCGTCCGGAGGTAAGCTGCCTTGTTGGGGATAGAAGCCAATTACGCTCGCAGATCACGGCCGCAGCTAAGCTTCTGAGTTCAGCACCGGTTTCGGCAAACTGAGGATGAGAAGACAGCATAAGCAAGCAGTAGTTACCTCGTCAGTCTCTGCAAGCCCAAACAAAGCCAGCGAAGATCGCTGAAGTGACACTCTCACCGTTGTGACTCCTTCCGCCAGTGCGAAACCCAGCCTTGTGTAGATCTCCGGAGGAAGCCCAGTGGACTCGAAGAGCGCCCGAAGTGATGTCAAAGGTAAGATCTCATACTTGTTCGTGGGATGTGTGGCCATGGATAGAGATTTACTCACGTACATCCGGAGTACAGTCTACTAGTATTCTTGCTATAGGTTTGATACATATAGCACTCGACGCGCACCGGATGGGTAGATTCTGGAAAAAGATCCCCAGATACGAAGACAGAGGAAGATGCCATCGGTGTGGCGTAGAGGACTCGATAGATTATATCCTGACGCACTGCCAAGCCCCGGGACAGAATGTTATATCGCGACTCACCGAGAAAGTCTGGAAGAAAAAAGGCCTTGAATGGCCAGGACTAACGCTGGAAGCTATCCTCGGCGCCCCGCTGCGCCAATGGACAAAAGCCGGCTAGAAGGAGAGGCTAGAAGGCGCGACGCGCCTCTGGAAGATCCTCTTGACAGAATCTTCATACCTCGTCTGGAAGCTGCGGTGCGAGATTGAATGTCATCGGACACGATGAGGAGGAACATTGGACGCACTCAACAAGAGAAATCAAGAGCAGATTCGGATGATCGCCATCACGGCGAGGATGCGCGCAGACGTGACCTCAACGCACTGGAGGAGCTTGAGCAGGTAGCCGCAAGGCGAGACACCTATGATCGATTTTCACCGTAGTTATGTGGCCTGCATGTATCTTACAGGTTACGGGCCTAAAACATGTGGAATGCAGAAAAAAACGCACTGGAGGAACGGGCCACTGGCGGTCAAATATACAACACGTGGCATGACGTCCTCGATTGCGCCGAGCGCCTCCCGCCAGACTGGATCAAACAGAGGGTTTTAGTGGTCGTACATGTTCCGAGTCGCCTACAATGGCGATTGAGTAACATTGCCGGACGTACCCACGACCGCAATAACTGAGAAGGAATGTACTACATTGCAAGACATGCTGATCAATTACAGCAGTTGCAGTCTCTCCACGCTCACGAACTTGGCAAGCAGCTGAAGGGCAATCCAGCCAACCTCGCATACACTCCCCCCTGTAGACTCGCATCCACATCCGTCTTCGTTGTCGCGTTCAACACCGACACGCTCGCATAGCACCCATCTGCGTCAACCACGCTTTTCTCCGTTGGGAGCGTCGTGCTCCCACATGTCTCGAAATCCGTTCCCGACCCCGCAAGGTTCCGCGCGAAGACCCACTGATAGTCACTTGCGTGGCTACAGCCTTTTATCGAGGGATAGTTCACGTTCACGATGATGCCAGCGGGAAGAATGGGGCTCGCCCCGGACGAGAGGAGTACGTCGGTGTATTGAACGGTGAGGGAGGCGTAGACCCAGGCGGACTTGGACGTAGATGAGCCCGGGTGAGAGTACAGCTTTGTGTAGGACTTCTGCGAGCCAGTGTGACCCGAGAAGGCGGTGGCCGGGTATCCTTCTTTCGCGGCTTCCGTAGCAGCGCCTCTGCGCGGTCGACGTGAGTATGCAAGAGCATGATGCAGTGTCATGACCCGACGTACACAGTCCCGGATTTCAAGACGGTCTTCCCTGTGTTTGCTAAAGGGGGTCCTTAGCCACATATCAAGCGTCATGCGCGGAACGAGGCACATACTTCCGATATTGGGGCCGCTTACGACGAAGTCGGGCTCTGCACCGAATAGCGCCGGAGCGAGTGTCTGTATACCGTAGCGGGCAGAGTCCACCCTACACCGATGGCAAGACGTGTCAGTCAAGACGACAGAGCACAAGAGGACCGAAGCCGTACGGGTAGGCATTGACGTAGTTCAGGAACGCTGACGCGAAGTTGCTCAGGCTAGTATTGTCTTCCGACATGAGACTACTCACGGTCACTCGAGTTGTACCCTTCCGCGGGAGAACCCGTTGGGCAAGTGTCGTACTCGCATGGCTTGGTGAGTGTCCGTGGAGTCTCCGAGTCCGAACCTTTGCCTGACTTGTTCTCCGCGGGGCACGACAACACGACCTGCACGGAGAACCCCGAGCTCGTCAGCGAAGATGACGATACAGGGGGTCGGAAGAAGCAGCAACACATACATCATACCCAGCCGACTGCAATTCTGCGTATTGGGCGCGGATGTTCGCGACGGCCCATCCATCATCGTTGGTCACTAAGATCTTCGTCGCGAGTGTAACCGATGAGCAGCACAGCGCAAGGAAGACGGAAAAACGGGAGAACGCAGTCATTGTAGCGTTACAAGGTGGTTGGTCGGTCGTCCTGGTTTTGCTCCGTCGAGGTCCTACTGCTTGAGCACGTCAGTCGCGAGCCTTTTATGCCTAGGTGCTTACACACGTGCGCATCTCGGTGGGTGTGATGCACTTTTCTACGGTTGATTCCTGCTGGGACGCAGCACCGGTACAGATAGATTGCGGCCACTCACTAGCCACAATGCACTCGAGCGAAGGCAGAAAGCCATCTCATTGCACGCACGATACTACTTCCAGCCCGCGGAATAAGTCTGGACCCGATCAGCCGGGGCGATCATCGCGATGACTGGTCACGCATAGTCTATTCGGCTGTGCCGCTGCCAAGTTCCAAGCGGTATGTCTCCCTTCCGTGATCTTCTGTGAACGCCCAGTCGGGGGTCCACCGTTACGGAGATAAAGCGGTTGACTGAATTGACCGAATGCTCCGTGAATGGACACCGCCCTTGGGCTACTCTTCGAGGCTTCCCGTGTGTCGTGATTTCGAATCGTTCTGTTCAGAACGGTTTTCAGAGCGTCTGAGGCAAGATATTGTCGGTATCTGTGTCAAAGAGCTACTAACAGTGCACCTGCAATGCAATCGCAACAGTAATGCAACTATTCAACCCCCGGGCGCACTGTCCCTCCGGAAGTTCCGATGAATTCAGAATCCATACTTTGAATGCTTCCTTTTACAATGCTGCCCTTCGCTGAATATTTGGGCTACCAGGTAGGAGTAGAGAAATTGGATGATCACCGTTTTTGGACGTTTTCGCCGTTGCCCGACTGAGAACTCAGCGAAGACTGGCAAACCACCGGGCACATTTTTCTTCGCGTCAGTGTACGTGCTCTACAAGTTTTTCCGGGATGTCCGACATAGTGTATCATCATCCGAGTGGAGAATGGAGGAGAGGAGCCTCAGAGCGTGACAGACAGCCACTTGCTGCGTGCCGGCCGATTGCCGGGATCAATCACCTGACTCAATTGCAGAGCTGTCGTCGCAACATTGCCACCTCACGGTGGCTGCAACTCGGCTTGCCACAGGCGGCTGCTCCCCGGCGTAGTAGATCGGGCACCTCTGCCGCCCCGGCACCGTGACCATCACCGTGACCGACCTCGGACAAAAGTTGCACTACTCTTGCACTGCTATTTCCCTCTCGGCATCCCTTCAGTTCTGTCAATTCCCTCTCGAAAAAAATCGTGAAGTGACTTTCGAAGGTCAGCATTCGATTGGTCCAAATCCCGAGAGGTTCCGGTACGTGGTTAGCCCAAAATCGCGCGAAAAGCTGAAAAGTTGCATTACCGGGACAGTGTTAGTATCTCAACGGGGAAGACGGGTGGGATGATACTAATAAGAGAGGACATACGGGCAACAATGTTTCTCCTGATACATTACAGCAGGAGCTATGTCGATGACTCCCGCTACATGCGAGCTTGTACAATTATACAATGAGGAAGGGAGGGAAACGCTTTCACGCGCGGGGCTGATAAGGTTTGTTGACCTAGAGCCTGAGATCAGGGTATAAATACCTCGAGGAACTTGTAGTCTCCCCAAGGCGAACCCTGAATACGACCTTGGTGAGGGCAGGGAGAGCGGTCGTATAAGGAGGAACTTGAGCGCGCTGAACCCAGAGCTAGCCGCACTCACGGTGACGGAGACACCATTCGAGCGGTACTACCACATCACTGCAATGACTTCCATGACATAGGAATGGCTGTGCGTATGATATTCAGTGCATATCAGCAATTCTGGGGTTGAAAAGGAGAGGGCATGTTGACTACAAAACGCTAGAATTCTTTCGCATAGTAATGTCAGCTAACTATTATGATGATGACATACATAAGTACTTACTTACATGATACTGATGTCGGGCGCCTCGCCCGTCACGGACATAGGCGCTTAAGTCATTACGTGGTGGGCATAGCATCCCCTGCGCTCAAGTCCTCCACTACAACTCGTTCGCTCTAGTTGTGCTCGCCGTCTGACGTTCAACGTCCAACATCCCACCTCGAGGCTGTCCATCTGGATGCTACACTAAGAGTCTCATAATCTGCCTATTATGTCCTCTTCATCCACTCTCTCGGTCGCGCCCACAACGACGACCTTGGTTCCCTCGCCGACGGCTACCCCTGCACCCGCAGAAGAAGAGGAGTACTACTCGTCATGGTCCCTCTTCCTAGTCTGCGGACTCCTCATTCTATCACTGTGGACATCCTACTATCTTCAAATAAAGCGGATACGCGCAATACACGAGACACTCGTCGCGATTATTGGAGGGATGATAGTGGGTCTGGTAGTACGACTCGCTCCGGGGACGATGATTCGGGAAATGCTAGTGAGTAGCCTAACTCTCTTGCTGTTGGACTATGGTATTGTGCATATATCCGTGCCTCGGATAGCCCACCATGGGCTTCGAGAAGTAGAGTCCATGCTTTAGCCGCCGCACTCGGTCCGAGCAACGTGGCTGGAGACTCCATTGGAGGCCTAGCTGTGGAGTCTAGTGAAAGAGAGCTACTGATGCAGGCATACGGAAAAAGCACATTGCTTCGCAGGGGACCGTCTGTACGCGTATGCGTAACAATGCGCTTGACTGCGCCGCGCAGCATCCCTCTCTGCTGATCGTCGAAGGGGGAGCATGGGGATATGCAAGGAGCGTATTTCTATTCTGTTTACAGTCCTCGCCTATGCAAACCACTCGAAGTAACACGTCTCACTCTGCGTCATCTAGACATTCAAGCATACTTTATTCTTCAACCTGCTATTGCCGCCCATCATCCTCAACTCCGGCTATGAGTTGAAGCAGGTAAGTCAACCGACAGTCTCTCATCCTATCCCGCTTGACAAGCTAGTAGGAAAACTTCTTCCGCAATTTCGGCTCGATCTTGACGTTCGCATTCCTGGGAACCTTCATCTCCGCAGTTGGCGTTGGGTGCGTTTATCCGTCGGAGGTCACCGAGGCGTGCGACTTACCACGTACAGCGCAGTGTCCTAGTGTACATATACTCGTTCCTCGGCCTCGAGTCCCTGGAAGTCGGGCTAATCGAATGCCTCATCTTCGGGTCTACACTGTCTGCAACAGACCCGGTCACTATTCTCGCCATCTTCAACCAATACAAGGTTGACCCCAAGCTCTACACCGTCATCTTCGGAGAGAGCTTGCTGAACGATGCCGTCAGTATCGTCATGTACGAGTGAGTGCATCTTGTGGCTGAACTAGATGGTGTGCTCGGTATTGATCGCGTCACGTCAGGACCCTGACGCAATTCCATGGATCAGAGATCTATGTGTCGTCTCTCTTCCACGGAATCAGTATCTTCTTGCTGTCATTCAGCGTATCCATGGCCCTTGGCGTTGTCTTCGGCCTAGCCATGTCCCTCCTCCTGAAGCACTCGTCCCTGGCGCTGTATCCCTCCATCGAAACATGCCTTGTCGCCCTCTGCGCCTACACCTGCTACTTCTTCTCGAACGGTCTCTCCATGTCCGGGATCGTCTCTCTCCTGTTCTGCGGGATCACGCTCAAGCACTACGCGTACCACACGATGTCACGGCGTACACAACGTGCGACGAAGTACATATTCTCGACCCTCGCACAGCTCTCGGAGAACTTCATCTTCATCTACCTGGGCTTGTCGCTCTTCACGAGTCCGCCCTCGTCCGAGAAGGTCACGAATTACGTCAAGCCGCTGTTCATCACAATTACGACGGTCGCCGTCGTCTTCACTCGGTACGCGGCGGTCTTCCCGCTCTCGGAGTTGATCAACCTCTTCCATCGGCACGTCCGAGGCCAACGTCAGGAGGAGTTGCCGCATTCGTACCAAATGATGCTGTTCTGGGCCGGTCTGCGGGGAGCTGTCGGTGTGGCTCTCGCTGCTGGCTTCAAAGGTGACAATGCACAGACGCTTAGAATCACCGTCCTGGTTGTCGTGGTGCTCACCGTAGTTGTCTTCGGTGGTACCACCGCTCGTATGCTCGAAGTCCTTGGTATCCGCACAGGAGTGGAAGACGAAGCAGCGAGCAGCGACGATGATGAAGACTTCCCGCTCGGGCGAACAGGATGGTACAACCGACGCAATTCAAGATGGAATTTCGAGGAAGAGAGCAGCGTCTTTGCGACGCAACAGGCCGGCTTCCACAGCCCGCGTCCCTACAACCACCAAATGCAGGTCACGCCCATCCCGAATAACACTATCTTCTCCGCGGCATCATCAGACTCGCTTGATTCGGTTGCCGAGGTTCTCCCACTGGCGACACAGTCCGTAAACGGTGGCCCATCCTCCCCCGGCGGGCGGCGCAAGTCACGCGACGGCCCACCAGCGGCGGGGCCCTCCAACGGGGGTGACGTAGAAGGAAAGTGGTTCCAGCAACTCGACGAGCGGTACCTCCTCCCGCTCTTCTCGAACGCGACGGCAAGTCGAGTATGGCATGCACGGCGGGGCCGACGGGCGTCTGGCATCAACACGAACTCCGGCACGCGTACGGGCACGCCCGTCGACTCCGACGACGAGGCGGACGACCAGCCGGAGGTCGACTTGACTGCCGCGGCTGCGCGCGCATCGACGACAAGCGAGCCCTCGCGCAGTCACTCAGTCATCGACGTCGACCAGAGCCGGACAGAACGAGGGCTCGCGAGCCCGATGCTCAGGCGAGACAGCGAGGGCCAAAATCGGGTGCCGTAGAGTCGGGGCTGCGTGTGCGTGCGCGTAATGCTTGTTGTCGTATCTTATTCCCTTGTGTTTTGGTTCGTGCCCGCTAGTGTTGATGATAGCATGGTATATACGGCGGACAATCTGTGGCGAGGATGACATGAAGTACGACCCGATCTCGGTTACTCTCAGCTATTGAGGTTGGCTTTGTGGCTCTCGATCACGATCGTGCCAACAACGCGGTCATGCGTATGCGTCATACATCAGCGTGGGCGTGGGCAGCGCGTGCTGCTGCTCATTCCCGCATTCCGAATTCGCCGGCCATGCTCTCGCATGGATATAGTGCGGTGCTGTGAATCTCAATTCGGAATTAGATGCGACCCCTCCCCTTCCTGCGAGTCTTCGTCTCTCGTCCCCTATCTTTATCTCCTCCTCTTGACCCGCTAGCACGTTTATCATGACGACCATTTCGCGATTATTTAAGGCTCCAGAGGTCCCCTTCGATGTCAACGAATGCGAGAAGCGCCATTTCTACAGGTTCAGTGCCCCTCTTCCTAATCATGATCCTCTGCTGATCCGCCTCTCAGAGGTCATAGACCAGACTCATTCTACCTTGACGAGAATGACACTTCATTGCGTGAGTGGAGATGAGTCACCTGTGCATTTTTCGTGCATCGAAGTCAAGCTTACGCTGGGTCTTTCTGTAGTCGAGCTCCGAGCCAGACAACGGACCTTTGATGGCGCCTACACTCGGGGCGCTCTGGCGAACCTTGGGTACTCGTTGACCATTTTGCGCCTCTTCGACAAACGGTTCGCAAATAGTCAGTGGCACTTAGACCACCTCTTCATCACCTCCCGCTGACTGAAACATGATGGGCAGTTGGGATTGTATATGCCATCCTGGCGGGCCTGCTCTACATCGTCGCCTTCCTCCGCCATCGCCAGACGCGCCACGATTTCGCGGACAAGTACCTCGGGCGCGCGTGGCATCACGCAATGCCTACCGTCGGCCAAGCGGGCAAGCAAAACTTTGGGCGGCCGCTGACGACGGCGACCTGGTTCGTTCTCCTCGTCGCAGCCATCGTGGCGCTCGTGGAGGTAGCGTTCGTTGTCTTTATCTTACGGATAAATCTGTCGGACCTCGCGGCAGAGCAAGGCATCACAAAGTCAGGTGCGTCTCGATTCGTCTGCATCACAACATGTGTCCTGACGGGCGCGACATAGGGCTGATGCGGCGACTCTTGTAGTACTCTTATGTTACTCCTACTCCCACGTTGTTGTAATCTGGCATGGCTGGCGATTGCTTTATGATTTGGGTGCTTCGACGGTGTCGGTGACGGCGTGCCTGAAAATGAGCGTTCGTACTGAACGCCTCCAGTAAGAAATTGATCGAGCAGGTGCGCGGATCACCGCGGACCCCTTCTTCATGGTGAGCATGCACATCTACCGTATGGCAACGATGAATAAATTTATGTACGCGTTTCAGATCGGCTTGGGCGATGCTCATGGCTATAAGAATATGGCTCAGCAGTCAGACCTGAAACAGGATGAAGAACATAAGGAATGCACGACACCTCGTACACCGATAGCGGCCTTCCTGCGATTTCGACTTCCGCATGATCGGACGTGCTGCGAACAACATGCTCGACAACATGTCTTCTCCCACAGTGTCAAGTGGCACTAGGCCAGGCCCCCATTATCGTGGTACTAATTCTACTGATTCGAGGTGCGTATGGTCTCGATTCTAGTCACCCCGGCGGCAACATTGCGCGCTGCTTCACTAAAGCACTACGTGGACGAGCTCAGAGTATAAAGAGTTCGATGGACTCATCAGTGTGTCAGCGTCATTCTTAGAGCACACATCCATCCGATCATGCACGCTCTGTGGTCCCTGTCTGTCGTGCCCACCTTCGTGGCGGCCGCCACTTGTCACGCTCTCCGGAGCCGGGCGAGCTCGAACACCTACACGCTCGCGAAGGAGTACTCTGGCACGGACTTCTTCCAGGGCTGGGACTACTACGGTGCCCCCGACCTACTGCTCAATGGTATGTTCTGTCGATCCACGCACCGGAGCTACGCGAATGCTCACTGCCGTTCTCCAGGCGATGTGAACTGGGTCACCGAGGCCCAAGCGGTCGCAGAGAAGCTCGCGTATGTCAACGACGCGGGGCACGCGATTATCAAGGTCGACAACACGACGTACGTCCAGAAGGAGCAGAAGCGCGATACGGTGAGCGTGCGCGGCATCCGACCACAGGCTCCACGAACCCATGCGAGTGTCGCTCAACTCATGCTGGCCCTTGCCACCGCTTGCAGGTGCGCATCACGACCCAGGACAGCTTCCCGATCGGCACCGTCTTCGTCATCGACGCGACCCACCTGCCCTACGGGTGCTCGGTAAGACAGCCTTGATGGCCCCACACCCTCTCATGCCGCAGCAGCTCACGTCCTCGTGCACGGTAGGTCTGGCCGAGCATCTGGACGACCGACTCCGACCCCGCCGTCCCGTGGCCCGCGGGCGGCGAGATCGACATCATCGAGACGGTCAACCGGGTCACCACCAACCAGTACTCTCTGCACACCAAAGGCCCGGACGGGTGCTTCGGGGTGAACAGCACGAGCGCGCAGAGGGGCGTGTCGACGGGGACGAACTGCACCTCGACTGCGACGGATGATACGGGGTGCCCGGTGGTGCGTGCGGTGTTCGGAGTCTCTGAGCCAGCTGATAACTTGAGGAATGGTGCTCGTGTCTGGTGCGCTTAGATTGAGACAGCGCCGGCGAGCGTGGGCGCTGCGTTTGCGGCTGCACAGGGAGGCGTGTAGTACGCTGCGCAATTTGACACGTCTGGGATATTGTGAGTGGCCCTCTGCATAGCTTCGTGCTTCGTTAACCAACGCGCTGTATCATCCTCATCTCAGCATATGGTTCTGGAGCGTGAGTATTTATTCTTCGGATCGTTCTCCGCACCATGTCACCTTCAAGCTGTGACAGCGCCCGGACATACCGTCCTCTATCATCTCAGCCACGAACTCGATAGACACGTCTGGCTGGGGGACGCCGTCAGCGGCATTCCCCTCCTCGACGTGCGACATCGAAACGAAGTTCGGCCCTCAGGCTATCGTGATCGACATCACCCTCTGCGGGACCTGGTAAGCCGCGCAGCCCCAACCCTTTCACCTTAGAGATCTCATCACTCCACACCGGCAGGGCGGGTAACCCGACCGTGTACAGCGAGACGTGCACGTACACCGGCGCCCTCAACGACGACACCTGCGTACGTTCCCCACCTCCATCGAACACCCAGGCAACATGCTCACTGCCTTGATGGCGGCACCCGCAGTACGAGAACAGCGTCGTCTACAATGGCACGTCCGACTACGCCGCCGCGTACTTTGAGATCCAGTACATCAAGGCGTTCACGTGGAACGGGCAGGTGAACACGACGGCCGACTCCCCGAGCAGCGTATCCGGCGCGGTGTCGTCGGCCGTCACGGCCGCAAAGACTGCAGCGGCGACCGCAACGCAGGCGCATATGAACGGCGGGTCGAGCTCTGGCGCTCAGGCGGCCTTCGGGCGTGGTATGTTGGTTGCTGCGGTTGCTGCGCCGGCGGTCGTCGTTGCTCTTGCGCTGGTGGGCTGGTGATAAAATGATGGATGCAGACGCGTTCGTTGGTGACATGTGGTGATGAAGTTAGCGTCTCACTCAGGCTTCGACATCCAGGACTCGTCTTATGGAGTGGGACCTACGTCCTTGTACTCCTGGATGAGGTTATCATGCATGAGTGTGGTACCTGCAGGAAGTGACCACTTTCGACCGCCTTGGAATGCAGAGAGGATATCAGCTGTCCGATTTCGAACAAGACGCACTCAATCTGGAGACACTTCTCACTTCGTTTTTGTGCAGCTTCGATGATCATACCTATAGCAACTGTTACTCTCGCACATACACGGCATTGATATTTTCCTGCAGAAAACTGCAGCGGCGAACTGAGTCCTCAGGTTGTCACCATTGCGGCACTGTCTCGGCGAAGAGGGAGGCCTCTGTATAATGAAAACGGGGGCGAGAGTGCTATAGGGATGGCGCGGTCCCCGTGCGAACTTATTGGCCCCATGGGGTATTCTGTCCGGCAGTTGTGGTGTGGGCGGAAATGTAAGAATCGAACGATGAATCACGGCGGAGGTTGGCGGTCGGTAGACTGAGAGAAACCGAATTGATGGTCGAAAGAGGAAGGTGTGTGACTAAATAGGGCAACTGTCTACTAGTACGTCATAGCCCTCGATCGCCCCCCGCTCGCGCGCACTGACGTCACCTCGCCACGCGCACGCCGCACCACCTCCCGCACATATATAAACCCCCCATGTACATCCTCACCTTCGCTCGATGTTCCTCCCCTTCCCTTAGAGTCTTTGTCTCCGCCTCCGCCTCCGCCTCGTTCCCTCCCTCCTTGTCCAGCTAGCCCGAGATACCAGATACGTCTAAAGTGTCTGCCACTCTCGCGGTTGTGCGGACTCTGTCGTAGCATCCTGCACCGGTCTGTGGCCCGTTGCCACCTCGAGGTGTGCCCGGCGCGTGGGACAGCCTCCCGTGCGCCCTCATCGTGCACTTTTCTAAGCAACGGGGCGCAGACACCGCACCATCGCGTAGATGATGACACTGCCCATCCACGGTCAGCGGGCGCGCGCGAATCAACGAGCAGTGCGCCTGATGTACGGTACTGTAATCACGCTGGCTCAGTCATGGCGCTCATTGCCGCCGACGGGCACGGTCATGGTCTGGCACGGTCTCATCGCCCTTGAGTCAATGTGTCACATTCGGCCACTTAGTAAGAGCAATTCTTCGAAGGGTTGTCCTGCGTCAGTATAAGAATTTTGGTTATCATCCATCCGCATTGCGGATGGATGGTTACAACTTTCTTCAGCAGTTGTTGCGTACTAGGCTCTCATCTCCCTCTGACCCTGCATGCCACACCGGGTACACAACATAGATGCCACACGTCAACGCCTTGCCATGATCGCCGCCCCGAAACACGCAGAATCTGACGCCGCCGCGTGCCCGCCATGTGTAGATCGTAGCGCATAAAGCACAGCCCTGCCGCGGCCGTTGTCCGTTCAGCGTACTTATCTCCCATCTGTAGGTCTCCATTTCGGCACATCGCACATCACATTGTTCATCACAGCATGGACGACGCCACCATCCAGTGGATGATTGTGTGGCGATTAGGCCGCGTCGATGAGAAGTTGGTAACTAAGGGATTCTCTCGCCACGACACGCACCGCCTCTACGTGAACCTTCGCGGAGCCATCTAGGGTGTGAATGACTGAATCTGTGGCGCGTAGTGCCCGTGTTTCAGAGTCTCTACTGTTGCAAGGTGAGTTAAGTGTTGCACTAGCAGCCGCCCGTCCCGAACTTGTGTGGAGGAGCAGTCTTTACACTCAAGTCGGAGCAGATACAGGGCGCCTAAAGCTCCTGTGAGGGGCGCGACATGCGATTGATGTTCTGAGTCCATTCTTATCACTTACCGGTCAGTTCCATCATCCACACATATGTCCAACCAAGACTAGTAGCCGTAGACCCTTGGCGGCAGGCGAGCTAAGGCCAGTTCAGCTATAACCGCAAAGACGAGGCCCCAGTCTGCGAAAAGGTCTAGTGTAAGCGGTGCTCGCACATCGAGGTCAATCGGTGTGGGCAACTGCGATAGAGCATGCCGTAGGTCGACAAGCCATGATGGTTAGCCAGCCACTGCTATAGCTCGTGCCACTGCCAAAGCTGCAAATGGAAGGGGAGGGCATTTATTCGAATAGGCCTCGCCCCCTGAGACCTCGACGGTGCTCCAATCCACTCGGCGTGCTACATCTCGACGCCTGCCATTGAGGGATTGCACACTAACCCAGCCATCCTCGGTGATGACTGGGGAGCCAGTGGGCCGCTGGCGACGTGCATTCCGTCGCCTACGTAGTCGCCATCGGTGTCGTTGAGGCGGGCCACGAGCACTCGGCAACGTGCATCTCGTCGCCTGCGTAATCGATAGCAGCGAGCCGCCAGAAACACGCATCTTGTTGACGTGCATATCCTTTGAAAGACGTCGACGCTCGTGATAGGTACCCTCGAATTCTATACACTGGCTGAGTCGCGGAATCGGACCTGCATGTCGACATCGACATCACCTCGAGCCAGCTCATGACTCACCGGGGCGAACAGCCACGACGTCGAGTGTCATGCTTCCGATATCATTCGACTGCATCGCTTGAGATATCGTCGTCGGTCGCTAGGCAACTTCCAGCGAACAACGTCAATATTGGCGTGCTTTCATTGACGACGCTATGGCAATGTCGGAGGAAGCTCACCCTCTAGAAACAGGCGTCAATGGGATGCAAATGATGACAACTCGCCGTCGCTGTGTACCACTGCTTAGCACCTCTTCCCTTCCGCGCAGCTGGGCCCAACCTGCGCTCAACAACCTACATGGGGCTGTGCATGTGTGCCACCGATGTGCCACCTAACCTTAGACTCTGAGCGTGCGCGTGCGAGTGCCAACGATCTGCCCACAGCCATTCCTCGCGACGACGATCGAGGGCAACGGCATGTTCGGCGATGTCATGGGAGTAATCAGGCAAGTTCTGTTCAGCCGAGCTGGAATAAGGCACACATAATTAGCGGGTGGCCGACGAGGCGCCCTGAGCGGGGCCGGCGGCAGGAGCCTGAGCTCAAGGATGTCGAAACATAGCCTATTGGGCACCTTCTGTCACGATGAGCCGCACTGGGGTGGTGCACATTGACAGACGGGGTGCACTGCTTGTGTCTGGCCAGACATCCTTGCTATTCGACATACTGTTCATGGACGTACCGCATCAGCATTGAAGGCGCGGGGCCTGTACCCAGTCCTCCCCGGCGGCCATAACGAGCGGAGGCCAGTCGGATCCGGCTTGTGCGCACCAAGCTATCGGCGGCCTCAGCTATCAGGTTCCCATATCTCCTACTTAGTGTAGTCGTTTCGAACAATTACCAATTGTTGGTCGCGAATCTGTACTCGTTCGCGTGTTGGACTTTGCACCGACGAGTCGCCTGCGCCCCCGTCTCGATCTCGCAGTGCAGCGCTGCGACGCCCCGTTCATATAAGGATCGTCTGTGGCGTCACATACGTCTTCTCCTGCCCCCACGACGCTCCCAGCCCTCCTCTTCTCCACCACCACCATCACCTACTCATAGATGGGTGCTCCGCCAGATGACGACCCGCTTGCGCTCGCGATCGCACCGCCGCCAGATGAGTCCCCCGAACAACGCGAAGCACGCCTCAGCGCGGAGGCCGAGGCACGAAGGATAAGCGAGGTGATCGACGAGCAGCTGAGGATAGAGAAGGCGACGCATAGAAAGCGGCGGTCGCAGACGGTGAAGGTCCTGCTGCTCGGCCAGAGCGAGAGCGGTGCGTGTTGATCATTGTGGGCGCCCGCAACCCGCGCTGACGAGCCGATGCCATCTGCCTGCCAGGCAAGTCGACGACCCTGAAGAGTGAGTAGCCGCGTCTGCACGCCGGTCTGTGCATCTCATGGCCTCTTCTCCTAGACTTCCAAATCACGTATTCGCCGAACGCGTGGGCGGAGGAGCGCGACTCATGGCGGACCGTCATCCAGCTGAACCTTGTCCGGAACATCAACAACATCCTCGACATGCTCGCCGAGGAGATGGCCGTCACCACCACATCGAAACCCACCACCGCCACGCCACCGCCCCTCATCGCCGACGTCTCCGACGACGACGACGACACCGCCGAGTCGCCCCCACCCACCGCCACGCCGGCGTCCTCGGGGCCGCTGCGCTTCACGGACCACCACGCGCTGCTCAAGCTGCGCCTCACGCCGCTGCGCGAGCTGCAGCGCGACCTCGAGGAGGCCCTCGGCGTCTCGCTCGCGGAGGACGTCGAGCACCCGCTCCAGCGCTCCTCCGCCGCCGCGGTCCGCGGCCCGCCGTCGCCGGGGCGCACGTCGCAGGAGGCGTTCATCCGCTCGCACACGTCCTGGAAGAGCAGGCTCCGCGCGGGCACCGAGGGCACGCCGGACGGGGTGGTCAAGCGGCACCGCGCGTCGCGTGCGCGCGAGGCGGTCGAGATCCTCGCGGGCTGTAGGGACGACATCCGCGCGGTGTGGGCAGACGCGCTCGTGCAGGAGATGCTGCGCCGGCGGCGGTTCGTCATCGAGAGCATACCCGGCTTGTGAGTCGCCCTTCCTGCTCCTTTCTATTTGGTGTGTGTGGAGCGCGTGCAGACGTGTGGTGCGTACAGCTTCCTCAACGACGTCGACCGGATCGCGGCGAGGGACTATGAGCCCTCGGACAACGACATCGTCCGCGCCCGCTTGCGCACGCTGGGCGTCCAGGAATACAACGTCAAGTTCGAGATTGGTGAGCAGATCGCTTCGCCCGCGCGATCAGTACCACAGGCGTTCTCATTCTGTGTCCCGTAGGCCCCGCGGCAGGAACCGAGTGGCTCATGTATGATGTGGGTGGGTCCCGGACACAGGTGCGCCTCAATTCTCCATCCTTCTCATCTCGCCTCACCTCACCTGTCCCACCAACAGCGCCCCGCATGGTTCCCGTACTTCGACGACTGCGACGCGATCATCTTCCTCGCGCCGATATCGTGCTTTGACGAGCGGCTCGCGGAGGACCGCAAGGTGAACCGGCTCGAGGACAGCTACATGCTCTGGCGCCTCGTGTGCGCGTCGAAGCTGCTGCAGAACACGCAGATGATCCTCTTCCTGAACAAGTACGACCTCCTCGACCAGAAGCTCCGCCGCGGCGTCAGGGTAAGGGACCACGTGCGGAGCTATGGGGACCGCCCGAACGACGTGGAGACGGTCAGCAAATGTGCGTGTGCGATCTAATCCTTAGGATATTGGATGAGGTGTTCATGGTCGTTGCGTAGACTTCTCGCAGCATTTTAAGGAGATCATGAAGCGGCACTCGCCGCAGCCCCGCCAATTCCGCGTACATATGACATCCGTCATTGTGAGTGCTGTTCGTCCTCCAAGCTACGCAGCCACCGATCTCATAGCATGCATTCAGGATACCAAAGCCACTGCAGTCACCCTTGGCATCGGTACGTCCAACGACCTGTTGCACGCCTCTGAATATGCTCTGACCTCCGCCCAGTCGAAGAGGGCATCTTGCAGGCGCACCTCCGCTCCGTGGAGCTGATCTAAATTACACAAGACTCTAGGAACGCTATCCCGTCCACACTTCCTCTTAACCAACCGAACACCTCGTAATGCGCGCGTGGCCGCTAGCGTACTGTATACTTCTATTCCGCGCCTCGCGTGGCCCCGGGTGGTCCGTGCCAGCTCGGACGGTGCGGTGCACGTCGCCCCTTATACTGGATTATTAATACTGTTGTTCTATTTCCGCTGCGTTTGCTCGTTCGTGCTCGTTGTCTCGTCCCTGGCTCTCTCTCTCTCGTTGTTGGCCTGTTGTCTCGTCTCGCGAACCTACTGGTGTATTGCTAAACTCGTCATCATGCTCTGTTTATGTATGCCATGTATGATTTATTCCTCTCTTGTCTTGCGTGTCGGGCCTGGACATTTGTGGCTGTTTGTGGGCCTCCTCTCAATATCCGAACGAAAACGTGTTCCGAGCTTTGTAGTTCCAGTTCGTTGTGTGAATTGAATGGTCGAGGGGGGCCTTATTCCACATGCGTACGCGGAAACATAATGAAATAGAGTGAGGAAGCATGAGAGCGGACAACATTACGCATCTATATATATATCTATGAGAGCAAGAAAGAGCCATCACCAGTAGGAGTCTCCTCTTGCAAGCGTTCTATAAGCGTCTCGGGGTCGGAGGGTTCGTTTATGATGGGGACGTGGGTTAGTCGTGTACATCCAAGGTCCTCACTATCGGAACCAGAAGGGTCAAAATACCGCTATCAACTTTGGCTGCTTTTTGAAGCGAGCTGCGAGCGCGGGTGAGCTGTGACAGCTAAGCTCTCGATGATCTCAGCGCGTACCGTAGAGCATCAGGAGCACGCCGAGAACCTGCATTCCACCGGAGTAACAGGCCACCGCGTGCCAGTTGCCACCGGTGCCCGCCAAGATAGCACCTCCCAAGGGAGCTCCGGCGGCGTTTCCTGTTCAGATTGCCAATCAGCTCGACACCAGCGCAGACGACACAGTCCACCGCGGCGCACCGGGGAGGTTAAAGAAGAGCGTGAGACCGGAGAGCCCCGCGAGGCGATCCGCGCCGTAGAGTTGCGCGCAGACAGCGGGCGTGAGCGAGATGAAGCAGCCGCAGAAGAAGCCGTATATGATCCCGAACGCGATCTGCGGGAGGTCAGAGACGTGCGGGTGTGAGCATGGGACGGTACCGTGACCGCGGCGGGCCCGAATAAGGGGCGGTGCGTACGATGCCGGGGTAGGTGTTCACGAAGTTCCAGATGAGCAGCTGCGCGAGGCCGGAGATGCCGACGGAGATGAGCAGCGCGTTCACGGGCCCGATGCGGTCGGCGACGAAGCCGACGGAGGAGCGTCCTGCGGCGGCGCCGAAGTTGAGGAGCATGAGCGGGAGGGCAGAAAGCTGTTGCGACAGTCAGTCACCCGAACGATGAATATAATGTGATGTAATGCGACACTCACAAAATCTCCTGTTCCCGGGATTGTTTCTATCGTAAAGGTAGGCAGGAAGAAGATAGGTGTTAGGTAACCACTGTGATATCGCGTCAGCCCGTGGTTCAGAGCATATCGGGAGAACACTCACAATACCGTGCAAAGAATGCAGAGGCCGAGACTCCAGAAGACTGGGTCCTTGAAGAAGGTGATATCGATCCAGACGATCGCCTTCCGGCTAGAAGGGGCCCTCCTCTCCTTGATGAGCACCAGCGCTACAACAAAGCAAGCGGCATCCATCACGGAGTAGATGGCAAAGGTCTTCTTCAAGCCTAGTGTGGCGAACATCTTGTACATGAGAAGGGTTGCAAGGGCCCCACCTAGTGATTCATGATGCATGAGTGTCTGATGCAGCTGAAGATAGCTCCTCGCACCAAAAGAGCATCCAGCGACGACCACGCCTATGGCGAACGCCCGGTACTTCAAGAACCACTGTGCGGGCAAGGATACCTACGCATGTCGCAATTAGAGTCAGTATGTCTGAGTTAACTCTCCGGAGGAGCAGTCCATACCACCAGCGGGAAGATTAACGCATTCGCGATGCCTTGGAGCAAACCCTTCGGCAGACGGTGAGGTTGCTCTACGAGATAGATACGTCTGAGGATACATACCTGGGTGATGAAGAACTGCCATAGTTTGGTGCAGAACGCCGAGCCGAGCATCCCCGCTAGCCAAAACATGGCGCCCAGTGCAAGAAGAGGCTATTGCGCCTCAATATGTGTACTGTCTTTGCAAAGCGGAGATGAGAAATTACCTTAAATCCGCTACGCACATCGTCAGTATGAGGAAGAAGCTAGCGCGCTGCTCGCTTACAAGCGATCTCCTATCTTTCCTGTAATGAAGCTAAGGAGCGTCATGATCTGTCCACATCATTAGTTGTTGTATTCCGGGAGAGAACTGAATACGTACCATACCCGACACGCTACCCAATAGGCTGAGTACAGTCGCAGATGCATCGGGGAATATGTGTTCCTGGTAATAGGTCTGCACAACACCCCACGCCTGCCATCACATGAGTACCATAGACACGAGCGACGCGGAGTATCAAGGACAGCAGTCCACAATGCTCACGAGCCTATCAAATCACAACGCCCGGCCAATTCCGCAGGAAATGGGAAGAAGTTCAGTCAATGCAGGCCCTGTGTTAGCTCTATGGATGGGGGACATACGCCCAGCCTAGCGTGGTCGACGAGAACAACACGCATCCAAAGACAACGAGCCACGCGCGCAAGCCGCCGTCGGGGTAGTCGTTGACATCTTGAGGTACATCGTCGGCCGTATCTACATATGACGCCGATGCGGAGGAAGCCTTCTTCTCATTTTGCGAGAACTTTTCTTGTGCCTTCGCCTCGACATCGGCCGGCGTGAAGTCGATGTGCGTTCTGTCCGATGCGGGGGTATCCATAGTGTACAATAAAACCAGGGAAGCCGGAGGGGGTCGTGAATGACTGGGTCATGACTCCACGGCATATTTATGCGGGGGGTGTAGAAGCAACGATAGGCCCGTGATCGTGCGTGCCGACACGGCGGGGTCTGGGGAGATGGGCGTTCATGGCAAGCGAACGGTTGCAGGAGCGAGACCTCGGTCTCTTTGGGGCTCGTGGTGCACGCGTGCAGTGCGAGCGTGTCTATACTGTAAGATTGACGTCAAGCTGGCGATGATAGAGGCATTATGAATGCAGTTTGCTGCGAACTTACTGGATGACCCGCCGCAAGCCAATACATGCAGCCTCACATGAGTCTACACGCCACAGGTCTTCGCCCGGTATCAGCTACGGAACCGTCAGGTGCAGGGTGCCACGGCCCGGCTTCCCTCGGCAAGAATTTATCCATGCCACAAGAACTGGTACCTGGCATGTCGATATCCTGGCAAGTGGTACATGATCAGGTAATACCAGAATGTAGGTTAGAGGATTGACTACCATGGAGGATCGAGGCCTAATGTGCGCATGAACGCCTCAACGAAGTAGACAACGACGCACCGTACTCGTCGAGCGCCACAAGGAAGCACAAGGTTTGGTCTCGAGGACAGAATCAATCACGGCCGCGGGATTCTTATCGGCGTCTCGTGGAAAGACTTGGCGCAATCGCCGACGGTCTAGACATGGGCGCCCTGTGGCACTGAAACAACGCACTTTTCGGGCGCTTGTCATTCAAGTGGTCGCGGATAGAATCGTGGCTGCCAGCCTCCTTGAGGCAGCGGGCTGCAATGCGCGTCATCTCAATGCGTCAGCAGTTTGTTCATGAGCCGGGAGTATCACTTCATAGTGAAAAGCTAGAGCACTAGGTGTCTCCGTCGAAGAGCGGGTCATGACAAACATACACATGATGACGGGACTCAGGAGCCAGGGCACTACACCCTCCGGGTCGCTCATCGTCTAGCCCCACCATTGGATTTCGACGTTGAGAAGAGTGAAACAGGTTCCGCTTGAAGAGAAACCTGAGTAGTGTGCGAAGGTTGTCTGGCGATGGGGTGCAACCTGCGGACAACAAGCTTGCACAGATGAAAGACATATGACGACCTTGACCAATCGCCTGTTTGACGTCTTGACTGATGCAATCCCTAGCACAAGAGCACCGCCTGGTGCAGCTTGAGTTCCTGAATCAGGGATAGATTCGGTTATGATTCAGGAATGTGCGGTTAGAAGCAACGGTCGGACGTGCACCAGCAGACAGTGGGTCGCCGCCACGAGGATCGAAGCCTAAGCAAGCGCTCAATATTTCAACTCAACTCGTAGCACTGGTCTAATGCGACGTACTGCCTTACCGCGGCGTTCCACACCGGTCATCGGTGAAGGTCGTTCAGCGCCTCGTCAGGCATGAACACTAAACAGCACGCACAATTGAAACACGTCTGTGGCGTTAGAGTTCACGGACCTGCAGGGTCGTTACGGTCGCGCAATCACTGGACAGCAGTAGTACGCAGCAAGTAGGCACAAGCTTCGCTCTCATGAAGGGCACTGTAGGCTCCGGGTGAGAATTCCGCGTTCCACGTGATAGACAAACACGCACCCTAGAGCATCGTAACCACGCCTACGATCTGGATCCCATCTGAGTAGCAAGCAACCGCGTGCCAGTTGCCCCCAGGCACATTCAGGATTGCACTTCCCAACGGCGCCCTGGCAGCGTTCCTGAGCTCCGCGTCCAGCGTGTCACCAACCCCTGCGTCCGAGAGGGACCTCATCATACCTGGTGTATTGAGCAGCAGCGTCACCCTGACAGGCAAGCAAGGCGGTCGGAGCCATACAGCTGAGCGCATACCGCAGGTGTCAGCGAGATGAAGCAGCGGCAGAAGAAGCCGTATATGTTTCCTAATATGAGATAGCAGTCTGCGGAGATGATGTAACTTGTGAAGGGAGGGACACGTACCATCCCAGCGTACGCCGTGGCGAAGTCGTCGACGAGGGACTGCGGGAGCGCGGGGCCCTCGACAGCGCGGTGGAGATGAGAAGTGCGTTCATGGGCGCGATGCGATCGGCGATGAAAGCAATGGATATACGCCCTGTGGCCGCGCCGAAGCTCAGTAGGACGAGGGGACGAGCAACGGCTGGTCAGCCGTGTATCACGTGTCAAGAGTTTCACACTCACGAAGTCGCTCGCTTCAGGTCGCACGTCATTCGTATACGTAGGCAGAAAGAGACCGTGGCACAGTGAGCGCTACAGACCTGTGACGCAATCAGGGCACACCCCGGGGGCCGACAAAGAGATTGAAAAGACGGTGAACTGGACAGACAGACCAATACTCAGGAACATCGCCAGCGCTGAAAAATCTGCCATGGAAGCGCGGGGTCTTCCATCATGGCCCTCTACAAGAAAGAGGCCCCGTGCCACGGGGGAACGGTTTTCAGGAGCCCAAGACAAGCAGGAACTGTGACGAAAACCCTTCCTCACCCCGAAATCCACTGTGGCGCCTCGTCCAGTTGAGTGCGAGTAGGTGAACGAGGACGACTCACAAACGATCTCCGAGCTTAACCATAAAGAAGCTATGAAACGTCATGATCTGCAGCGCAACCCTGGGTCAGTACCCTGGCTAGGCAAAGGCTGCTGCCAGGTCACGGTAAAGCTCTGTCCGACGGCCTCCGTCTAGGTAGTAGGCTGCACCAGGGCCGCCCGCAGGAACGTCCGAGACCGTAGTCGTACACGCTGCTGGCACGGGCGAAGACTTCTCTGCATCTTTCCCGCTGAAGCTCTCTTGCGTGCTTTCGCACAAGTAGGCTGGTGTGTGTTTTCTCCCAGTCCATATGATCGCATTGAGCCGATTATGGCGTGTACGTCCTAGCAGAGGGGTAATTAGGTGGACTCGAGCGGTGTTATCATTCAACTCTTCCGCACCTCACTCGACCGTCCGATCGCTCAATGGTGCGCCTTGCTCAGCTCGATTTCAACAAATGAGTTCGGTCATATCGTGCCAGGCGCCTAAACTATTGATAGCAACAAATCCTGAGGCGACAAATGCAATCTATCAGTGTGGACAGAGAGAGCTAGGAGCAAGGTTGATCCACTTACGCCTGCCACTAGTCGGTAGAATGGATATCGATTACATGAGTGAAGGGGCGCTATGGAGCTATGACTGCAACACCGCACCGCACTTCACAACTCGACCGATGGCATCTTGTTTGGAATCAACATCCTTGCAATGATTCGGACACTCCGACCCGCAATTGACCTCAGGGTGTAAATTCGAGACGGGGGAGGCCACAATGTTCGTTGACAAGCGTGGTGTGCTCATTAGGCCCGTGATGTTCGGTACCCTTTGATTGACGGATATCAACTTGGAGAACACACCTTGTGGCGAGGACTCAGCTCTCTGTATCCTTCCAGGGTCCCTTTCAGCGGCGGATCGCCTCGATGGTGGCGCTTGCCTATGTGTCATCATGCGCATCCTACGTATACTGGGATGTCATCCAACATTTAAGGCGACTCGTCTGCGTAAAGGATGCGACAATCGCCTTCGAGAATTTCATCATTCGGTTAAAGAACGGAGTGCATACCTCGGGACACAGCGGAGCTCGGCACGTCGAGCTTTCGTCGCCGGAAACCGCGTCCTCAGGCCTCAGGCGTTACGTAGAACCACTACAACGGATCCTTGATGCACCGGACAAGCAATGACACCGGCCATTCTTATTTGTTGTGATCGTGTGTGGCTGGGCAGTTAAACTTAGACTGATGCGCGACCGCGGGTTCGCTCGTCTCCCGGCTCTTGACCACGAACAAGCCTATGTCAGAGTTCTGCTCCGTTGCATGGCCCGTTTTGTCGCAATTGAACACGACGAACAGCGCCAGCATGGCACATGTCGACGCTGATCAGGATATATGCGCCAGTGCTCGGCGCGAGTGCGATGCCAGACTTACTGTAGAATGACACCGAATACGTCGCAATCCCACGAGATCCGCCGCCGCCACCAAGCCGCCGCGCCGCACTATTGACGCAAGCGAAGACGCCATATCGTCAGGATTTTCCAAAGTTACGCTCTGTTCGATGAATCGACGTCTTCAGCACCATAGCGAGGTGGGTAAGAGCATATCAGACGATGCGAGAAGTGGCCGTGAAGAACAAAGATTGGTCTTTTGTTTGCACAGGAACGAGCGGTGCTGGGGGATACAAAGCTGGGCAGGCGATGGGAGGAAGACAAGCGTTGGCAGTCGCAGGCATGATTTGATAGTATTGAATAGACGGACGTCGCCGTCACGTGCGTGCCTCACGTCAAATAGGCATGGAGAATTCTTGCAGAGCTTCTTTGCCCACACCCTCCTCTTTTTCTTCAACCACCACCATCTCCCCGTCTTACGCGTATACCCCTCCTCCCGCCCCCTCACGTTCGTCATGCGCTTCTCCCTCGCTGCTCTTGCCGCCGTCGCTCTCCCGGCCGCGCATGGTACGTGCTTCCGCGCGCTTGTGAACGCCACAATGAGTTGAACAATGTCGCCCAGCTGCCATCAGCATCATCGCGCCCTCTCAGTCCGAATATTGGTGAGCTCCTGTCCTCCAGGAGATAATGGCGAGATTCTGAATGCGTCGCGTTCAGGGTTCAGTTCACCACGAACACCATTACTTGGGACTACAGCCCGGGAGACCCGAGCCCGATCAACATCATCGTGAACAACCTCCAGAACACGACGCTCAATGGCGACTTCAGCATCGCGAGCTACGTCAACGTCTCTGCACAGGTACGCCCCGCCTTGCGTCGCGCAGTCCGAGCGTGTGCTGACCCATCCCCGCGCAGTCCTTCACAGTGTAAGCATTGCCCCCACGTTGCGTGTATTTCTCACTGCTCACACGGCGCCGCGTGCCCGCAGGACGAACGTCACTCTTGTCACCGGCTCTAACTACCAGGTGGTCTTTATAGACCCTGCCAACACGACCATCGTCTACGCGACCAGCGGTACCTTCTCCGTTGACGCTCCGGGCAGTAAGTCCATCTCCTCATCCTTTGCGTTCCTGAATGGCGGTGGCGATGCAACGCGGACTCCTGACGCTCAGCACGTTTATCCCGCGGGCTTTTCTAAGTGCTCGGTCGGGACGAGATTCGAGCCTCGCCCCGCTATTCATGGAATCAAGAGCCTGTACCGCGCGCAGTGTGATCTCACGCATTTGCTTCTAGCGTCTCCCGCGCCCTCCGTGTCCCCGTCTGGCTCCGGATCCGCGTCCGGCTCGGCCAGTGCGAGCGGGTCTGGTGCGTCGCACTCAGGGGCCTCAGCCTCGGGCAGCGGCAGCGGCGCGTCCACGACGAACACGCAGAACGCCGCGGTGCCCGCGCTCGGCGTCTCCGCGGGTGGAGTCGTGGGCGTGATCGCAGCGTGCGGCATCGCGTCGCTGTCTGCTCTCCTGCTCTGATCGTGCCGTGTCGTGAAAAGCGCCCTTGCGGACTCTGACAGTACAGTACATTTCGCCTCTGGTTTCTGTCTGAATACCCTTGTTGGTGTGCGGTAGATGTTGCTGAACGGTCTCGTCGCTTTGATCCCGTCCGCTCCTTGCCCCCTCGCCGATGACGCTTCTCTGGGATACGAACGCTCTTGTGGACAGTGGTCTCTTCTTGGCTGTTGTGTGTTGTCTTGTCGCTGTTGCATCTACTTGTACTCACATGTATATGTACGGTGATGGACTTTTGTGTTTGTGGTACTCAATGTTTGTTTTTGACTCGTGCACGGTGCTTGTGTGGTGGCAGCTTGGCGGGGTGCAATTTCCGCGCATTCACAAGAAACAGGACAAGTATCAGCGCTTGCTCCATGCGACGTACTTGTGCCGGTGCTTCAAGGTGCTACAGTACGTACCGCACGCCACCCGGTGTTCAGACCACTATGGCCGGTTTCTCAATACAAGCCGGGTCGCCGACAGTGTCGCTGTTCGCTCAGTGGCCGTCAACTCGAACCTTCGGGAGCTAAGAAGGAAGAATGGTTTCTGACATATTCTGTCCACTGACAGGATGACAGAAACTGTCATCAATCGAGACTGGTCTACTCATGGTTCTGGGGTTCTGGATGAGCTTAGGTGCTGAGGCTCGGTGTGCATGACAATATACTAGCGTACAGGTGGCTGTTCAACGAAGATCTCCAGTTACATATTTCGATGACTTAGTTGCTCGCTTGGTACGTACACCGCTCCGACGTTCCGAGTCGACCATCAGCAATTGCAGCGCCTTCAAGTCCAATCTACACAGCCTGAGGCCGGTTGCGGCTCTTGAGTTCGCACAGTTCGTTAGAGCACACTCAGTTATAGCGTAGCAAAGTAGGCGACCAACCGCCGTTGTAGGCTTGGAGAGCTCGCTATGTAAGAATCGAGGAAAGTGCGATAAGTGCCAGTGAGTGCCTAGTATGTATCCGCGAATCACAGGCTAATGATATCAGTGAGTCGACGCACCCCCCGAGTTCCGCGCGATCGAGGTGATCGGTTTCGCGTGGGCCAGGCACTCTGCGTCCTTGGCGACCGAATATTTTTCGCCGCCGTCCTCGATGCGCCCTCGGAGCCGGACGTGTTTTCTCGGTCGGGGCGCCCTTGGAGCGAGATTATCAGGGCGAGGACAGCGTGAGATCCCCTCGTCCCTTCTCCGCACTCGCAGGAGCGCCTCTCTGCCCCGCTCGCCTCTTCCTTCGCTGCCAAAAGCCTGCCATTGCCCGCGCTCGGCTGCGTGGACGAGCGTCATCGCGAACGCGTTGATAGTGCCTTGCTCCTTTGAGCCTATCCACCCCCACCCTGATACGGAGCGCAGACGCATCACCTGCACCTGCGACGATTTGCTCTGAGCGAACAGCCCCGGACCTTGCAATCGCTTTCCTGCATACGACCACCACCATGTCTACCGCGCCGACGACCTTTGTGCCCGCCCCGGCGAAAGAGGGCCTCTCGAAGACGGAGGTGGACGCGCGATCCATCAAGAGCCGGGTCGCGAGCAGCACCGACGACGATGACCAGATGCTCGTCGACCAGTTTGGCTATGTGCCCTCCTTCAAGCGGGAATTCTCCAGCCTCGCGACGGTTCGTGCCCGCTCTCTGTTCCGTACATCCCGTCCTCACAAACCCCACCGACAACTAGATCAGTTTTGCGTTCAGCATCATGGGCCTCTGCTCCAGTGTCGCGACGACGTTCAACACGCCGCTCTTCACAGGGGGCCCCGCCTCCGTGGTGTGGTGCTGGATCCTCGGTGCCTGCATGTGCTTCACGCTCGGTGCGTCCGTTTGTTTCGAGTGCTATCTCATGCCCTCCCCTTGCGCGCTGGTCGTCTCGGGTTCAGGCTTCACCTCGCGGGCCGTTGATCCGCGCGTCGAAGCACTTCGAATGCGGCGACGATCGGATTGACAGAGCTGCTCTCAGTCGATCCTCGGGATGCTGCACAATGGGTGGGGCGCACTGGTACCGAGCTTGGATTCTTGCTCGGATGCACCCGCTCGCCCTGCATCCGAATGGAGGCCGGGCCGGAGCGTAGGCTTCGCAGCCTGCTCCCTTCACTACAAAGAAATCATCCTTTCCTTTCGACGGAAAGCGGAGGCGGAAAGGATAACTTGTCCTTTTTCACCTGCCACATCAGCAAAAAGGGCTCGCCAATATCTATGCAGGTATTGACGAGTCAGGGTTAGGGCTACCGCGACCTGCAAGACTACCTAATCCATTCGTAGCCATTGATATAGCTACGAACGGCTGTGGTCAGCTGAGGTGTACCTACAGCGGGCTATGGTAGCCTTGCAAGTCACAGAAATATCCAGTCATGTATTGGCGAGACCCTTTTGCTGATGCAAGGCGGGCGAAATCCTCCTTTTGAATGCCTTTCCGTTGTTTTTACGCTTCGGGAATGTGTGTGAAAGTTTGGTTTCTTTGCAGTGCTTAGAGTCTTCTGCGGCCACACCGGGGTTCAGGAGCACTGTGCGTCTCAGTGTCGGGTGCGCCCTCTACTCGCTTGACATTCACCTCTGTACAGACGGGGTGGGGCCCCGTTCTCTTGCTCGCGATACGTCTTCGGATAGCAGCCAGGTCTCGCCGCCAGTCATCTCAGCCTCGGTACACAGTGAAGCTGGCAGTTCTGAGTACGGAACATGCCGTGAACGTCCCTCGTGCGACCTTGACGCACAACGGACGGGGAGGTTCCCGTCCAGACGTCTGGAATTGGACCTCAGATGGATGCGCACCCGTCCCTGCAAGCGTCTGAGCTAGATCGTCACTGTGCGGGGACCTCAGTCCCGGACCTTCCCCTCCACCAGTACGCGGCGACCAGTCTCCTTGCGTCCCTAGATGCACTGTATGGAGCGAACGACGGCCGCTCGTGTCTCCCCGGCGGCGCCAACCAGCACGCAACTGTCGAGAACCCGTTCCATTCTCCGGGTAACAGGCTGACACTGATCTGTTTTCTGCCACAGGCTCGAGCATCGCCGAAATCGTCAGCGCCTTCCCGACCTGCGGCGGGCTCTATACCGCGTCCGCGCAGCTCTGCCCTCCCAGGCACCGCGCCATCGTCGGCTGGCTCGTCGGCTGGCTGAACGTCCTCGGTGAGCCCCCACCACCCCGCGTTGCTGGAGACGCTGACGCGCGGGGCACAGGCCAGATTGCAGGGCTGTCCTCGACGGAGTTCGGGCTGGCGAACATGATCTGGGCGGCGGTCGTCGTCGCGAAGGTGCGTGGCCCGGATTCCTGAGAGGCTGTCGGTGGGTTGCCAGCACCACGTGCACGGAGTTAAGGGGGCTCGGGGCCCCATTGTAGGCGGATGGGGATGGGATTGGCTGGGGCGCGCAGGCGCGACGGCCGTACTGCAGACAGGGCCATCATACCGGTAGCATCCTCACAGCTGGGACCATGCACGCCCGGTGAATGAGGGGGGTGCAGCACGGGCCCTTGCGAATAGGATGGGGATGGAGCTGGTGCTCATGGACTCGTCATTTTCTCACCGCTTGGTCGCCGTGTGTGTGGCTTCCCCGCAACTCTACGTGCGCTGGATCGGAGACGCGCATCGTCCAACCGCATCTCTGTTGTGCGTGGTGGAAGCGTTCCCTGGTGGTGCACACCGATAGCCGAAACGGTGGTTATCCCCTGCGCGGATGAATGTGGTACTGAGGTGCAGCATGCGTGTGCAGGACGGCGATTACGTGGTGACCCAGGGCATGACCGTCGGGCTTTTTGCTGGCCTGCTCGCGTTCAACGGATGCCTCGTGAGTGCACAGACCCTCTACACGGTATTCCGGCGCTCATGCACCGGGTAGAACTGCCTCGCGACGCGCCAGCTCGCACACATTACCAAAAGCTTCGTCTTCGTCAACCTCGGCGCGACCTTTAGTGCGTCTCCCCCATTCCCGCCTGGTCCCCCTCCACTCTACTGACTCCGTGCCCCCCTCCCCCAAACCGTCTCGGCGCACCGATGCAGTAATTATCATCGTGCTCCTGGCGATGACCCCTCGATCGGAGATGCACCCGGCATCGTACGTCTTTGGCTCCGCCGGCATCATGAACCAGACGGGAGGATGGAACACGGGCCTGTCCTTCCTCTTCGGGCTGCTCAGCGTACAATGGACGGTGAGTGCGCCTATGCCTCTTCATCAGACCGGGTGGTACATTTCGGTAGAACCTTCTGTTTTCGTGGGCCCGTTTGCCAAAGAGCTGTTCTTCAGATGTTCCCATCTCAGGCTCTTCCCATCTCAGGGCGTATGTGTCCACCACCTCCTTGGTGTCGTCGCGCACGATCGGTACCTCGGTTTGATGCGGCCCGCAGGGTCGGGGTTGCGGTGATATCCATCGAGTGACAAAGTTCCCCTCCCGTCTCTGCACCCGGCAGGATGCGGTAGCTAGACAGCGCGGCCGACGTGCTCAGGGACGCAGCGTGTCTCTCAGGTACGGAACTCCGCCCGCGGTCGCGCGCATGCGGCTCTCGTTCTGGCGAGGCAGCTCCTCTTGACCGACGCATATGGCTCACGAATCAGGTGCACCGGCGACGTGGCGTGTTTCGGCTCACGGCGGCGGGCCAAACCGACTGCCCAACTCCGCCAACCGGTGGAATGGGGTACCGCTGATCGTGCCAGCGATGCCAGCCAAGGATAGTGCAGCTCGCAGGTCGGGCGTGTGGACGGTGCGCCGTGCATACATTGCATTAGGAATTTCCAAATGTTCGATGTGACCGCGCGCTTCCCACATATTCAGTGCAAACCTCCGCTGGCCGGTTCTCATCTGCACGAACGAGCGGATGGAGAGGCTCTGCGTATCTGTTGAGCTCTGCCGATTGGTGGCTGGCGTGTGGCTGGGGTGCCTAATTGGCTCCACTCTCACTAGAACGCCGCTCCCGTGCGGCTGCATGCACAAGTGCTCACGAAGGAGGCTGCTAGACCCTGCGCAGGAGGGAGAATGATAAAGGGTGGTCATGCCCGTGTCTTTCGCATGCATTTGCGGGTGCAACGGCGCGACTCTAGGCCGCATGGTTGGGGAGCCGATACGGCGAGCTCGTAAAGCCTTCGGTTTAGCCGGGCTCGAGGATGGCCTTCTGTATCGCCTGCTCTTGTATTCTTCCGTTGCTAACAGTCCTTGTCCCCAGATGACGGTAAGCCGGCCTATGTCTATGGTGCCCTGCAAAGACATTTACGCCTGGATAGGACTACGACGCGACCGCGCACATATCGTATGTAGTATCTGCTTTACTCGTGTTCATCGGGCTGTCAGCGGTTACAACGACGGTGGCTGTAGCCCAAGAAACGTGGACCTCTCTGCGAAGACTTCTGCTTTATATGGGTGTCTTCTTGTGTCCCGATGAGCTTAATGCCTTCCGGCGTTGTTGGAACAATCAGCCGGATTGCGCCCAAGCTCCGGGAAGCCCTGAGGCTCATGCGGACGATTCGGGTTAGCCTGCTTCGCAGGGACCGCCGGCGGAGTGACCCGCACTTTGGTGGCCGTGTGGCGCTGACGAGCCGCAACCTTGTTTTCGTGGCGTTGGTTGCTGATAGAGAGGTTGCAGAGAAGAAGTGAAGCGTGCAGCGTATGCAGGTGCGCCGTCTTGCTTTCTCCCGGCTACTGTTCTCGTCTGACATTCAGCCCCAATCTTAGCGCCGTCGGCTATTTTCATTGCGGGTGAGGAGGCGGAAATTGCGCCGTACGTTATGCTCGCTCGCTGACGCGATCGTTCCGCGGCGCAAAGTCACGGGCACAGGCCTGATCGGGTGGATTCTGAACATCGTCATGGTTCTATGCTCCGGCTCCCTGTACGTGCGTCTATTCGACGCAAGGCTCACCTTCGTTGACGTGACTGCGCTTACGCAGTGACAACCTTCGAGACAGCGCGTCTGGGTCTGCCTTCCTGGAGGTAGGCATGCCCTTTTGTCAGGTCGTAGGATAACTGATAGCTAAAGTGACACCATTACGCCCGTAGATCATGGCGCTACGGATCGGAAAACCTGGCGCACTGTTCCTATGGGTCGGTCTATACCAGCCGTGGCTACCTGCCCGATCATTGCTGACGTCGGACTTTCGTCCAGAGTTTTGTATGCCTGACAGCATTCTTCGTTTGTCAAACAGCATTACAAGCCTGCTCGCGTACAGTTTACGCATTCAGTCGCGATCACGGTGCGTGGAATCCCCGCGGTAATAACCCGATGCCTTGAGGCGGTGTTTATCACTCTTCCCTAGCGCTCCCTGACCGTGGCTACTTCGGACAAGTGACGCCTTGGACCAAGACGCCGCTCCGCGCGGTATGGTTCACTACTTTCTTCAGTATTCTGCCTGGGTTGCTAGATTTGGCGAGCCCCATCGCCGCGCAAGCTATCTTCGCGCTTTGCGCCATTGCTCTTGACTCGTCGTACATTATCCCAATCATCTTGTGCGTGGTCCTCCGCCCGAAAGACGTGATCAGCTGTCTGACCCGCGCTCCTCTCATGACTAGGAGAAGGCTGTACAGGAATCACCCAGAGGTCCACTTCATCCCAGGGCCCTTCTATATGGGTGATGGTCTGCTCGGGTGGGCGGCCAATTTGACGTGTATCTTCTGGACCATGTTCGTTTGCGTGATCTTCTGTATCCCTACCCAACTCCCTGTGACCAAGACGAACATGAACTATGCATCGGTACGTTCTTTCTTCCGTCCCGCGCGCCGCATGTTGACGCCCTAGCCCTCGTGTTAGGTGATCACTGTTGGCGTCATCTTCCTCTCTGGGTGAGTTTGATTCTACGATAGCACTCTAGAATACCTTATTTAACTTGCATTGTTCTAGCGTGTGGTATGTGTGCGGGTACGTCTAAAGGGACACGCTCTTAGGCTATGTCATCTGACAAACCTTTGCAGCGCGCACCGCCATTACAAGGGCCCCAGCTCCAATTACATCAATCGGGAGGCTTCCCAAGGCGATGAGAAAGTGGAGGTCGCATGAACAGGATGACCTTTTTGCCTTGTACGAGCAACAGATCACTGGCATACCTTAGGTATAAATGGAAAAGCTAGAGAAATAATCATATACCTGACTAGCCCCGGGCCAACTGGAAACGATGTCTGCTGCGCCATATGACGTGTTAGGCTACTCGAGACACGGGAGCCTACAAACCAAGCCGCATCAGAGCCGATCTGACTAGTAGCACAAGTCTCACGTTGGGCATGCCAAGTTAGGTATAGTCAGTAGTCGCTGTGGGTATTGATCGAGAGCGGAGATCTGTGACAAGTTCACGCTGACTGAACGACTCATTAGTGGCCCCGAGGCCGGATTACAGTGTATGTCAAGTATGCTACATCAAAGCACCTTCGAGAAAGGTTGGAGTTCCTGTACCAAGCGCTCCCACTTCCCGCCGTTACGAAATCGGATTCGGTCCCAAGCCCCCACCGGACCCGCCTTCTCGAACCAGTAAAAGATGGCCCCGAGTACGAAGTCCGCGTAACCCGGAGTCTCAGCCGCGCTGAACAACCATCGCCGCCGTCTACCGCGACGGGGTAAGCTATCGATGAACGACGATAGGGCATCGAGGCCGTCCTCCAGACTGCGCCAGATCGAAGCTTGCTTATGTAGAGGAAACATATCCTCTAGCGTGATGCCTTGCCTAGCTATCAGATACTAACCCGCCATGCGAAGCTATGGAAACCTACCCAGGAAACCCTCTCGGCTGGAGAGATAGTATTCCAAATCCGCGCCATCGAGTATTCGTGTTGTGCTAGGGACGGTCATGTAAATCATGGGGGTATAAACGTGTTCCTCGATGAAGTCGATGTAGTGAAGTTGTACGCTGGGGTCAGCGTCGGGAAAGATCGACGGCGAAGGGCGAGCCTTCTCGAGGTACATCGCGATCTTTGACGACTCCGAACGCGCGACGCGGTGGCCATCTGTCTGGTCTATGATGGAAGGGACAGTGAAGAAGGGCTTCTGTGTCCGCGTTGGTGGAACCCCTGCTGCCGACAACACGTCACCGATTTCTGGGTACGACAGCCAACAGGTCGTATAGGGCAGTCGTTTGTAGTTCAAAATGAAGCTGTCGAATAGTACTTCAGCATCCCCCGTAGATGAAGGTGTCGAACACCATACCGGACTCGCCAGACATTGGGTGACCACGCGGGAGGGTCAAGCGTACTTCGAACATCGTAGAGAGTAACCTCGTGTTTGACAGCCATGGAAAGGTACGGTAAGGTGTGCACAGGTGGAGAAACTGGTGTGGACCTACTACTGATAGAGACCTTATAAAGACCCCACTCGCGCGCCTGGAGGAGCCGAGTGACAGAGTCGTTGAAGTCCGCAACGCTCATATGCGCTAAGTGGCTGAATGGTGCAAAGGCCTTGTTCCCTCGTGAACTCTGATCATGACCACCTTTCCGGGCTCGGCACCCAGATGGCACATGGGGCTCGGTAGCAAGTATGATAAGTTGTCATAACCTCCGCCAGCGTCTTCAGACATATCTCAGACGCAAGGGACGCCCGTGCGGGTAGCGCGGCCTTGATCCACCTCCGACCGGAGTGGGCGATTCAATCTTGAAGATAATTGATCGTCCGCACTACTTAGTGCACTAGTTAGTGGACTAGTGGCGGACTGCGGCTCCGGAAGTACGATAGCTTACCTCTAAGCCGTGTGGGGAGATATCCCAGGCACAAGCCATATCCTCTCCGCCGCTCTTCGCACTACATGATGTAGCCTTGTCTGACGCAGGGGCAACAGTGTCGATGATCAACCGCGCGGCCACAGGCACTGCTTCTTCAGATCGCGCCCACCATCAGTGAGCCAGTACAAGCCGAAGACCGATGTGTAGACATACTAAATCGTGCCGTCAGGGCAAGGTCAAGTTGAGAAGCCACGTGGTACAGCACAAGGGGCAGCCGTGGTAAACTGTGGCTTGACACATACCATTATAGTGACCCGAGGGAAAGGCTTCCCATCCTCATGACGTCTGAAGCGGATACGGTGAGTGTCACGGCCTTCGTCTCGCAGGACAGATGAAAGAGTAGCAGTGAGTGGAACAAGCCAAAGATGAGCATACCCTTACCCAAGAGAACGATCTACAAAGGCCATTCAAAGAGTTCCCGCAACTTGCCGCGACTACTCCGCGTTACTGTGGGAGCACGGCCTTAGCGTGAGGAAGACCGCCAGGCCCGTTGTACCTTTCCGGCGTCTTACCGCGCCGGGTGACTCTCGGACCATTGTCAATATGCTCTAGCGCAGATCTGAGCAAGGTCCTGGTGGAGACGAACGGGTAAAGACGTCGACATGTGCGAGCTAGGAGGATCCCACCACAGTCGATCGTGGGTGATGATCCTCGGGTCATTTTTAGTGTCTTCTTCTTCATTAAGGCTCAAAGCCGCGAGCTGACAGCTGAAGAGAGAATGAATCAGCTTGCCCACGTTGCAAGCCCAGACAAACCGAGACAGACGCGATGTGCTAGCTCGAACCGGGAGTCCAGAAGAGGCCCGGATTCTGGTCGGACTTCGATTTTCTGGTTCCGATACTTCGCTGACGCTGCCGGGCAATAGGAGCGGCGTATGCGCATTACCACATAATCAAAGAAACATGGTACATGCTGACGCTGATGAGTTTCGTCAATTTGTTACCGCAGTGAGTACACCCACCGGCCATACGATCATCGCCGATTGACGCTGTATCAGAGATTTGGGGGTACGAGCAGGGGAGGATAAACTCTATCCTGTTGGTTCGTGTGGGTCCTATACGCTTGTACCTTTCCACTCAGTCTCTACCCCTTATTGAACAAGCGCGAGCATAAATGGACTTCATAGCATGCGCTGAGAATGTCTCAACCGGCGCATGATACAAACGAACCACGATGAACGAAACTCACTCTGAGTGTTCTCCGCCACTGTCCGGTTGAAGCGAAGCCATAGCTAAACTGTACCGATATCGTCACGTCGGGACTTGAAGGGGATGGAGCTTGAGCCTTCGCGCTGATGAACGCGGAAGAACGACCGATTAGACCGGACATTATACGCAATTACGATACAGAGCGATGGACACTCCATGAAGTGAAATTCATGGGCGCGCCGCTGACGGGAGAGATTTTCGTTGCCTCGAAGCAGCCGCCATTGTGGCGTCACGCCGCCTTCTGAGATTACCCTCGTAGGACTTGAATAGCCACTTGAGGTAGCGGATGCCGGTGCGATCATCGTTTCTCACGAGGCGTGCGTGCAACACTTCGAGGTCGGCGAAGGTGAGGAGCGGAGGTACTGTGTCGTCGGGGATATCCACGGGGTTAGCTAGCCTTACCAGGGGCCTTGCCCCTTCGAGCACAACGCGGGAGGAGCGGAGTCGGTGTTTGGGTTCAACTCGGAGTAGTCTTGCTGGGGGATAGCGGGCCGCGAAAGATTGAACAAGGTCGACTGCGCGACGCGTTTGGCCCATCCTGTCGAACAAGGCGTCGCAGATCAGTCTGAGAATACCAGAGAGGGGGGGCTTGGGCGCTTACAAGGACAGCATGCGTATCATGGCGGCGTTCGCGCGCTCGACTAACCGCGCATTCAGTGTGCTGACGGCAGGGTCATTACTGCCAGACGAGCCATCTGTCGCCCAAGCTCCCTCGACACTTTGCCAGCTACCCCAGATCTCCTCTGCGAGACGGAGCGCCAGGTGTCGCTCCGATCTGTGGGAGATTGCACATCGCTCAAGCGCCTCGACGTAGGTCTTCGCGTCACGCGGGACGTCCAGCCGCTCGAAGAGGGTGCGATACAGTTCGCCCCACACTTCGAAGTTGGAATGGACGTAATGAACAGAGAGGTACGCATTGAGTAGGCGCGTCGTGAGCGCGACGTGCTGGAATGGACCTGGGGGCGAGCTACTTGCGTCTTCAGCGGTATTGACGTCAGCGGTTGAACTGTGCTTCAACCTGTTGTCCTGGACGATGCGAGCAAACAGGATATCGACTTCCCTAGTCACCTCCGCACGAGACTGGGGAGGCAGAAGAGAGAAGCTGGATTCGTCTTGCTCTACCGGTAGACCGGAAGACGCGAAGTCCTCTTCCATGTCACTCGCCACCTCGGCCGATGGAGTGTCCGCAACCCCGATGTGAGTAGCTTCTGACGTAGTGGCGCCAGCCACATTCGCGTTGGGTTCCTCGACTATTTTCGCCAGTGAAGGCGTGAAAGGCACCTTGTATGATGCATAGGAATGGAAGATGTGCCTCATGATGCCCTCGTTGAGCATAACCGAAGATGACTCAGGCGACCCCCGTTCGCCAGAGCCCTGGGCCATGCTCGCGTCAGTATCTGCGGTCTCCCGCACAGTGATCGCAAGAAGCCACCGGGTCCTAGAGAGGTCGCCGATGCGCTTTGCGCCTTCGAGCAAGGCGTCCACCAGACGCCAATCAGGCCGGAACGCGCTCACGCCGCGTGCATCGCGATTGCCATCTACCATTTGCTTTGCGAGGCGGAATGCCTCGCGTACGTAACGCTTCTCGCCACTGCGCGAGAGCGCATAGATCACCGCGGAGAACGTTGCGGGAGCTGGCGCCAGCTTTTGGTCCACCGTGGCTTCGGTGAGAAGGTCGAGGGCTCGTTCAGGCTCAGCGGGCACCGCAGGGTGTGCACACGACCGAATCATGAGGGTGTAGAGTCCGATGTCTGGTTTGGGGTGGACAGCGTAGCGCATGTGGGCAAAGAGATCCATGGCTTGTGCGTGACCAAGAGACGGCCGCGTCCGCGTGGAGAGGAGGGCCTGCAGAACGCGGGTATACGACTTCATCGGCGCCGGAAGCCCGCGGGCCTCGTAGTCATGCAGGAGTTCCTCCGCATGGAGCGGGAAAGTGCCAGGTGTCAAGGACTTGCAATATGCCTTGACGTGGTAATCTCGCTGCACCTCTGTGGGACAGAGCGCGAAAGCCCGTAGTACTCTTTCCGCACCAGGTACATCTCCGGCAGATGCGTAGGAGGAGAGAACTTCGTTGACAGCCTCCGCGAGGCCTAGGCCACCAGTGGACTGCACATGTTGTTCAGAGGTGATAGGCAATAGCATAGCAAGTACGGACCTTCATCAAACTCAGTGCACTCTCGGCTGCAGCGCTATCTACGGTCCTAAGCTATGCCGACGGTGAGAAAGTGACAGCTCCGAGTAAGAGTTGAGATAACGTACAGACGTGCGCACAAGGGCTAACCACTCTTCCTTGGTGAGCACACCGGTTGGGACGGGCAGCGCGGTATCGTCGGTCTTGGCCCCTTCACTCTGGGGTGGCGGAACAGCGTGAATGAGCTGTTCGAGGCTTCCGGCGACTTCTTGCAGCCGACCGATAATAACGGGAAGTACTAAACCAGGATCTGTCGACGACGCCATGGCATCACCATTCTCAAGCCATCGTGACGCAATCCCGCGAAGAAGGGCGGCGTCTTCTTCTGCCAGAGTCTGCAGATCGGTCGCCTCTGGTCGTTCCGGGATTGCGGACGCGGGTAGTGTCAGCACGTCTTCGTAGACTCGTAGCAGGTCCTCTTCCGAATACGACGCAGACTCGAGAGAGTTGACTAGGCTTGTCTAATGCGAAGGTTTCAGCGTCGCTATCTCTCAACATCGACACAACCTTCACGCACCTGATCCTTGACGACTTCCTGCAGCATGCGCACTCGTTCCTCTAGCTCAGTCAACGCGCGATCCTGCGCTTGGAATCCTTGCAAAAAGGAGATACTGGTAGACTCCTTTCCCTCCTTCCTCCCCTCTTGTCTGTGAAAGCATGTGTATGGGGAAAATATGGCTGGGGGTGTAACTCACGGTGAGTAGTATGACAAGGCCCCGTAGTCAACGTAGTCCAACGAGGTCTGCGGGGCAAGAGCTGCCGCACTGTGGCCATGCCTTCGCAAGAGTGTTTCGAAATCCCTCCAAGGTCGGACAGTTGCGGCAGGTGTTCGTCCGAAGACACGAGTAAGTGTGAGGTCTAGCAGACCCGGTGGGAGCCGCAGGGCAGTCGACATCAAGTATGCAGAGGTCTTGAGAGCGTTGTCGGTCGTGTATACTAGTCCGGAGTTCTCTATGCAGTAGAATAGTTGTCAAAGCTAAAGCAAAGGGGTCGCAGAAGAGATGGGAGAGTACTCTGGAGAGTCGTGCGCAAGATGGCGCACGCAGCGAAGACCAAAAATGAGACAGGCGACCGTGGAGAGACCGACGACTTCCAAATTGGGGAAGTTCATGTTTACCACTGCCTCTTTCGCGTCGGACACTCATTCTCGGATTGTTTTGAACGCTACATCTCGTGCACATTCAAGTTTTATGACTTCTTGCTTTTTAGCGACAGTAAACTCTACACCGTTCAGGAGCTTATCAGCTATACTCTGGCTTCGCAATTTCCATTCTGGAGCTTGAGTATGGCATTCCGCCATGGCCTCAGCCTTACTAGTGATATTTGTATTCCCAGGTAAGCCCCCCCTGTAGGCGGTCCAGTTGCCACTACTTAAGAAGTGCTGAACACAGGAGCTCTAAGATTATGACGAGATAGTTCAGTCGTACTAACAAGTGCTCCACACATTTCAAAAATATGCTGCCCCCGTCCTGCGGCTTGCGAACGGCCCCTCGTTCCTATTGGACGCGTATGTGGGATACTGGCAGCGATGGTGCGTGCGTGCTGATGACATACACACTTTCAGATAGAACCGACGATGTTAGAATGCATTTAGGTTCGCATCAGTCACCTGCACCCTGTAAACCCCTCACTTCTATCGGCGCACCCACAATTCACGACCTTCCAACTGTCCACAGAAGCTACAGGCAATTCTCGTACCATGGGCCCACCCTTATGCGCGCAATCCACGAAAACCTCATTCATTAGCACATCCGAATCGTTCTTTCAACGCTCGTGGACCATAGACAGTATGTATGTCTTCCACGTTGTGCGCCTCATGTCACTCATGTATTCGTATGTATATAGCTTCTCCGACTACTGGACGCTACTGATGTCTGCATCAGCTTTTATCCTTGCGAACCTGCGTCTATATCGATCGGGCGTGTTCAGGTTGTCCTCAATATGGCAGTGGGAGTGAGAGAGCGCACCGCTCTAACTCCCTCCAGCCAGCGGGATCTTTGGCCCCGCGTCAACATCCAGGGTCGAGTCATCATCGTCTGACAAAACCCTACTCGTTATTCCATGGGGTTGAGCGAAGCGATGGTCAAAATGTAAGTCGACACGCGCACGAAACCTCGCTCGTCACCACTAGACGGGACGTCTCTAATTACCAGAGTCCCACGCAGTCGGTATTTTCCCGCCCAACGTCACGGACAGCGATTCGGCCGATACACCCATACCAGTACCGGGGCAATAGAACAGGTACGCCAGACTTGTCGCGATAATGTGCAATCACACTAATCATTTAACATTAACACCACAGTACACACGGAAACAATGCGTACATACTACAGGTTATGACCATTCAAAGAGATCGAGAAAGCTCACAACTCTGTCTTTTGCATGTTCTGCCCCGCCGTCTTGACCTTGTCGCCACCCGACTCGACGCCCTCGCCGACATGCACCCTCGCGCTCTCAGCACCACCAGTCAGCTTCTCAATAACCTACAACGGCGGTTGTCAAGCACAAAGGAGAGAACCGCGGTAAACGATGCTCCTCACCTTGCCGATACGCTCTTCGGCTGCCTCCGTCGCGCCGTGCAACGCACCCTTCACCTTCCCGATGATGGCCTCAGCGCGGCCCTGAGTCTGCACATACCGGATCCTCGCCTCCTGGAGCAGACCCGGTCGACTAGTGGGCACCGCATTCTCGGACACGCCGTGTTCACGGAGATAGGCCCGAAGACGAGCATCGGGCCAGACCAAGTACGGCGCGGTGCGGGCGGTGTAATCTGAGTGCTTGTGTTGCATGAGCTTCACGAACTCATCGCGCGTCTTCTGGGCATCTGTTCGGATGTAACCACGTTCAATGAGCCAGTTCCGCATGTCGGAGTCGGTCCATGAGCCCCAAAGAACGTCTTGGGTGTGCGCATAATTGTCACTGTCCTTGACTCGTCAGGCATAATGTTGTGGTGATAAACGCAAGCACGTACGCCAGAAGCTTCTCCAGCTTATCCCGCTTAACCTGTGCGTTATTCTTGACAACGCCATGGTCGACGAGCCACTGCTTCATCTGCGAGTCGTCCCAGCTCGACCATACCATCTCTTGCGGGTTATAGTAGTAGTGTTTCATGAGTGCCAGGTATTCGTGGCGCTTCTGCTGCGGGTCGGATTGGATTACACCATGCCTCACAAGCCATTGGTGCTATAGAGACGGTGAGCGCAGTCCGCTGTCAATCAATGCGTTCACTCACGATGTACGAGTCGCTCCAGGCCTCCCAGATAGGGTTTGCCGCCGTAGCGTATGTATCGCGCATCCATTGCAACAGCTGATTACGAGTGGCCTGTTGCTTAGACTCGATGATACCCTTGCTCTCGAGGTACGTCCGTAGAGCGTTATCGTCCCACGTCGAGTAGATGTAATCTTTCGAGTCATCAAGGACTTGCTCTACCTGCGCAGAGGCGGAGGCGGCGACGCTGCTTGCGCTCTTGCTCGCCTGATGGACCTTATCGCCTTGCACGGCAGTGCTCGCCCGTGCCCTAGCACTACTACCAAGAGAGCTGGCGCTCGCGCCGACTGAAGACGCGCTCTGGCTAGCCTGGCTCGCGAGGGAGGACGCGCTTAGGCTATATGCGGATGCACTCGAGGATGCCTGTGTCCACTTCTGCTTCGCGAGCAGGGCAAGCTGCTCACGAGTTCCAGAGGGCTCTACGACACCCTGTTCGAGGAGGTACTCCCGTAGGCGAGTCTCGTCCCAGCTGTCGAAAGCATCCTTCTTGAGGTGACCGTAATAGTTCCAGAACGCAGCCTGCGCCTGGCCAGCTTGGTCCGCCGCCCAATCCGTCTGCGCGGCGCCCCATGCTCCGGCCGTGTGCGTGGCGGTCTCCCAGTTCGAGGAGACTAGAGATCGGAGGTCATTGACTGAGGGACCTGGGGTGGTGGTAGGAATGGGAATATTGCGCGACTCAAGCCAGGCGATCAGCTCTGAAGATGACCAGCCAGTGTATTCTGTGCGGCCGTTCAAGTGGTGCACGAAGCGCGCGAAATCCGAGAGCTTACCTGCTCGACGTCCAGCTGATGGTGATGGGTCACCCCAGAACGACGCCTGGGTTCCCAGTGCGATAGCGAGGAGGACAAGACTGAGCGAAAGCTTCATGACTTGAGATTAGTTCGTGGAGAGAGAGAAGTGGGGGCGAGACGCGGCGGAGGCAGTATAAGTAGCATACCGCTGGTCCTGCTACTCCAGCACGAGGATGTACCTCTCTGACAGTTGAGGAGCGTCGCGACGTCATACATCCGCCACACGTGCGTCATCGACGTCGACGGGGGCAGATCTCGCGCTCGCCATCACCTCAGCACCCACGGCAGGGTTAGGGTCTCGCCCTAGCTTACGTACACATCCCGACTTCGAGAACCATGAGAGTTGTCACCAAATCGATATACCACAGCGTTCATGTGCGTTTCATTATGATACAGGTAAGGAAAGCCTACACTCAGAACCTTAGGAGTGAGGTGGATTGGTTGGACTTATTACATAGTGCCCGCCCGCAAGATGTTCGATGCAGTAGCAGCACTGACAACTCGGACAGGTAAAAGTCTGTGACGCGGCCGGCTGACTCGCAAGATCATTTCTGTTGACCGGTCAAAAGCAACGGCGTCATGGCGTTTCACCTAGATTTATGTAGTGTCATTTGGCGAGTTACCTCTTGACTCCTAATAGTGGTGATAGAGGGCGAACTCTAATGTCTCCCTGATCATGTACCTTCAAGCTCGGCTTACTGTTCTTTGAAAATGCGCGATCGTACCAGCCTGTAGCTCATAGCCAGGCCTCAATCACTAACTATCGCCAGTGCCAAGCGATCACAGGCTAATCAAAGTGGCCATGGTGAACCATTGCAAGTCACCCACCACTTCAAGTTCATGACGGAATACGACGCCAAATTCATTCTTCGGAACATATCTCGAGCTAACCATGAAGTGCAACTACTGACATAGTCGGTGTCTAAGCGGCGGGGGAGGTCGACCGAGAGAGACGCGGGCAGCGGAGCTGCCGATCACGACGATCTACGATATGATTGCCGGGAAGCGAACAATCGCAGCAGTGTACGACGCGATGGTCGCGACTTGTCCACGACACTCATCACCTATGCCTGCCTAACCAGCTCAGTTGAACTAGCTGATACAAACCTCTTCATGAACGGGTCGCGACGCCAACCTGATTGCGCGTCCGTCTCCGACTAACGTCGCTGAAACCCGGCATGACATCACGCAAGACCATAGCAGTGCGAATTGGTATAGATGGTACGCCCCCAGACGTTCTCTTCGCTGGATGTACGCTAGTCTGAATCAGCCTCAATACCAATACAGCGCTGAACAGGATGAACAATTCCTCCGGGACACAGCCTGGGAATACAGCGTGATGGATCCCGCCCGTATATGTGCCCACACGCCGGCCGCCCTTACTCCCCAGACTTCACCATGTCAGCCCCCCAGACCCCGCAGGCGCAGCTCGACATCCTCATCGTCGGCTGTGGTCTCGGCGGGCTCGCGGCCGCATGCGCACTTACCGACGCCGGGCACCGTGTCACGATGGTCGAGGCTGCTGCGACGATCGGCGACGTCGGCGCGGGCATTCAGGTCTCGCCAAACGTCACCCGCCTCTTCGTGCGCTGGGGCATCGGCGATGCGCTCGCGAAGGTCGCCGTCAAGCCTGCTCGTTTCGTCACCAGGCGCTACGCTAACGGCAAGGTCATCGGTGTCACGCCATTGAACGGCGAGGGCATCACGACGCCCGATCTGCCCTACTACAACGTTCATCGGGCGGACCTCCACCGTCTGTTGTACGAGCGCGTCGCACCGCGAGCGACGCTGCGGCTCAACTCGAGGGTGGTGAGCGTGGATCCGGAGGCGCCGAGTCTGACGCTTGAGTCCGGAGAGGTCTTGCATGGCGACCTCGTTGTCGGGGCGGACGGCGTGCACAGCACACTGCAGCAGGCGGTCGTCGGCCAGAAGATACCCGCCACTCCCACGGGCGATGCCGCATACAGAGCCTTAATACCTACAGAGCTGTTGCTCAAGGATCCGGACTTGAAGTCGTTCGTCGATAACCCGGAGGTCACATCGTGGATGGGGCCCCACAGACATGTAGTTGCATACAACGTGGTGAGTGGGCAGCTGTCTCTGTGAGGCTTCGACGATGCCGGTAGGCTGAAGTATCTGGTGTTAGCGCGCGTGCGAACTGTTCAACATCGTGTTGGCCCACCCTGACAAAGGGTCTGTGGAGTCATGGACAGCAGAAGGTAGCGCGGATCTGATGAAAGCCGACTACACTGACTTCGAGCCGAGGTATGTCTTCTTCCCACTTCTATTCCCACTGTTATACCTGTTAACCTCCCTGTTTCACGTGATACAGAGTACAGAAGTTGATCGGACTGATCGAGGGCACGCTAGAGTGGCGACTGCTCGACCGCCAGCCACTGAAGACATGGATGCACCCCTCTGGCAAGCTGACTCTCCTGGGTGATGCGTGCCACCCCATGCTCGTACGTTCCGCGAACAAGTTGCCCCATGATCTCGTACTGACAAGAGCCGTAGCCCTACCGTGCGCAGGGTGCCGCCATGGCCATCGAAGATGCTGCAGTTCTCGGGACGCTCCTCTCCCACATCAGCCTGAAAGCACAACTACCCCAGTTCGTGAAGGCATACGAGGAACTGCGCATCCCCCGCGCAACTGCGATGCAGAACGAAAGCAGGCTGAATCAGCACTACGTGCACATGGAGGACGGCCCCGAGCAGGAGAAGCGCGATGCTGGCATATGGAACGTCTTCTCTGGCGAGAAGGAGAACGGCTCGTCGGAGGAGACGAAGGAGCCCTCGCAGACGGCAGTCGCCGGGAGCGCGGAGGCCAGCGCTACGGACAGCGAAGGGAAGAAGCTAGATGAGAACGAGAAGCAGAAGGTCGCCTCCCACTTTGGGTACGACGCCGTCGGCGACGCGGAGCGGTGGTGGCAAGAGATAGGCATCGAGACCATTGGCAAAGCGCATTCGACCAGCAGTGCGCTATGATGATTAGTAGACACTCGGGGCGCGACGAACACGCAGGATTAGATCGTGTTGTATTCTGACATTGGACACCTGAGGGAACGTTGTAGCCTATGTCTTTTGGATTGTAATTGATGGTATAGATGTCGATTTTTCTACCCAGCCGTTCATTGTGCGGACTAGGTGTCTACAGGAAATGGAGGTGCTCACTGCGCCGATGGAGGTGGATTCCAACATACCCGCGCTTGTGCAGATCACCGTCGATATTTCGTATCTAACATTGATTACCTAGTCAGACTGCACCTCACGATACCAGTTGCGTCGTTATGTGAAAATGTATGGTAGAGACCACCTGAAGCCTGTGAGACCTGGTTCACGGTAAAGATTCATTAATATTCATTGCGCAGCTAGAGTAGCGTGAAACATGCTCAAGCTGAGTCATCTCACACTGAATAAGTGAGACCGTCGCTAGCCCTGCCAAGCCAGCCCAACGCTTGTCCAAGTCTATGACATACGCCGCCACTGATACAGGTTTCGCTGAATTCGTACACCGCCCGAGTCCTTTATTCTCCTACAGTGCCAGCAATGACACTCCCATGCACACCCCACGACACACCTAAGCCAAAGATGACCCACCCAATGACGATGATCACCGCACCCGCCACCAGACTCGCCCACCGTGCCCACAGGTACTCGGGCTCGGGCGCCTTCAGCCTCTTCTCCTTCTCCTTGTTCTCCGTCATGCCGTCGTCCAGATCCTCCTTAGACAGTGTGATGCCAGCGCGCTCCGCCAGCCGGTCGACCTCTGCCGGGACGGACTGCGGGTTGATCTGCGACAGGCGCGCGGCGGGGAGGAGGTCGGGCTTGAGGTAGGAGACAATGAGGAGACCGCCGGAGATAACGACGGAGATGAGGGCGTAGGCAAGCCAGAGCGACACGCCAGGCTCGAGCGAGTTGTCCGACGTGTCGTCCTGGAGCTTCCCTGCTGCAGTCGTGATGATGACTATAGACGCTTGCACGACGGATTCTACGCGCGCAATGAGATCCGCTGGAGGCACTGTGCTATTTCATTCAACTCACTCTTTATCGCAAATCTGCACGCCTTGATTAGCTCGAGTGATAGTACCCAAACTGCAGTTATGACACTCACCCAGTAGCGTAGTCCTGTGGATCAGGAATGATGTTGCGCACAATTTCTACCTGAGGCGCTGGCGTGACAGCCTGAGACAAATGCAGTGAATTGGTATCTGCCCCACTCATTCAAAGGAAAATGGCCCACCTGCGATAGGGCATAGAAGACATATGCGGCAACTGTCTTCCTGTCAGATACTAATAGGTATTATATGGAGGGCAATAGAACTCACTGAAAGTGGGCACGGTTTGCGAGAATCTCAGCAGAAGCATGGAGACAAGGAAGGTCAGCCCTGACAAGAAGACTACAGGGACCGGTCCGAGACGTCAACCACGCGGAGTCCAATGCGAGCCTCGACATTGCCACTCACGGAAGGCGATCCGCTGCCCGAAGACATCGATGTAGATCCCGAGGAACGGCGTGAGGCACGCGGGAAGGAGAAGATAGAAGCTCGACACCCAGCCGCCAATGACCGCACCCTTCTTCAGTCGTTGCTGTGCGAACTGGCTAAGAATACGAACGAAGTGAAAGGTGACAGCGGCCCGTCAGCGTCCACGATAGGCAACAACGCGGTCACATGACGTACGTAGAGATGGACACGAACGCCTGCACGCCCGCGTTCTCGAACACGGCGAACGCGACGACGAGCCAGAACGTGAGAGGCAGGCCGCGCACAGACTTGAAGTTGAAGTGGCGCCGGAGGTGGCCCTTGTGCCGCTTGCCGTTGGTCTGGTCGGTGATGTCATAGTGCGCGCGGAGGTACCGATCGAGCACGACGACCGAGGCGGCGCAGAGGAACGAGAAGCCGGCAATACCTGCACTGATCCACATCGCGTACGAGTAGGACCCGAAGTGCTTCGTGATGATGTTGGCGGTCGACTGGCCAGTGAATTGGGCAAGATTGGCAATACCCCTGTGGAGACGTATGCGTCAGTGTGGGCCCATTACCCATATGGCAAAGAGATGCTACCAGATAGCACCTAACGTTCATGAATCAGCGCGAGGTCACTTATGACTCCGCAGACACCACTTGCCTATTGAGAACGCGAAGCCCCTGCCCGGTGCAAAATATGTCGAGAAGATTCTATGCTGCGCGTTGTCGATGGACCCGTCGCCGATGGCCGCAATGACCTTGCCAACTATCAGCAATGCATAGCTGTTCAGGTTGTTGGTGGCCGCGCCGGCCATGACGATGGAGCCAGCAAGATGGAAGCCGGCGAAGATGACCGACAATGGTGCACCTCCCCACTTGTCGATGCAGAAGCCAAACCCGATGCATAGGAAAGTGTTGATCTACTTCGTTGTGTTAGCGGGTTTCACGTACTAGACGGCGGGGGAACACTGACTAGATTTGTGATAGCGATCTAGTCCCGGACGTGAGCACACTATATGCGAGGGTACGACGCACAACATACCAAGGTGGCGAATTGGGAGTTGTTGATATGCGTCTCTTTGATGATGGTGGTCTTCAGGGCACTTCCGGAGTCATGTTGGTCACTCGGTCAGAGCTGCGACACGACGAGCAACTCACACGATCAAGCCCTGGGCATTCGAACGTGAGCTGGGGCTGACGATGACGGACAGGAACGAGAGACTCACATTCGACCAGTGGTTGCCGACTAGAGGGCCGTCGGAGAGGTGTCAATAGATGAATCGACGACAAGGGAGGGAAAAACGCACAAGTACACAAACAGGTCAAGACCGCTATCAATACTTGCCAAGGTAAGGGCAACTTGGGCCGGGGAACGCTCTGGTTCGAGCTGAAGGAGAGCGCGTCGACGCTATCCTGCTCAACGGTAACCTTCTCGCCTTTTACAGAGTCATGATGTATAGCGGTAGGTTGTGGCATGACAATATTTGCGGGCGAGACGGAGCTTGCTTCCGCGAGGGATCAAGAGGAGGGAGGGAGGGGATGAACCGCGGAAACGAAAAGGGAGGCCAGTCCATCTTATCAGATACTCACCCGGCCCCAGGGCGATTGCATCTTCTGTGACAAACGAATAGACGTCGATGGCGGCGGACCCAATGGCTGGAAGATGGGCTTCCGACGTGAGCTGACCGTGGCTGGCCGGAAAGCAACGAGCGGCCAGCGTGGCATGACTGCATTCACACACCATCATGGCCTATGAATAGCCCGCCAAGTGGACCTGACACCACCCGGGACGCTGCTGGAACATATTTTTGACGACAGCACGAATAGCCGCTAATCCTATACCAGATATAAGAAATCCCAGAAACTCTAGAGGAAAAGGCACGCGTCAATTACCCTTTGGTCTGAATTGAAGCCCAGGCGCCAGCGGAGGTATCTCCGGGTGTCTTGAGGGCATTCTTCGGCTACGACGTCGGCTTACGGTGGAGCCGCGTTGCGGGACCGCCGTACGACCGAGATGTTCTGAGGACAATCGTGTGCCACGATCGACTTGGCGAGTGTCGCTCGCCCGCAGATGGGGATGCTCCCCAGGGTTGTCTTTGCCATCGGGGACTCAACCAAAAGCTTTGCCGGCTGCAAAGGGATTGTTGTATTAGCGTCCGGGTGCCGGAGGCCCAGCCCAAGACTTACGGAGGACGGGTGCGATATGCGGATTATCAGATAGCTGCATTTGTTATCAGATAAGAGCCGGACATCTAATCAAGAGCCAGCGCTGACAGCATTGTAAAATGCGATCACCACCATACGCCCATCCGACCGAAAGAGCCCGCGCGCGGTGGGAGGCCCAAGGCTTCCAGCTCCACCACCAGAGTCAGCTGCGCAGCAAAGTGTTGCGGGAACAGAGCGGGGCTGCGAATGTGACACAACGCACCTATAGGTCCTACCCAGTGCCGGTCTTGCAGAAGCGTCCAGGCTCGTGGGCAACGTGGGTACGATCTGCTTGCAGCATGACGTGATGTAGGTCTTTCGGAGCCGCTACCAGCAATATTACAGCATGTCCGAAATCGAAGCGCTTCGGGGGTCGCCATGCGAAGCTTGCGGTCGGAATGCGCGAGCCGGAGTAACGGTGACACGGCCATGACACAGGGTTTCAAGGTGGCACTATCCAAAGCGCCAGATGCACGCTCCAGGGCGGTTCAGGTAAGCAGTTTCAATGGCGATTACGCGAGTGTTGGGTGAGAGTAAAGACAGAACGCAGGGATAAGACTGAGTATGATGTTGGGGAGAACCAAGAGACGATCATGCGCCGAAGCCGCCAGGCCATGTCTACTCGAAAAGGCATTTTTCGCTACCACCTCGGGGCTCTCGGCTGCGGAGCCAATGAAGCGACACCTGTAGTGCGGTATGTCTATCTTCCGACTCAACGTCGTTGGGCTCTAGTATAGAAACCAGCCGCTGAATGACCTCGCGTACCTTGGCAGCCCGAGATGGTCTTCTGTTGACAAGCATGCACATTCAAAGGTACTCCCTCCTTAAGGCCACTGGTACCCAACTGACACCTTATCCATGTGCGCCAGTGTCTGATCTGTATGTGCCATCCGTGATATCTCGGTCATAGGGCTGCCTCACAGGCATGGGTTGATATTCCGCAGCACCCGGGAGAACCTTCTCCTTGGACCATTCGAACATTCACGACATGTTGATCTACAGGTGCTACCCTGTGCTGCCACACAGCCGGGAAGAGGCGTTACATCCGTACCCCTTGGCGCTGCCACGCCGATCTGATGCGCGCACAACTGAATATTGCCCCAGACCGTGTCTTGGGTCCCCATGCCGAGACCCGTGCCTATCCAGGATCCTGCGTTTCTCAAGTTTCGAGGTGCGTAATCGATTCCGGCCCTTGAACGTACTAGACCTCCTCGTCGCCGTCTAGCCGCACACAGATCCCAAATCCGGAGCATCTCTCGTACCATCCGACGCCGTAATGTGTACATCATCGGTGAGCTGTAGGTCATCTTTAGCCCGCCCCCGGGTTCACAAGCCGCTGCCATTCAGTATCGCAAGCCCTGGTGATTTGCCGATGTCGTAGACCCCAGCGAATACCATGGCTCGGATTTCGCGCTTTGAATGGATGCGGCGGGGCACTGGAGGCTAGAAGTCGCGAAGCGCCTCGGACTAGGTTATTACTGATATGGCTTCAAGGCTAGGGTAGCGCTACGAGCGCACTGGCATAGGTGTCTTGCTCTCATCGGCGCTGTTGTGCGACCTACGAACGTCCCTTCCCCAACCCCCACTTCCTGCGAGTGAATACACCATGCGCAACACTGGCCCGACACGGGTTTTGTCTACCATGAAAGACTTCGCGCTGAGCTTCTGCCTCCTGAAGAGAAAAAAACGACGGGGACTCGGAACCCTTCCCGCTGTGTCATTGTAGTAACGGTCCACGAAGATCAGCAGTGTTTTCTGACCACTAAGCTAATATTCCTAGGTGACGACAGGCATTCGTCAGAACACAACTGCTGACACTTCGAAGGTCGCGTGGGGAAGTCAGAGCAAAGCTCAGAGTTCTCGGTGAGGACCTTCAACACGCCGTGTTCGTATCGCCGTCAACTGAATAACATACAGGAGAACACCCGACAATGCCGCTCATGGCACAGGACCTCGCGTCCAATACGCCACCTCAATAGAAAGCAACCCTCGAAGTATCCTACGAACCGTGGGGATCACTACAGACGCGGCCGCAATGACCCTCCATGCATACACTAGCACTCGTTTCTTACTGCGCCCGCTAGGGTCGCGTCGATTAACCTCACGGCGAGAAGCATGAATGCTGTATAATCGTTCACAGGCATCGGCGCCCGTATCGGCACCGCCCAGCATTCGCCCATGTCGTGAACTTGAATATGCATTCACAATGATTCCACTGGCACACAGCACGGTACCCTTCAAGCTTCAAGCCCGACTTTGCGACTCAGAGTGAAAAGGCCAGTGGTGGGTCCAATGAGTGACAATCAATAAGGTGACGGATTGCCGGCGGGGATGATAATATTTTCCGGATTGCGTTTACAGCCCTGCAACGGCTACCTAGGGCTTGTGCAACTTGAAGCGCTTTCATTCACCCATACACGGATTGAAACACAAGTAGTTGTCGAATGTAGGCTGCTCAACGACTGGCTCTCCATGAGTAGCCTAATAGGTAACTGAGTCATAATGCTATTCCATAATTGTCCTGCGAGCCCCGCAGAGAAATCTACAACACGGTCTGATGGATAGTACTACATGGAAATCTCTTGAATACGTTCTCGTTGGCGGCAGATCATCTCCCGCCATCGTCGTCCGCGCAGTAAGCACCATTTACAGTCTTCGACGTACAACTCCAGACATGTGAAGGTCTCGTGGAATGTCTCAGAGAAGCAAAGTGCCTCAATCCTCGAGGTTACCTTCACGCTGAACGTCTTCCAGTACTCACACTTCTTGCGACCATACTTGTGCCTGAAATCCTCAGCACGCGGAGGCTCGCTTGCCACATAACGTGCACATGTGAGGGCTAGGCAGAAGCTTTCCTGCCAGACATAGTCCGAATGATATCACGGTCTGAGCATCGAGTCAAGTCTCTAGACAATCAGACTTACCCATCTGCCGATGTAATCCTCGCCTAATGCTTCTATAACCGTGGCACGGGTATATTTCTCGGTATAGGCGCGGTATGCCGCCGGTTTGATCAATTCCGTATGCTGATGCTTGAGTGCGTAACCGAGGACTGCCAATGGGCGAACAGGAATATTCATGCTTGGGAGGATCAACATCCTGTTGCAGAAAATCATGTATTCTAGCCACGTACCCCATCACCAGCTTGCACACTTGTTGCGCGGGAAATACACCATATTTTTCCAACGGCTTCAGCCAAAGCCGCTACTTGATCAATGCGGAGGCTCTGTACGTCGGGTTGCGGTTGTCGGTACATGAACTGGAAGAGAAGTTCTAGCGTTGCAGCACTTTCGGACAAGGACACAATTTCGTCGGGCTGCAGAGGCATCTCGCTGCCAGGGAAGGCGTCAGACCAATCGTGCAAGTTGCGCGCATGGACGCGGAAGAATTGGCCATCACATGACCGGACTGTAAGATCAGCGTCGGATGCGTTGACTGACAGTGGGCACATGCATGTCAGCACGATAACAATGACCGACACGGGAGAAAAGCGACATACAAAGCTTGTTGAATCCAGTGCTTTCGAATGTCGTGTCCGACATGACTGGTTGGAAGAGGGATCTGTCAGGGAGGTGCTCACATTATTAGCCAAACTAATAGCATTTGGGGCCACGATGCATACTCGCCAAAGCCCGAGTCTGCAAACGCTGAGGGCAGCGATTCCAGAGTAAAGCTCGTTAAAGGACACGACGGGGGGCAGAGCCTTTATATATATCCACAACGTACCACGAGGCGCACCGAAGGCAAGCACGTTGCAGGGGCATGGCTTCCATCCTACAAGGCCTCGGCCGCATCCGACGGTGAATCTCACCTAGAGTAGAAGGTAGAATCTTCGAAACCACTGTAAGGTTCGCCCATGTGACTAGAACATCGCTTCCATTGACCACGAGATACGCAAATCGGATGCAAAGACTGGTTCTCAATATCGATGAAGCCGTTACGAAATGGGCAAGCAGCTGAAGGGGAGCCCAAGAAGTCGTGTATAAACCTCCCACTGTAGCTCAGGGCCCACGTCCGCCTTCGTCGTCGCGTTCAGCACCGACACGCTGTTGAAGCATCCCGACGTCGCCACGACGTCGTTCTCCGCGGGCAGCGTGGCGTTCCCGCAGGTCCAGATATCGGTGGCACCAGAGTCGGGAAGGTTGCGCGAGAAGACCCATTCGTAGTCGAACGGGCTGGAGCAGCCGTCGATGGGCGCGTAATTAACGTTCACGATGATGCCGGGCGGCAAAGTGGGCCAGGCGAAGGCGTCGAGAAGCGTTTGCGTGTAGTGGACCGTGAGTGCGGCGTATATCCAGGACGATTCGCTGCTGGAGGCTGTCGGGTCGCTCTCGAGGGTTGTGTATGAGACTTGCGAGCCTGTACCACCGGAGAAAGCGGTGGCGGGGATACCCTCTTTCGCGGCTTCGCAGGCGGCGCCGCTGTGGGAAGGGAGTCAGTTTATTGGCCCAATATGTACGATGTGATACGTACACAGTACCAGAGATAAGGACCACGGTACCAAGGTTATCTGACAGACGCGAACCTTAATGTCGGTATCGACACAGATGTATGAGCGCTTACTCCCAATGTTGGGCCCGCTCACGACGAACTCTGGTTTGGCATCCCAAAAGAACTGTGGGGAAAGCGTTTGGATACCATAGCGAGCTGAATCAACCCTAAGTCGGCGGGTGTTAATACACGAGTAAGTCTAGAAATTCATTGACATACGGGTATGCATTGACATAGTTGAGCCGAGCTAAGCGCATGCGGTGAGTGCTTGTACAGCCAGCAACAGTAGGATAAACGTACGGTTGCTGGCGTTGAAACCTTCCGGAGGCGCGCCCACAGGACAGGTATCATACTCGCAAGGCTCTGTGAGGACGGTAGGAGTGGCAGTCGATGAACCGGTGCCTGACATATTCTCAGATGGGCACGACAAGACGACCTGTGTGCACTCAAAAGGTTAACAGCAACGCAAACTGTTGATAGAAAATCGCGACGCACGTCAAATCCTGCATCTGTCAATTCCTTATATTGCGCGCGGATTTGCGCGACAGCCCATCCGTCGTCGTTCGTGAGCAAGAGGTTTCTCGCCAGGGCCACCGAAACACACGAGACAGCAACAGCAGCTCGCAGGAGAGTGATACCACGCATCCTTTTAAGGCGGGCGAGGCGGAATGGGTGATCAGGTCAAAGGCGGGACTGCCTGCGAGCCCCGTCCGGCCTCTGAAGCGTGAATATAACTGTCTTTATTCACGAACGTGCGTCGGGGAGGGAACATACAAGGACGAACCAGAGGCTCCCTCTCATCTCACCGGTACATGTGGTGATCAGGGTCTAGCCGTCCAGGCAACGCGCTTGCCCAGACAGGAGGTGCGGACATTTTCCATGCACGATTGTCCTGTTAGTCGGGCGTTGGTCGGGCGCCGGGCACCACAATTCGGCCGTTACAGCCTTGAGCAGCGTATCTCGTGGCATGTGTATGAGGCAGGCGGCAGGTGCAGACATTCTTCCATGCACGATTGTCCTGTTAGTCGGGCGTTGGTCGGGCGCCGGGCACCGCAATTCGGCCTTTGCAGCCTTGAGCAGCGTAGCTCGTGGCTTGTGTATGAGGCACGGCTGGCCCAATGACACTCTTAATGGTGCAAAAGCTATATGACAAGATCAGCATCAGTATGCAATCAAAAGTGGATAGAAGACACGTACCGTAACATGCCACTACTTCGAGTTATTTTCGAACGTGCTCCTCGTGCCCTCATATCTGAGGGTCCGGGAAGGTTCTCAAGAATCGCTGGCCCTGACACGATGGCACATAGCATGCAGCAAGGGACCTGTCGCAGGTGCAAGGGGCGCTTTGGACGCTAGCGGTGTCTTCATCCAGAGTATGGGAAGCACAATGATGTACAATAACCGACCCACGGCTCATGAGTGCGCCCCAGTCGAAGAGCACTGAAACAATTCTGACCCCTCCTCTGGCCGCGAGCAATGCTGGTAGAGTTTCGAGGTGGTTCGAGGTCAGCGGGATTTCTTTCGTGAAGCGGCAACCTGCCAGCGAGTGACATTCCGAGTCTTCCGGAGTAGGATTTTGTTATGCGAGGGTCGTTTCAGTTTGAGGAGAGATATTAAGCAGAATCTTCTTAGTGCAGCGAGTCGTACACGGCAAGCCGATGAAGAAAGTAGTTAATCGTGGTGGTTCCAGGTCAGGCTATTCATGCTCGGAGGACGATCCACAGCGGCAAATCCACAGTGCATACTGTTGCCCCGGGCCGCTATCCGAGATTGGGCGTCCCGCGAGTCGGAGCCGCCTCCAAAGTCTCCTGCATCTAAGGTAGGCCCCGCCCATACCCTGTATCATCACGTGCGGGGTTTTCGGCGCTTTCGTTGTTTGGCCCATGAGAGGGGTTCACGAGCAACTGTACTCTTAGGATTCAATTTATT
>KE504153.1:0-73026 GCA_000344655.2 Fomitopsis schrenkii
TCCTTTGGCATGTGATATTACCGGTAACCCGGTGTTCCGGCTTCCGTCTTACTAACGCTGACTCACGTAGCTTACGACTCTGACTCAGCCCTCAGCTGACACGCTTACATACGATCACCTGATGGCTTCCTAACATGTATATATACTGGGCTCGTACGCCCTCTAATGTATCGTTCCTTCCTGCTCTCTCCCGTGTGCCTAACGGGTCCCTCCCTCTAGCAGTCTCCCTCAAGGTTCGTTCACTCGCCCTCACGCCACTCCTATCACTCCTTCAACAACCGAATCTGAATATAATACAGCGTTCATAGATAGAGCGCAGAAGCTCCTTGCAGATGCCGAAGCACATCTACCGGAGGACCAAGTGAGTTGACGTGCTTCGATTCGAAGTCAGAACCTCACTCACATGGCCCTGTTCTAGTGGGTTTTCTTGGCTGTCGAGGCCACAGACGGCCGCACGGCTATTGTCCGTTATTTTCAGACTCTGGCCGACAGTTATAAGGCCCAGAAGGATCCCGCGAGGAAGGAGAAGCATCTCGCGCGGCAGTCTGCTCATACAGAGCACCGACGCCGAGAACGTGTAAGTCGATATGACTATTTTGTACAATTCAATTGATTAATGCTTACCACTACTAGGCGGTACAAGATTGGCTGGCAGTTGCAACCCGTGTCGAAGAGCTGCTCTCACAGCACCTACAAAAGCCTATTGAAGAGGTCCGTGGGGTTGCCCATCTCGTCAAGATCGAGTGGCTGGATGAGATCCATGACACTGCTGGAAATGCGACCATTGAAGCCTGGAACGCACGCAAGGCCGCAGCAGGTGGAGGCACACAGCCTGCCTGGGAGGTTCGTCGCCTACGCTGGAAATCACAGTTTGTGAGTACATAACTACATCGGACGTCACACTACTGACCGTTTTCTAACGGCCTTAGTTACGGCGCGTCCACTTGCTTCTACACAAGACCAGTTTAGACGCACGACGTGCTGAGTCTGCGGCATCAGGAGGAACATTTACCTTCCCTGGGTTGCATGTGAACGCCATTGACGAGGCTCCCCCAGAGAGGGAGCTTCCTTGGCGCCAGTGTGTGAGTACCGCCTGGATCAACCGATTCCCACTTAAAAGGTCATCGCGGGACAATGACGTTCAGCTGGTTCCCATTCTCGATGTCATCATCCCGGACAGCATGTTCAGCGAAGGGGACTTACTCTGGTTGGAGGAGGACAATCTAGACTCCGTACCGGTGGGTTCCGAGTCTCCTGGGCCTGAGGTTGCATAGAGTAAAAGCGGCTGCATTGGATACTAGCTCAATATAATGCGTAGGAACATCTGAACGATGACTTACGGTCGAAGTTATGCTAACCCGTGCAATCCTAGGCTGTTTTTGCCTCAGTTTATCATGAGAATGTTGGCCGTCACGTACCTTGTTCAGCATGATTGTCACCCAACATTTTCTTCCACAGACGTGGGCCTCGGTGAGTACAACATGACTGATGATGTCTTGAAGTTGGATGAGGGACGTGGTCGGATGGTAAGCGTCGTGTTGCCAGAACGCAATGTTCAGAGGCGTGCTATGGATTACGCTATTGTGAGATTGGTACATCTAGTACGCCTGGCTTTGGCCTACTTACGTGTCACTCCATGCACTCTCAGGCGAATGAGCGTTGTCGACAGGGACAAGCCAGCGGACAACACCTAGATAGATGACACCCGCTGTCAGCTGTGGCTGTGCCAATGCCACTATTTTGAGAAGTTCGCCGACAGCAACCTGATTTAGGTTCTGTGCGATTGCTGCGAGCGAATTAGCATTATTGCTGTTTCGTGAGGAAGCCCAATAGCGATGCTGTGAGACAACAACATAGTCGAAGAAGGTAGCAGTAGGCAGAAGGGGTACGCCGGCGCCCAATGCGAGATGGGAGCGTGCGTGGATTCCGCGCACTCGTACATACCACAAAACCTGCTCATACAACAAAGGTTCCATGTCTTCTTCAGTTCCGCGCTGTGAGAGGCTGAACATCACACCACCTATGTGGGATAACATGAACACTAGTCGAAGGCGTTACTCTTTGTCATCTAGCTTACCATCTTCGCTCTCTTGGTCTACTTCACGGGCAAGTGCTTGAACGGTGCCGCGATCGTCAGCAGTAGCTTGGTACATCGCATCAATGCTTGTCTTGATGTTGATATTGTTCGACGTATATGCAGTTGCCATCTGATCATGGCGAAGATGTCAGCCCGAGAAGTGAGTACAGCAGACACCTTACCACTCGTGATTGCTGGACTGTACGGTGAAATTCACGAAAGAACGACACTTCAAGTTCCCCACCAGCATGGTTTGCTGTATTGTATGCCTTCAGTACCTTGTTCATGCGTTCGAAAAGGAAGGTCCAGAAGCCGTGCAATGGCCCAAAGTCTCGTATGCATTCCGGGACATCCGTGGCATAGTGGTGATTAGGTCTGATGACGTCTGGCCCGTATAGCTACAAAAATGATCAGTACGAGTGCATGTGAGATCAAGCAAAGACGAACATGCAGAAGGTTCGTGCCATATTCCCTGATGAGCAACTCGGCTTCGTCGATGGACTGGTCGGTGACCTGAACTGCAAGTACTAGTTTGAGGAAACGCGTGAGCTTGAAAAAGTGCGCTGGGTCATCCGGGTGGAGATTGGGATGTGTGGGTTCATCGCCTTCGTCATCACTAGCTCCAAAGATATCTTGTGTCTCGACTGCACCTGAGTCGGGAACGACCTCCTCACCCGGTGGCAGCTCGTCAACCCACTATGATGTGATAATGAACACCCAAGCCGATAGACGGCATATAATGCTACGTTGACTTACCGCAGCGCGCGCCGTTCGTTGGCGCTTACGAGTACTACGCCTTACACTTGGGCCTGAGGCGGCAGCAGCTCGTGCAGCATCCCTCTTCTTACGGGCATCCTCCTTGCGTTTCTGAGCAGCCATTTGAAAATCACCAAGTCGTTGAAGGCGTACCGCCTCGGCGTTGCCTGTACAATATTCATCCCATATTTGCGGGAGCTAGTACGGCCAGTGTGAATGAGTGTACACGAAGTTGTTTGAGTCTTACCGCAATTGGGCAAACAACAGTTGCAGCGATCAGCCACTGATCAGCGGTGAGAGATCCTCCAGCGGGTTGGCCCATCAGTGCCGGCAAACGACCCATGTACGCAGGGATCTGTAGCTGAATGTATTTATAAGACAGCGAGCAACTATAAACTACCTGCCCGGAATCATACCTTTGATAAGATCTCGTGAAACCGTCTGAGCTCTTTCGTCTTTCGTAAAACCTTCAGCTGGATCCAGATGTGATAGAAGTGTGTCTTGACTAAACCTAGGATTATACGCTCAGAGAATGATACGTCAATGTACAAAGAACCATACATACCAAGCAGCAGATTATGCATCGGATCGATCACAATCATTTGGCATACGTCAAAGTAGGGTAAACGCGCTAGTTCGCACCATCGCGAGGCAAAATTCTTCACAAATTCGTCACGCGCTGCTTGAGTCGTACAGCGTGCATACTCTTCTGCTAATTTGAGCTGCTCGGCATGTGTACGTGCCGGAAATGCTGAATAGGTTAGATGAGTTGCTAACACTACAATGCCAAGATCGATAGACACCTACCGCCCTTCTTGAATGCCTCAGTACATGCCTTCTGTGACTGTTTGATCCAACATCTCGTGCAGAAGAATGTGTGGCTATGAGATCCAAATCCGCCAAGCTTATGCGCCGCAGGCTTGTCACAGCAGACACAGATCAAGATCACACGAACAAGGCGGCCCAGTGGATGCTTCGGCGTCCTGATGATGAAGCCTTCTCGCCACAGTCGGAGGAGTTCGTTGACGAACACACGCATGTAACGCTGTACTTCGTCGAAGTCCTGTTCCTTGGGCCCGGGCATGATGCCGGCAAGTATCATGTTCGCCGTACGGTACCTAGCCACTGCGTGAGTTCAACCATATGTACACATCCATTGCCTCTTGCATACCGTAAATAATGAGGTAGATTGACGATGTTGAAAGACATTGGGCACGAGGAGTGCGAGGGCGCAATATTGCTGCGTAGGTATGAAAACCTGGATGACGAAGTTAATAAGAGTCAAGCGAAGAAGAATTGGCACCGACCAATCGACGCCAAGTGTCAACCCGATCCGTAGCTCATTGCATTGAGTGGGTAAGGGGTTCTCGAAGAAGAGGCGGCCGTCAGGCCCTTGTAGTTCTCGACATATCCTCCCGTCGAAGTTGTCCTGGTAGGTCCCAGGAGCGCGTGACTTCGTTCGCCAACCCTCAACAAGTTCTTCCATGCCTGGGACTGCAAGAATCTCCCGCAACTGGGCTTCAATGCTTTTCATGGGGAACTGTAGCAGAGGCCGGACGACTGACGACGCTGTTCTCTGGCGGCGATCATGACGTTGAGCATGGCTAAAAAGTGGGGAAGCACAGCGTCGACACGGCAGATCTCTGGGGTAGTTGCCGGGATATACTTCCAAGCACGACGGACAGACGGGGAGGATCTGGAAGACAGGCTCAACACCGAGGCTGGCCAAGACCGATGCAAGGGAAATGTAGAGAGCATGTCGTTCCGTGATGATTCCGGCAGCAGCGAGAATTTGCCCCATGACGACGAGGACGGCACGGCAAGCGGGGAACGCAAGCTGGCAAGCCGTGTGGAGCCACGCCACCAGAAGATAGAGAAGGAACTTTGCTGTGGGCGTGTTGAGGGAAGTAATGCGCGTCGAGGGCTCCTGGCTCGGCAGAGATTCGCGGAAAGGGTCCGGTGTATTTTCGTCAGGAAAGCGTGGATCAGCCGGCAAGGGGTTCGAGAGGGACAAGACGGAGGGTATGTCTGCGCGGTGCATGTTTGAAGTGACTGGCAGAGACACCAAGTCTGCGGTACGCGTAGCCGCATCTTCTATGTCGTTCCCAAGTTCATCCTCAGAGAGCTCGCCAATCTCATCCGCCAATGGTCCAGCAGCTACAGCTCCCTCCATATATACTCGACCGCGTTCCTCGGCAGCTTCCCGGCCAATGTGGATTGGAGATGTACTTTCTTCTCCTATTGCTGGAATGGCAGTGGGGCATGACAGCGACTGTAGCGATGGGTGATAAGATGAGACACGAACATGGTGGAGCTGGTGCAAGAGACACAACAGTGTACTCACAGGCGAATCGGGGCACAGTGGAGCGGGTTCCGGGTCCATATCATGGCGACTCTCAGATGGTACGGCACTCTCGTTCCGGTGGGCATTCTCCTCATCTTTGCGAGTATGATACTTCTTCGTTGAGCGGGGAATGTCTTCGCCTGCGCAGTTCTTGAATTTGCACCAACACGGAGGCATCTGTCTGTACGTCTCGTCAGGAAGAAGTTCGCCTTGCACTGTAGGGACGTACAGCACGTACCGCTGCGAATGGGGCCGGGAAAGACAAGATGTTCAAGTGTCGAGCCATCTTGTGGAGTGGCAAGTCGTCGGACGGTGTAACTTCATCGGTAACAGGAGGTAACATGCCTGCATAGCCTCCGCGCACCTGAACTGGGACGCCGTCTGCTGCAGCTGAATTAAGCGCTCGCCTCAGCTGCCCTTGCTCCTCACGCAATGGCCTCAACACATACTACGCAGTCTCGCTCGAGCCTACGCGATCGTCGCCCCGCCGTGCCCCTCCTCCTATCCACTTTCCCGCTACCCCCTTCTCACATTCCCTCTAACGCGTCTCTTTGGCTGTCTCCCCGCGGCGTTAACTCACTCTCCTCTCCCTATCATCGCCAACCCACCACCCTCGCTACCACCAGCTTCCCCACTTCCTCCCGTACCTGGTCCATCGCCTGTCTCTCAGCATGAAACCCTCCTTATCATGTCCGCCGCACGTTCGAGGGGCACCTCTACAATGTCTCTCAACTCGATTTCCAGTTACTCGCGCCGAAGCTCTACCGCGAGCAGCGCGAGTGCCAGCACTAGCCTCCCCTCGCTGTCGCCATCAACGAGCGTTACGCCTGGTGGCGATTCTACGTGTTCTCTCCGGTCGTATCCATTGAACGGCTTGCTCGCCGCACCTACCTCCTGGCGTGGCGTTATCGAGGGTGTTGACAAGTCCCCGGTCCTGGAGTTGAGGATATGCGAGGAGGATCCAGCAGACCTGACACAAATGTCATTGGACGAGCTTTGTGACCAGCTGAGCAACAAACAGAAAGGCCTGGCACGTATAGGTGTGTCTGCACTCAAGGATCACTCAGAGCACAGACATGACTTACACCACGGGCATAGCTCTCTGTACGGCCATGGTTCGCGTCATGGGCGCGGACACCACCCGAACGACTCCATCTCCTTCATCGACATGCGCGACTTGCCCCCGCTGAACGAACGGGACGACGAGATAGTGATCCCCGTACCGAAGACGTTACCCAGTCCGAGGAAGAAGAGGCTCGACAAAGAGCTGCCGCCACTGCCAACTGAGTAACCGCAGCCACGGTGTGCGCACACTGCCGCGATCATTGGTGGTATGGTGGGTGCCGTCGCAGTTGTCGGCGTCCTCGGCGCCGCGTTCGGCGTATACATCGCGCGCAGGCGGGGGCGGCAGAGCTGACGTTGATGTACGCGATGTTGTCCGTGGGCGGGGCAAGCTCGCTCGGCTGGCGCGACATGCGCAACTCAGACTCGAGTGTGTTCATGCCGCTGCACCACGAGAACAAGGGCATGTGGGACGCGTCCGCGAACCCGAGCAACACCAGCCTGTTGCCGTACCATGACGGCGTGCTCACGAGCGGGCCCAGCGTTGAGTTTGACAGAACGCGCCGCGCCGTCAATTTCTTTCACAGGTCAGCCACTCACCTGCCATGATGCATCCGCACGCTGATCAAGGTTCGGCGTAGTTTCTACTCTGACTAGAGTTCGAAGTCGGGGGCCGCGCACCTGCGACTTCTCCGGGCTTCCATCGCGGAGCTTGGCCTGAGCCACCCCGCTTTCAACCCATCTACCCTGCTCTTGCTCCGCTCACTGCCTCCCTTCATGCGCGCCGCAAACTTGAAGGCGATGCTGTCGAAGTCGGAAGTGTTTAAGAATGCCGAGCGACGGGGGATAAGTGGTGGCGGCGAGATGCGGCGGGTCAGCATCGGGCTGGAGCTGGTCGCCAGGCCGGACGTGCTGATACTGGCCGAGCTGACGAGCGGGCTGGACTCTGTCAGCGTGAAGAAGGTGGGCGAGGTCCTGAGGGCGCTGGCGAACGACAAGGAGAATCCGACGGCGGTCATCGCGTTGATCCACCAACCGAGGTGTATTGCTCATACTGTAGTGGAAACTCGACGACTTATGTGTACGTGCGGATCGCTAGTTCGCAGCTCTTCCAGTACTATGCTTCGACAACATCATACTCCTCTTGCACGGCTGCAGCAGGAATTTGTATTGTACTAGTGGTGTAGTGGAATATATTTACTGCATACAAACATGGTCTGAATAGTACTATCCAACCCAGTCGACGAAGCAGGGGGGATGCTGGAGAAGTAGAAGGTCCATTCCGAGGCGTAGCGAAGGTATGACTGCATACACATCTGAAATCACATAGTTATTGGCGACGACGGCCTACCGGCCAGGCGCTTCGACCGCCGTAATATCTTCTTCTGAGAGAGCGTGTTTGACGTGCGCCGAAGAGTCAAACGCGCTGCCTGAATAGCCTTGAGAGCCGAGTCAGGGACAGTCATTCAGACTGTGTTGGAACTTACGGAGACCGCAGATGCCCAACACAGCATCGATTTGGAGCGACCCTAGGGTTGATCGTGAGCGCGGTGTATCCGTAAGAGCAAGTATGTCACCTTACATCATCCAAATTCTCCCTAGAATGCGCCAGCCAGCCAAAGAGCTCTGATACGACAGCACGGGGTTGGCGAAAGCTATGCCTATCGCCCGCATCCATGGTGTGACACCAGTCAGGTGCCAGATGCGAATCCTGCGGACCGTGCCATCGCTCCAACACCGCCAACGGGCTCTCTCGTAGACGATATTTGAGGCGGGGATCATCCTGGATCGATACCTGCAATACCAGGCTGAAATATGCCGTTGATTCGAGGAAGGGATCACTAGGATCCGATGAAGGAATATCCTACATTATTAGAGACATCAACTATGTTGCCAAAGTATGGGATTAATGCGGCACGTACTGGTGTATGCTCCATAACCACTGTAAAGACCACCTCCTCGTTGAGCATCGAAGTCGTCACCAGGCGCGGATCCGCTTTGGGCCACTCGCTCAGGTTCGCCTGGAGCCATCGATCGACGGCAGTGGGCAGTCGCGGATTGTCTCGGCGATGAATGAGGTCTCGCCTGTCCGTGGAGTAGGTGTTGTATGGATTCTGAGGCAGTGGTGTCGGGCTGAGAGGCGGTGAGGTTGGAGCTGGTACGAACGGCTGTGAAGTAGAGGTACTCATGGGCGTGAGCGACATGAGCACTCCCTGGATGTCGCGAAAGTTAGGACATACTTGAGATTTCTGGGGGCTGCGAACGCGGATGTATCTTGTTGGTGTTACACTGGGATGTGGTGGGTAGCAAGCAGGTGCTACGAGAGTACACGCGAAGTGATGCCAGGGGGCGAAACACTCGTAACAGAGGAGTACCAGCGGCCACGTTACCCGGCTTGTTCACATCGCGATACGCAGTGTTCGCAAGCGCTTCGCAGGGGTGCGCGTCAGGTAACTGCGCCGTGCTGCTACAACACAACTACACATCGTGCGTTTCCTGTTCCACTCTAATCTACGTGTCTCACCATCGTTGTTCCAGGCTGCATACACTGGATTTCACGCAGTGAATGCACGGTCGCAAATGACTACTTCCAAAGAATGGTACGTAGTCGCCTGCGGACTGCTGCGAATCGGGTATTAAAATGGGAACGGTCTCACCCAGCTGTAGGCCGGTCAGTAGCTTGCGACTATACTTATCAAGAAAAGGTCGTGTTGTCTAGAAGTGGTATGAGCGGGCATAAGGCGATTTGCGCAGCACATCCCTAAGTATATGTGACGAATACGTCATCTTATTTATAGAGCTGCACAGGATTGCATAGACTTGTCTACAGCAGTACGACGGCGCAAAGCTGCGAGCGCACTGGGATAGAGCCCCCAGACCATGAGTGACTACACTTGAATCCTACTCGAAGGAGTAGAGAGTGAATGAAAAGGCCAAGGGCCGTTCTGTGCGGGAGAGTGTAGGCGTCAGATTGGTGATGCATGCCCGGATGGCCCGGGATTACAGGATAGGTCGCGATGGGATTTGCAGGCTACGATACCGCATTTTCAGATTCAGGCAGGGCACGTCGATACCGGCGCACAGTGCATCTGCATGGTCACAGCCCTGTCGCGAGCCAGACAAATATTCAACCCGCGCTTGAGGACAAATTTCCGAGCGCAGAATCCTGTCTCCCCACATAAATATTGAGAGCCCCGGGGGTGCTTGCAACCCACACGGACACGTTCTCCGTGAGCAGGCGTAGCAAAATGACCATCCCACTTGAGAGAACACGCACCTGCCAAGGTAAAGCAGCTAGCAGCAGGTGTGTGGCGTTTTTATGCATTCACGGTTAATGCATTGCCTGCCAGCACAGCAAGCTACGCAAGTGCTCATGAGGTTCATGGGCTGTAGCTGGTCCATCCAGTTGATTGAATGCTACAGGATCTCGTCAGCAGACGCCGTCTCCCGCAGTCACTGAAACTGTAATTTTGGGTCAGGATGCTGACACAAACCGGCACTATCGGCGACTCGGGACGTGCTTACCAGTCACCTCCTCGCAAGGCTCACCTCTTTAGCAAGCAGGCCGCGCGGTTTGAAAGCCCAAGACTGTCTGTGCGCGCACTGTTATGCACTGGGCAATGGCCAGGGGGGCGTGGGTGGCGCGGACGCGAGCGGAGCAGTAGTGCCCAACGAGAATGATTGGAACACTCAAGCAACCTTGTTGCAGTAGCAGTTGCATCCGGGGCGCGCGCACATTATGCATGCCCTTTTCCGCGGAGGCGACAAGCTCGCGGGGGCGTTGGACAGGAAGCTGCTGAACTTTAAACTTATATCATAACTTACTGGCGGCCGCTCCGATCCGAATGCTTCGAGACACGTTCAGTGGAGATGGATACGCATAGCGCCTGGACGATGCACCGATGCATGGAATTCGGTGGACGCAATGAGAACCTAGAAGACATGGAAGAGACTGATAAGGTGTGATACCAATAGTGGTGTAGCATCGAGCAGAAGATGTGTAGCCACAGGACGCGATGGAAACGTGGGAACATGCGCGCAGCGACGTCGAGGGAGGATTTTATTCTGACCGAGCGCAGAGCCGTGATCGTGGCGTGCGCCGACGCCGATCAGAAGCGTGTCGCGCGCGGGGGAGACGGCCGAAGGAAAGGCGTCGGGGATGAACCATCTGCAGGCGGTCGGCTGGTGAGCGCGGCGGAACGGACGAGTCGCGCGGTGGCGCGATGCCTCGGAGGATATCGATGGAAGCGCAGAGTGGAGAGCGGACACTGACTACGTATATACTTACCCCGGCCTAAGTACGTCGGTGGCTCGTCCGTCTTCGGATACATACGTATACGTCGAGTGACAAGAGTTGCCACGGGCGCCGAGCCTGTGCTGAGCCAGCGACGGCATGATGCCATCCTGGCTTTTAAAGGCCTCAGGCTGCTGCGTATAGGCAGCCAGATTGGGCGCTACAGTGCCTGGAGTGCCCCATGAAGTGTAGATTGTGAGGTGTGCACACAGCATAGGCACTGCGGCACACGCGCATCGAGAGGCCCGAGGGAGATGGACACGCAGCGGGGGGACGAGGAGGCGGGCTGGGAAAGAGGTGTTGCTAAATTTGGGGTGCCGGAGGGGGCCGACGGCGTCTATTAGCTGAGACGGGGACGGAAGAGGGTTATAACACATCCACGGGCACATCGCTCGTCCCCTTGGTGCCGCTGGTCTATCCGTCTTGCAGTCTCTCGATCCATGGCCAGCATATGAACGCAAACCCCAATTCTACTTCTCCCAGCTTTTCCTTTGCTCTTCGCCCGTAACGACCCCCAAGCACCCGCCCGAGCAGCCTTGTGTCCGACGCGCGGCAACAACAATAGACGATTGGGTAAGCGCCGCCCTTTGTTCCCCTTCCTCCCTCCTTCTATTAACAACAAATGCGCCTGCGGACTCATCGTAGAACATAAGAGCAGTGCGGCCCCGTATCGACCTCCTCGTCTTTGCCCTTCATGTTCTTCTCTGTCGCCCGGCTGCGACTCTCCCTCGTGTCCGCCGTCGTCCTCTTCTCTACCCTTTCCCGCGCACACGAACGCACAATCTGTGAGTCCCTGTCCCGCGCTTCTCCCGCAACAGCTGACGACTTCCTCCAGTCACATCTTCCGTCTCGTATTGTTCAGACCCGCAGGAGATCCTCGTAGAGCAGTTCAACATCGCGTACTTCCCTACCAATAATTCCGTGTCCTTCAATGTCTCTGCCGCCAGCGTGGTGAGTATTCCTTTCGCTTCGCCCTACCCACCATTGCTAATGCTTGCATACCTTAGCTCGCCGACCTCAATGTCACGGCGCAGCTTTACCTCAACGTCTATGGCATGCATCCCATCAATACTACAATCAACCTCTGCAGCCTGTTCCACGGCATCCTCTGCCCACTCCCACAGTACAACTTCACCGGTTGGGATACTCTCCAGCTTCCGGAGTCCGTCAAGAGCACCATAACAGGTCATATTCCTGGCATCGCCTATGTCATTCCCAACCTGGAGGCCTTTGCGCAGCTCACCCTGTATAAGGAGAACACCAACGAGGTTGTCGCATGCCTCCAGACCACGCTCGTCAATGGCTGGTCAGCACGGCAGTATGCCGTGGAGTGGTCCTCGGCTGCGCTTACCATTCTTGCACTCGCGTCCGCTATATGGAAGTCCATCGCGTCCGACGCACTCGCACTCGCGCCCATCCGCCTTCTAGACTTCGTCGTCCTCTTACAGACCATCGCTTCGTCCGGTCTGCTCGGCCTGAACTTCCCGTCGGTCTACACTGCGTTTACATTGAACTTTTCATGGATCCTCGGCCTGTTTCCGCAGAGCGCAATGTCGGGCATGCAGAACTCGATTACGCACATGCGGCGCCTGACCGGCGGCGACAGTTCGGACGCCAGTAGCGGCGACAGCACGGCGTATGTCAACCGGCAGCTGAGCCCTTACAACATGCTCGTGCAGCCGGCCTCCCTCCTCGAGAGCGTGTCGACGTTGCCGAGTTTGGACCTGCGTAATGCGACCGCCCGCTCCCTCGTGAAGGTCGGCACTTCCGCAGTCAACGCAACCTCTCGATTGATGAAGGCACAAGCGGACGTCGCAGTCGTGACTAACGACGATGGCTCCGACGTCCTCCAGGCGGGTGTGCCTATCTACGTCAACACCATTGGTATCGCCACCGCGAACGCGTTCATGAACGTGTTCCTCACGGCTCTCATCTACACCGCAGTTGTGCTGGGCTTCCTCGGTGTTGCGTTTGCGCTCTACGTCGGCGTGCAGCGCACAACTTGGGGTCAGCGAAACCTTCGGCGATGGAAGGGTTTGCAGAGCGGCTTTGTGCCGTTCGCTAAGGCTTGGGGTCTGCGAGCCGTGATCGCGGCAACTTTCCCGCTCCTCATATTTATCTTCTTCCAGTGGACCCTCCACGACTCCTGGTTGTCCATCCTGCTCTCCGTCATCACACTTGTCATCCTTATCGGCCTTGTCCTACCCCCGCTCTTCTTCGTCCTCCGACCATACCTCCCTCATGCAATGTCCCGCGCATACGACGCCACTATCCCGACATCATTGTCGCTCGCGCCGCTCACCGCGCCTTTCCGCGAAGAGCGCATCCTATATGCGGGTCTCATTCTGCTCACGCTGATCGTGAAGGCTATGGTGATTGCGTTCGGTCACGCCCATGGGCTCGCGCAGGCGGTCGTCTTCCTCGTCATCGATGTCCTGTTCTTCCTTTCGCTAGTCATCGCAAAGCCCTTCAGGACACGGCGCGCCGACATACTGCAGGGCTACCTGGCAATCGTCCGCATGGTCTGCTCTGGGCTGCTCATCGCGTTCGTGCAGACCGTGAACCTTGCGCCTATCCCACGCGTCGTCATTGGCGTGATCACCGTGGTCATCTTCGCAGTGGCCGTCATCGTCATGTTCCTCAACATGCTCGTCAACATCGGGTTATGGCGGTTGTTCAAGGACCTCGTATGCTGCGGGCGCCGGGGACGCGAGGGCGACCGGTCGCTGGCGAGCCAGTCGAGCGACCCCTCGCTGGACGACAAACACCCCGATCGCGATGCGGAGAAGTCTGCCGAGAGCGCGTCCGCGCACACTGGCTCGTCCCAATACGACTTCGTCGACCGCCCGGGGAACCCGACACCTCCTGAAACGCGCTCCAACTCACACGCGCACACGCACCTCGCCACGCCAGACTCCGGGTCGCCGCTGAGCATAAGCGTGGAAAGCTCGCGTCCGAGCATCCTCACGGATAGCACAGGCACGACGCTAGGCGATGTGTTGCCGCGGAGGTGGTCCTTCCAGCACTCGCGCCCGCCATCAACGTCGGAGCCGTCACCGAGCACAGGGTCGTTCCTTCCCCCGAGTTCGCCGAGCACACCGGCGTCGACGCGCCCGGCGACGTCATCACAGCGGCATAGTCGACACCCGTCCGCGAGCGTGGCGACGCACTCGCCGATACAGGAGCGGTACTCGGATGAGCACGAACCGCATGCGGTATGAGTCGGATGGGACTCGCCCCCGCACCGGGCTCGTTGGCTTGACGCCGGCGGCCGTAGAAAGAAAGCTAGAGGATCCAGCCATCCACCGCCGTCACATCACACGGACGATCTGTAAGCACTGCATATGTATTCATCACACTTGCACAGGGCCGTTGTATATCCTTCTGATCTCACTTGCATCTTCGCTGTGTCATGTTGATCCACACTGCATACTCATACTCCGCTGACCTCTTCTCCCACTCCTGCACTGCACTACACTCCTCTAGTCCGGCGATGCACACCGTTACCCGCACACTAGTGATCTACTACAGTACCCACACTCGTTTCTTGCTTAGACAACACTACTGACGGCCTCGTTATAATGATCATTTTGTTTGCTTCACGAGATGTAACGATTACATAATGTAACTAATAGTCTGTAATCTTATGGTTATTCTGGTTCACAAGAGTGCAATAACCTGCAATAACGGGGTGGTCACCGGGAACAGCCGGAGGAGAGGTGTCGCGTGGTGAAGCGCCCACAGGCTGGTCTCGTCACCGACGCCGGGCCTGCCAGTTCACCAACGCCTCCGCCATCCTCTACGCCAGCATGTTGCTCTCTTCTGCCCGCGCAGCGACCGCCGCCGCAGGGCTCGGCCGGCGCGCTGCCTCCTCTCTCGCTCTCAAGTACTCTAACGCCGTCTTCAACGCCGCGCTGCAGAAGTCGCCGCAGACACTGAACAAGGTCCAGTCCGAGCTTGCGTCGGTGTCGACCGCGCTCAAGAATGTCCCGGAGCTGAACGAGTTCGTCACAAACCCGACGCTCAGCCAGAACGACCGCTTCGCGGGCCTCAGCGCGCTCTACGCCGTCGCGGAGGGCCCCAAGAAGGAGCCCGTATCCGAGGTCACGAAAAACCTCTTCGTCGTCCTCTCCGAGAATGGCCGCCTCGCTGAGGCCCCGGGCGTCATCGAGGGCTTCAACGAGCTCGTGTCGCAGTACAAGGGCGAGCTGACCGTGACCATCACCTCGGCGGCGCCTCTCCCCAGCGACATCCAGCGGAAGCTCGAGGCCTCTCTGAAGCAGTCGCAGGCGGCGCAGAAGGCTAAGTCGGTGAAGGTTGCGAACAAGGTGCGTTTCACGGATATGCAGAGAAGACTATATCTGAATGGTCTGTGTAGATCAACCCGGCAGTGCTCGGCGGTGTCGTTGTTGACTTTGGTGACAAGACGATTGACCTCAGCGTTCAATCCCGGGTAACACGGCTGAACAACCTCCTGCAACGTCAGTCCACCCAGTTCCTGTTCATCTTCCTCCGCATTCACACAGATGGATCCTACAGTGTCGGTGTGAGTGGAGTTAGAACGGATGAGCTAGAGAGTGGTTGTTGTACGCGCATCATACTAATGCATTGCCCTGAACACACTCCGGTCATCCAGTACCGCGCCCGGTCGTGCTACTTGACTCCTCAGAACTATCGATTTGACGACATAAGCATACACGACACATAGCTATCCCTCTATGCCATATCATCTGGACGGCCTCTCGATGGATGACACCACACCGCCTTGGGAACGTTCGTATACCTGCAAGGCTGATGTGTGGTCGCATAGCTCCCGAAACCTCGAAGACATACTCGTAATGACGAACTGTCGTTCTCCGATGTTAATCGTCAGCTGCACCCTGGTCCGCATTAGCTCAGACGCTAGTACACCCAGTTCCAAGTGTTATAGCTGCTCGAAACACGTTGGGCGCACGTTTAGCGAATGAACTTCTGTCCAGTGATTGCTTGCACGTCGAACGGCGAATCTTGTCTGGTAGTTGCACCTTAGGCATGGCCACGTGGAATATTCACCCAACTGTGCGTTTCGCAGCAAGTTGTGGACATGAGATGCCCGGAGCCGCGGCAGTCGGGCAGGCGAGCATCACGCAAGTCAGTAATTGCATAAGTTACTCAGCATCTTACAGGTCGTGTAGCACGAAAGCTTCAAAGCAGGTCTACAAGCTGGCGGCCTGGCGATATGACTGCGACGACCTTGCTCTGCATGTCAAGAATATCTCCTCCCACTGTAACGACCATATCTTGGACTCCATCAACATCAACATCTCCGCCTAGGAGCACTTCGACGTTCGTCGACGCAAGAGCGAGCGTATCTTCTTTCGACAGCTTTCCTCCTGTGTCGTACGCAACCTGTGATACATATGAGATGCAAGACATTATGCGATAGACATCATGACGCACCCAGGCCACGTCGTAAGGAAGATTGCGTGCGTCAGACGGACTGGTTGTTCCAATGCCCACTGTGACGTTGTGTTCGAGTAGTACGGCTATGGAGGTCTGCTGTGTGAGGGGCAGCCCCGGCAGTCTGACCAAGGCAGTGGTAAATGACAAGAACTCGACGCCGCGAAGAACTCACATCCGCTGTCCCTGCCAATTGCCGGGGTATGGCCTTGAGAACGTCTGTAAGACCCCAACTCCCGCATCTGCGACCTCCTTTGCGAGGAGGTATGCCTCTTGGCCACCGCTGATGGTCAGCTTAACGGTACTCTCATATACCTTCTCCACCTCTCTCTTCAGCAGGATCAGGGTGGCTATGATGTCTGCACTGTCCGTATCGACCACCAACGTCACACGGCCCTATCGTGCGCAGCTTAGGTTAGCATGCGAAGAGTCAAGACGACCTTCGGGACTATCACCTCTCCGACGGCTCGGAACCAATCCCCAGCATCACCATCGACCGGATGAAGCAACATCCTACGAAGAGCGGCAACCTGCGTGCTGACGCTGACGGAAAGCTCTGGCCTGACAGTGATGTGCACCGCAGTTGTTTCTTGGATTATGGCGCCTTTGTCGAGCCTGTTCGTGGCTCCCGTGAAGAAGGTTGTCCCAAGACCGGCGTAGAAGCCTCTGTGAGCGGGTGCCGAAATGCCCTTCGTGACACCAGCGCGGTATGCAAGTCTGCAGTCCCATATAGCTCAGTAGTTGCATTTGTACCACCCCTATATGACTCACAGAGCATCGCGGGTTCCAAAGGACAAGCCGTCCACAGCGCGGATGATTGCACCATCCCCGCCTAAGATAGTAGGCACCTTCTGTACTAGCGGGTCGAAGACATACCCATCCGCCGTAGACGGCTCCGCACCAATCTCCCCGAGGCCGAGCGGCGCACCGAAGCTCGTGAACCCAGGACTGACGGAACCACCCTTGACGTTTACGACCTCTGCGTTGGCAAGCAAGCTCGGCGTTACGCAGGACGTGTACGTGCCCCAACAGGTGACTGTCCCGTTCTCCACGATGACGGCGCCCGTCTCCGAATCGGCCGCATTGAAGAGCTCGCGCACGGTGTCGCCAGCCCGTGTGAAGACGCTCTTCACGTCTGTGAAGATGACATTGGAGGTGGACTGGCGTGGTGTGAGGGGAGGGAGCCCGTCGTACTTGACCACATCTGCGGCTTCCTGGTCGAAGTTGGGCACCTTCGGCGTGCGCTGGAATGAGGCTGGTTTCTCTACGGAATGCGGGGACTCCAGCTGAGGAATGCCGTCGATGAAAACCTGCTTCGGAGTCGCTCCGAGAGCGAGCGGGTGGCTGTCCCATACGACGAGATCTGCGCGATTTAGAATTTGTATCGCATGCGCTCATCACAAGTAAAAGGCTTACCCGCATCCCAACCTGGTAAACATGCCAGTAAGCTTCAGCAACAGGATACACATAGCTGAATACATACCCTCCTTCACATACCCTATTCTGTGCCCCATGCCCATAATCTCTGCAGGTGTACTGGTGACAGAAGCAATGGCCAGGTTCTCAGGTAGCCCGTATAGGTAGGCTAGCTGCGCTTGATATAGGAGGTATCTCGAGTCCGTCACAGGGTGATCGCTCTGCAGTAAGACGACGATCAAAGTGTGGTGAAACTACGAATGCGGGCGAAACTGACCTTCATCACAACAGGAACCCCGTGTTCAGCGAGGATGCGGGGAGCGAACTCGGAACCGCGGTACGCCTCTCGCTTGTAGCTGGCCACAGTGAGGTCAGTGATTCCAAACATTCATTATCCACTACGGCACACACCGAGCATTAGTCGCAAACATGGCGACAGCGGGAGTGTGATCTATTCATGAGTATCAGTACCCTTCAGGACGTGACATCAAATCGTTGAGTGCAACATACCGTAAGCCTTCTTCAGTGTGTCGGGCATCAAATATGCTTCGTGAGCATGATGGAAGGCAGCGATCGGGAAATTAAACTCGTTCGAGATCTACCTATATTTGTGAGAAAATAGTACCAAAGCCAGTATACACGACCATCACCCACCCTGACGAGGTCGTCTATGTCGACAGTCTCATAGCAGTGTATTTGCACCTAGACGCGTATCAGTACTCAGCACAAGACGCGGAATGGTGATAATACTGACCTTCACTCTACCGCGCAATACATCGACGAGGGCTTCCCATTGGAGGTCTTCAGGGTACGGCTGGTCCTTCAAGACATCCCAGTTACCCGCGAAGGCGTCTGCACAATAAGCATCCTGCGACTGTTTGATTTTTCGCGCGGTGTCGTACCTCAAGGCACCGGTATACATGAGCAGCTGGGGGTGCCATCTTACATTGTTCTACTCACGCATTGCGGAATGCCCAGATGGTGTCCATACGAGTGTTGCCGTAGACCCGACCTGACACGAGTGGTGGGTACTAAGTACTAAGCACGCAGAGGTGAAACGCACAACGCACTCGGGTTCTCTCCTGCCGTTAGGGACCGACATTAGGCACTGCATCAGCATACAAACAATATGACTTCGTACCACATGCATGTCTACGAACACTTGCGTCAATGCAAATGCGACGTCGCTGAACGATCACTCACTTCATCTGTCGCCACCTCGGTCGGTCACCCTGATCGGGGAATGACGCGTTGATTTGGTACGGCGGCTCGAGTAACATGGAGGTCGGAGTTCTCTCTGCAGTTTGTCTCAGCTTGATGGTAAAGCCTTGTCCGCCTGGGTTGCATGCATAAAACGAGGAACATGCTGTACGTGGATGCAGGTCGTACCGATAGCATTCGCTGACCCTGGTAGAACGAGTGCGGTGGTCACACCCCCGGCAACAGACAACTGGTACGCTGCGTCGTGCGTGTTTAGTCCATCAAGTGCACGCAGCCATGGTAAGATGGGCCCGTGGAACGAGTTCACGTCTAGCGCGCCGCGGAGGTGTGGCGCAGAATCGACACCCAAATGTGAATGGAGGTCCACAATACTACAGCGTATGTTTAGCACGACCGTGCCGGCGATGGGGATGAACACACGTACCCAGGTGTCACCCATGCACCATGCAAGTCGACCGTAACAGCATACTCCATATATCCCTTCAGCTGTGCGTGCCCCAGGTGGCCAATGCTCTTGATGATGCCCTTGTCCAACAGGATGTCGGCATGGATGACCTCAGTCCCGTTCTCCGCTCCAGTCCAGATCCTCGCGTTCCTCAGAAGATACGGCCTAGTGCCAGGAACGTACCTATCCGAGACTCTGCGCCTGCGGAAGTCATCAGAAGGCCCTGGGGACAAGCTGAGCGAACGGCAGCGCGAGAGGGCGGCAGTGGCATGAGGTGGGAGCGGACGAAGTGCCGTCCATAGAGTCGGTGCCTGCAGAGATACGACGAGCAATGCAAAGAGTGCGAGGGCGCCACGAAACATCTTTCTCGAGCTGCAGCGTTGGGTGCCTTGTCGGCCGCTGGGCCTCATAGAGTGGCTCGGTAGAGTCTTCTCCATCGCGCAGACTGCAGTCCCGGTCGCCCGCCTGCTGTGAGTGTTATAGTCGAGTCCTGAGCCTACACGGCCTCGAGGCCCTCAACAGTAGAAGGCTATTGCACGCACTCAGCGAGGCGGGCACGTTCCCGCGTGGTGGGCGCAAGAAGCAGCAGCAAGTGGGAACGACGCAGCCTCCCCACACGCAACATGTACACTCGACCTCTCAAACTGCGTGCTAGCGGTTGAATTGCCGCTTTCGTGCAGTCTAGGGGCAGTTCGAGCTTCGGAACCGCGATAGTCCAACTACCATACTATTACCCACAAGCGACGAACTAAGCATTCGGAGTCGACTCGGATTCACTGTCACGCGATATATGAAAGTACCAATCCTATGCGACTGTAATTTCCATCATCTACTCTATACAGCCAGTTCAAACTGGAGTGTGTTGTTATTCTCAAAGCATGGCGTGGTAGCGGACGTGTTTACGTTGGAGGCAGCATAGAGCGCTGTTATTCCGTCGCCACTCGCGTGCCCCGACGCGACACACAGTGTGACTGTCGAGATCTCAGATTGGCTCGCGATCACTTGATGTTGTCACAGAAATCGTGACAGACCAACCAGACGGCCGTGTGGCGGCTTCGTTCTCCTCAAAGGATACCGTTGCGCGACCTACAACCCACCGTGCACCTCATACCCAGCCAAGAATATTCAAGTAGAAGAGATGGGTGATACTAACGGTGATGCGCGTATGGACGTCGACGGACCCCAGCCCGGACCGTCTGGTGCATCCTCACGACAGCCAGTGGCACGCGCATCTTCCCTACCGCCTTTCCTAAATGCTTCAAAAACGACGGTCGGATATGTCTACTCGACCTTGATGATGACACACACCAACACCCGCGGACACCACGAAGAGCAACCTGATCGCATATCTCGCATCTTCAACTTATTGAAAGACTCGGACTGTCTGACCAAGATGAGACGCCTCCCGATCCGGCCCGTGGCACGCGAAGAGGCATTGCTGGTCCACAGCGAAGCACTATGGGAGAAGATCATGGCTATACAATGTAGGCGTCCTTTCACGATGCAAACGGTATATCGCTTATTACGACTTGTTCAGCTATGTCCGAAGAGGATATCACTGACTCTGCTGCCTACTACGACGAGCTTTCTCTTTATGTACACCCAACGACACCCCACTGTGCGAAACTGAGTGCAGGAGGCGTAATCGAGGCGGCGCTTGCCGTTGCGCGCGGTGAAGTCAGAAAGTCCCTTGCTATTGTACGACCGCCGGGCCATCATGCGGAGCCGGATGAACACATGGGCTTCTGTTTCCTCAACAATGTGTCAATAGCCACCAAAGTAGTACAGCTCAGAACAGCTGTTAAGAAGGTCATGATACTCGACTGGTCAGTAGGGATGCAAATGGTGCTAATCATACGATTGGTCGTGCTGACCATGTAACATCGATATTTACAGGGACGTACACCACGGTCAGAACCGCGCTGATTCATAATCTTGGAGTTGACTCAGACTAAGAACTTTGACAGGCAACGGCACTCAGCGGGCTTTCTATGAAGATTCGTCAGTACTGTACATCTCTCTTCACAGGTATGAGGGTGGGTATTTCTATCCCAATGGACCATTTGGGAGCATGGTATCCTGCGGACAAGGCGCAGGGCTTGGATAGTACGTCCTCCAAGCGTACCTTTGGTCTTGCGTGTTCACTGTCATCACAGCTCCGTGAACATTCCCTGGCCTGAAAAAGGCATGAAAGATGCAGACTACCTCCTTGCATTTCAAAAGATAGTTATGCCAATTGCGCTGGAATTCGCTCCGGACATGGTCATAAGTGAACAGCGGTCCATTATCTCTGATATGTTCACGGCTGACATGGAGATACTACCAACAGTTTCTGCCGGCTTTGACGCGGCAGAGGGCGACACACTCGGCGAATGTCATGTCTCACCCGCTGGCTACGCCCACATGACACACATGCTTTCCTCTCTGGCAAATGGCAGGCTCGTCGTTGCGCTTGAGGTGATACCACACTCCATGAAATCCTGACCGCATCCTGAACCGGATCGACAGGGCGGCTACAATCTTGACGCAATCTCCGTATCTGCGCTGGCAGTAGCCCGCGTCATCTTGGGCGAGGTACCTCCGCAGTTGGGGCCCATGGTCGCCTCTGAGGTTGCGACTGAGACCATCTGGCACGTCGCGATGGAGCAGAGCAAGTATTGGAAGAACATCGATCCGAAAGCCTGTGAGCCCGTGGAAGGTACATCACGCTGCACATCGCTCAGGTTCGTATTGATCTTCATCTAACTTTTGTTCGCAGATATCGAACAGATCACCTTCTCGATACCAGGTGCGCCGCTTGCTGTCTGCTGCGCACTGTCTGACTCATTCATACCAACAGAACTGCTCAAGGCCCATCGACAAGATTATCTCTTCCGGACCCATAACATGCTTGACGTCCCGTTGATGACGCAAGGCCTCGTTGATCGGTTTAGTACCCAAGTTGCATGCACGTGAGACGTTTTGAGTTTATATCTGCACGAAGATGCTGACGACGTTGTACATCAGAGATGATATCATGCAGAACCCGACACTGGTCATTTTTGTTCACGAATTGTCAGTAGTTCGTTGTTATATGCACCGTCGTCGCTCGCTAATCATGAGCGACAGCGGAAACCTCCGAGTAGAGATTGATTCCGCGACGCACTGCGACGTGAGCCTGGAGCATTCGTATCTGGTGCTCGGTGTTCCTTGTCTCTTGTCCGTCTGTAGTGTTGACTCGTCCTAGGTCGACTGCTCGAAGCAATTGATTGCCTGGGCGAAGAAGGCCGGGTATGCCCTCCTGGATGTCAACGTCTTCGCAAAGCCGTTTGCGAAGTCTAGGGTAGATGGTTTATCATTCGAAAGCGCTGCTTCTCTGACAGTCTGCCAGGTGAAGACTCCAGATAACCCAGGCGCGGACGTGATGACATACTTATGGGACAACTACGTCCAGTATGTCTGATCACCCTCCGTCAGAACGTCACCCTACTGACCCCATTACAGGCTCACTTCTGCGCGCCGTGTAGTCCTGATAGGCCATGGACCTGGCTGCGAGGCCCTCATGGGTCTCATGCGCCAACGATGTAAGATCCCCTCAATCGGTTGTGCATGACAGTTAAGATCGTATTCAATTCAGCCATCGGTGTGATGCGCACCGTACGAGGGATCGTTCAAGTCGTTGGTCATCACAATGTGCCGGTGACACCTATGGATCTGCCGCAGTTACGCAAGTGGTACTATGAGGTCTGCATCTCAGTTGCGTTTCCACGCTCGTTCGTAATAGAGGTCTTCTTGGTAGAACTCCCTTGTTATCGTGCCGCGCGACCATCTCGCCTTCCGTGACAAGCATTTCACGCGCAAGCACGGCCATGTTACGACGTGCGGTAAGTCTGCCTTTGCTTCGTCCTCTTCTCCTTCAGAGGAGGCTTACACCACGCAGATGAGCCGAAGCCTATCAAGCTTGTCATCCAGGCGATGCCTATTATCAAGGATTTCGTCGCGAAGCAGATGGTGAAGGCCACCGGTATCACAGGCGTTAACGGCACATCCTAGTCCGCGCCTCAATGCTCGACATGATGATGATGTGTTCCGTATTTATTCGTCGATGTTGTCGTCCTGCAATTTGGTTACTACGGTGGTTGCTATGTTGGTACAGGAGGCCTCGCCTCCCCAAGAAATTATACCCAGTACCTTGCTACCGAAATCGAACCGAGCGCCGCCCTGTATGGCGGCTTGGATAAACCGGAGTCGTGAACTGGCAGAGCCTCCGCCAGCGCTGGCGTACATATGCTATGAGTATTGAACCCGACATATGTCATGGTACAAAAAGGTGGCTAGCTTGGCTAGTGATGTTGTTGGATAACTTTTGGTTCCGTGCAGTGTGAACAACGTGAAGGCGGAGCCTTCGAAATGAGATCTAACTGCCCGATCCCTGGAGACACGGTCACGCAGTGATTCGGAATGGGCGCTTCCTGAACATGTCGTCTTCCACGACCGCGACCTCCAACCGACCGAACGCGCCCAAGCCGCCAGTCGTCGTTCCCGGCACAGGTAACAACATCATTGTCAACCCGTGCCAGGTGCGCATCTGCTCCTCCAACCCAACGAGAGACCTAATGCCGTATAGCGCGGCAACCCCATCTTAGAATGCGTGCGCAATGTAGGCAAAGAGTTCGGCGATATCGTCGCCGACTACCAAGTTGGGCGAACAACCGGTGTTCTCTTTCTCAGGTACGTGATGCGACAGTTATGAAGCTGGGAAGAACCTGAACGACCTCTCAGTCTCCGGTATCACCGCTTACACCCCGAGTATATCCACCAACGAATAGAGCGGCTAGGACATGCTTACACTCTGCGTGTGCTCCTTCTCATGTGTGACGTCGTGAGTCCTGCCATGCCCGCTTGATTGAGCCACATTGTGACCGGGCCCAGAGTGAACACCAAGAACCAATACGAGAGCTTACGAAGGTAGGGTGTCGCACTCGATTCCGTCTTCGATTGAACTGACATGGATGCCTTTAGATCTGCCTTATAAACAACATCACAATCATGGTGGCCTGGAACCCAGAAGAAGCCGGGTACTATCTTTCGACGTACAAACAATTTGAGAACAAACCCCCGGATCTCATCAAGGAACGAGTGGACAAGTCATACGACGCAATGCTCCGTACCGCCTTGACGTCTATCAGCAAGGTCAACAAGACAGACGTCGAGACACTCCGTACGACATTCGGGGTCAGTGTCCCAAAACGCCCATCTTCGTCTCGCTAGACTGACCCACGCATCACAGAGCTTTGCAGACATCGCGCAGGCAAGCTCTGAACAATTGCAGAAACTCCCTGGTGTCGGCCAGGTCAAGGCAAAGCGCATTCAAGACGCATTCCGCAAACCGTTCCGGAACCACGCAACGAGCAGCCTCTCAGCGCAGCTCATGACAACGCACCTTTCTCAAGCAAAGCAAGACAAGGGCAAGGGGAAGGCGTCCGATGTGTCTGGCATAACGGACATGGCGGCCTCTGTCCAAACTTCTGGAGCATCCTCAGGTCCACCTCGCAATCAAAGTCCTGTGTGGGACATTGAGCTAGACCTCAGTATACCTTCGCCTCCGCCTACTTCGACTGCCAAAGACCTTGGAACAAGGACCTCCACCAGCCCAAGAGCTGAAGCAGGCACCTCGTCGATTGACCCGTCAACGTCGAGAAGGAAACGACCGCCGAGTCCCGTGTGGGATATAGAGCTTGACCTGAATGAGTCTGATGTGGAGGAGGGTCGCCCGGCGCCCAGTAAGAAGACGAGGGCGGGGGGCTTTGGTGATCCATTGTTCCTACAGGAGACGCCATGATTGCACCTTCTACATGCTGGATTCATCGGGAGTGAAGGGACTCGGAGCCTCAGCAAGAGTACGAACATATCAGTGTTCGTGTGAGGCTGTTATCGCATTATGTACCAATGACAACAACCGTTGCGCGATCGAGATGCAATGAGTGGGATCAAGGTGTCCGCTCTGTTTTCGCCATCTCAGCTCCTCCGTCTTGGCTGTGTACGAAGTACATAGCCAATCGAGCTTGCATCTTCGGTGAGTCACATTTCATAGGGGCTGTGTGGGTAGTATGACTGAACGTGCACTCAATCAGGACGAGGAGGTTGGGCGGCTTCGTATTCGGCAAGTTCGCAGGCTTTATTCCCTGGCCCGGGAGGACACCAGTTGCAACACAAGCAGAATGCATGCATCAGAGCTGTTGCTTCTCAAGAGCATGGAAGACGAGATAACGTTCTAACTGTGTCGTAGGCCTGGAGCTGTCAAGCATCAGCATGGCCTTTCTCCGGCCTTCTGTGCCAGCGTGGGCCTGGCCACCACCACTCTCATTAAAAGAAGTATCAGCCTGTCAGCATACTAGACTCGGATGCATCTGCATATACATAGGACCACAAGATATGGTTGGCAAATATGAACAAGTGATACCAGTCAGGTACAGCAGTTGAGAACAAAGGGCCATCTCAGTGCAATCAGGCTGTCCTCAATTTACCATTTATGATCCTAACTGGAAGATATGGGTGATAGCTCATTATTGAGGAGCTTAGAATGATCGAAATTATGCTTGATTGAGACCATGATTGAATATATATTTTTCTGATAAAGACACTGACAGAGCTGGTATATATACCTGTGAGGTGCTTGTCTTGATGTTCTGTCTCCACACCTCTAGAAAAATGCATGCAAGGACTACAGAGCCCACTATTCAAGAAGTACAAGCTGTACTATATCTTGAGTAGGTTTCTTTGTCCAAGTAGAGGGATGCACACCTAGCTCACTTCACTTGCTTCATCAGATATGTACAAGGCTATTCTGCCATTGCAGCTCTATGTATGTACTGCATTTTCCTTGTATGATCATGCTAACATAGTGCATGACCTCAATGATAGGTGCTCACTTGTTTGATTTGTGTCTGACTCTGGATCAGCAAGCACAATTTGCATGGAACCGCAGAATATCTATTCCTTCAGCTCTGATGGTCATTATACACTTATCCACCATATCCACCAATGTCACTGCAATTGGACTGATCTTTTTACCAAACTGTTCAGTGAGTTCTGTATGGTCACCAATGATCATGATCTAACAACACTGATCTATGGTGCAGATGTATGCTTATTATACAGTCAGGGGGCCAAATTGTTCACCAAAAATGCAGTGGTCTATTGCTGTATGCTTTGCATAGTGTGAGCATATTGTTACGGAACAGTGGAGCAGCAGGTATTATGAGATTACAGACCAATCAACACTGCCTAATATTTTCCCTTCCCCTCTAGGACTTTCTGCCTTGCGCATCTATGCTCTAAGTAGAGGGAATAGGACACTCCCTGTCATCATTGGCTTACTGCAGATACCAGGCTACATAAGTGGACTGGTAAGCCATCACACCTGTCCATGATGATATGCACATCCCAATGGTACAACAGTACCTCTGCATTACTACCCATATATCTTACAACCCATATGGGTGTAGTGTGTATGCAGCAAGTGAAGCAGCCATTCAGTTTACCCTCAAGTAAAGTTTTCCCTATTGTTTGTCTGCCATCTCATACTGACATGATGAGTCCCAGAAGTCAGTATAGCCACATATAGGCATGCTAATCATGCTAACACACTGAAATCCAGTGGATGCAATTTGTGTAGTGGCTTCTCTAGTAGGAGGCTGTCTGACTTTAGGCATCACATGGTATCATACATTGGGTATCAAAAGGCTAGCTAAGTCTATTGATGAAGAGGCCACCCTTGCAACATTGCTTATATATGATGGTAAGGATTTCAAATTATCAGCCAAGTTCTAGACTCATCAGATGCCCTGTGATGATAGGCACCATCTATTTCATGTCAGTGAGTGCTACAGCCAGAAGAGTGCACATGCTCAATCAGCACAATAGGGTACTCCTGATGTTGAATGTTGTTTCCACAGCCCTGGACTATGTGGATGTTCAGGTGAGCACCTAAGGTATCATTGATACTCAATTATGGGTATATATACTGTGATGATTAGATTGGTGACATATTCAATCCTCTCTCTACAAGGTGGGTTCTGCATTCTTCGTAAAGAGTGTCCCTTAACTACTACACTACTGGCACATGCTGAAAAGAGTACAGCCTGGCCACAATATCACTATCTCACTTCATCCTGAACTTGAGGAGTGCTGCAAGGCCATCCTCATCCACAATATCCACCTCCCTCCCCGATGTACAATTTGCTGGGCCCAATGACCTTGGTGGCTCCCTCATATTCAATGAGGAAGATGACAACCTGGATCTGGATGAAGAAGAAGGTGGAAATGGGTTAGTCAATGATGTGGAGCATGAAGAAGTCACAGATGAACAAGCATCTGCAGCCTCTCAGGAAGCCAAAAGCCGAGATTCAGGCCATACACAGAATATTGAAGTCTAGTTTGGTGCAGATGTTCATGTGGTGTGGAGCCTGCAGTCCTTTAGCCCCAACAATTGACACAGTGGTCCCAACTATTTGTATTTTCTATATATTCTTCCTGTATTTATTCTAGATATTGTCCTCGTCTTGGGATTCCTGTGATCAGTACACCTGGTGCAACAGCTGGCTGAAAGTGAGAATTCGAGCCCATAGATACAGACTTGAACAATCAAGGGGGGCCTCTGCCTTGCCTTCACTCAAACAAGATGTGGTTAGCAGCCTCCACCAGAGCCTTCTCCCTCTCGGATGCGTCGGCGGGCACTGTGAACGGGGCGAGGCCGAACAGACACCGCATCTCGTTGCCATAGATGTCTTCGACATTGAACCGGCCTGTGAAATGTGACTCACCCGCGCCACTGGGGAAGTCTCTGTCAGGGAGAAACGTCAGCTGAGCTGCGAAGATACCGGGCTATATGCATGACTCACGGCGAAGGCAGACCACGCTTGAACGTCTCCCGTTGGTCGCGAAGGTACGACGCGCTACGGCAGTCATCAGCTGTGCATAACTTAATCGAGAGAGACGGGCATCCCACTTGTGCAGGGTCAGGGGGACGGCGGGGATGTAGAGCACCGATGAGTCCTCCATCCCGGTGTGCTCCGCCTCGACCGCGTGCACCAAGTCACAGTGCCCTGCCCGCACAATTAGACGGTCTGATGTATCAGGAGAGAAAAGCGCCGCTCACAATACACCTGGTCCCCAGGCTCCACCCTCGGGATGCTCACAACAGTCTTCTCCAGGGCTAGGTGCGGGTGACTCCCCGCGGTAGGCTCCTGCGACCGCCCGGGCGTGCTTCCGGGGAATGCCGTGCTCTCGAGATCGAGCACCCAGTCGTCCGCGGCGAGCGAGTGCGCGGGCGCGCCGGGACGCAGGGCAAAGAACGGACGGAGCATGATGTATGCGGTGGAGAGCGTGAGCAGTGGGAGGACCTGCAGCGTCCCTTCGCGCGCGCCTGTGTGCGAAAGTGCGGTCCAACCTTGCCATGGGCGGAAGACGGTGCACTGGTTCCTATGCGGCGAGGAGAGAGAATTCAGCGATATTTGTGGACGAATGAGAATGTAGCTACTCACGCTGCCTCATACAGGTCTTGCTTTGCGCTCAGGCGCGGCGCGGCGTCGAAGGGGTCGTGTTCCTTCCATGACTCGGCGCCCGACTTGCTGCTTCCGTCATCCGCGCTCAGTATCTTCGCAAAGCAGGAGCGGAAGCCGGGGTCCTCCCAGCGCTCGATGCCGCCGCCGTCGATGTGCGGGCCGAGCAAAAACGTGCTTGGGCCAGGTGCGCGGATGCGGAGGCGGTCGAAGTACGAGATCGGCGTGCACAGGCTGACGGCGGACGGGACGTCCGCCTCGGGCGGCGCGGAGTTGTGCCAGAGGCTGAGGAGCGCTTTCTGCGTGGTGAGCAGGGCGGGATGGCTGCGGGCGTGGATCTGCGCAGCGGTCTGGTAGAGCTCGTAGAACACAATATTGTCTCTTGGACCGCCTAGGACAGAGTTGTTGAGACTTGGGCCGACAGCGATGGGTTAGAGGCGTACCAGTGACGAAGTTCTTGTTCGCTGCTATGTAGTCATCGATGGATCGCTTCCATGCGAGTGCTTCCTATAGATGAGATCAGTATTCAGATGTAGTGAGTGATGCACACGTCGGCGCACCTCCTTTGGTACGCCGCCTTTGACGATGACAACGCCACGCTTCTTGATCTGTTCGACTTGCTCATTGGATAGTCCCTTCTCGATGTCAGAGTACGAGACCTGAGGAATAACCTAGGTGCCCGTTAGATCGCACATAGCCAAGGCAACAACCGTGCTCACGTCGCCACCATTCTGCACGATCAGCTCCGTTTCTTTCTCAAGTTCGATCAAGACGCTTCGCCACCGAGCTGTGAACAGTTCCGGATCCTTGCATATCTCGCGCTTGAGCGCAGCAAATCGCTCCGGGAGAACGAGCGGCTGTCCATCCTGTTCGCCAAACTTGGCGGCAACATTTCCTCCAAGTTTCTTGGTGCGGCGCAGGATGCCCGGCAGCATATCTGGGTCGACTGTGTGCTCCACCGGCAGAGGTGCAATGGTGGCTAACATCTTGAGGGCGAGCAGAAAGATAGAGTGAGTAGGCTGCAATAGCGAGTTGGCCAGACGATGAGACAGCTGAGGCGAGCGAGAGACCGCGGCATACTACCAATAGGGCTCATATATATGGAGAAAGCTGGTCATACGACCATGGCGAGGCAGGAAGAGTGATATGAATCACGTCAGAGGACGTAAATGTGCCTTCTATCTGGCGATCATGAGCGCGAAGGAGGAAGAGTGGCCTCGAGAGGACGTACGCGCAGGAGACGATGGCCCTCGCCCGTCCCTACGCGGTCACGTGTGTGCTGGCAACCGGTTCAGAGCCCGCATATTCGGCGCAACGACAGTGTACACGACCTACAAGCGGCATCAATACCAGCAGCCAGATCTCGTACAGAAAGGCAACGCCTGGAGCGTACGTTGCCATCTAGATTGCTGTTATACAGAATGCGTACACGTGTAAGATGTCCAGGATTCGGATTGTCGTTGTGGTACGTGGTACAACGAGGGAAACATGTGTGCTGAAGGGGAGGGAGAGCACAGAGATTACATAAATGCGATAAAATAGCCACAATCTCTCGGGCTACGAGGTGCCGTTGGCGACCTGGGCGACCCGGCGGAGCGACGGCGGGATATCGTCCTCGTCCGTACCGTCCTGCTCCTGTTCCTCCTGGATCGTGTTTTGGTTTCCCTGGTCCAGCAGGTGCGTCAGCCCCACGTCCACTACGGACAACCACTGCGCAAGGTCGTCCACCGTCCGCGCGAGCGCGGCGTGGGTCGCGTCGTGGCTCTGCACGAGCGCGCCGAAGTCGAGCGGCTGCAGGGGCGGGCCCGTAAGCTCGCTGGGGTGCGGCAGCGCCGGGAAGGAGCCGTGCGACAGAGACAGCGAATGTGAATGCGAGATGGATTGTGTGTAGGAGGTTGAGGACTCCGCGGTGCCTAGGCGGCCGTCGCTGAATGATTGGTTCAACTGCGAGGAGAGCGAGGAGAGCGAGGTTGTTGACGAGGAAGCGGCGGAGTTTGTGAGCGGCTGGGAACGCTGCTCAGCGGGTGGGAAGCTAAACGGGCTTGGGGAGTTGGCGGCTCTAGCAGCGTTGATCATCGAGGGTGACGGTGGTAGGAGGTCCGGCATGCCGAGCTTGTGTTCAGACGTGAATGTTGGGATCTAGGAATGCTACGTGAGTCGATATCGTAGGTCAAGCACGCGTTCATGACTGACCTTGAGTACATCCTTCAATTGCGCACCCTCTGTGATACTACCGCCCCTCCCTTCGCGAGTCCGTGCGCTAGCCGGTTTCGGCTGTGGAGATTTGTGAACGTCCTCCATGACAGCTACAGAAGCAAGTCGGTTGAGACTGGGCTTCCGCGGCAGTCCGCTCCCTTCTGCGCCATGCCCTTCATTCACTCGGTCAGCTCCCTCTGCTGAAGCCATTGCCGAGCGTGAGCGTGCTATCATCGGCAGCGCGGGCAATGAAGGCAGCGAGCCGCCCGGCGATGCCAACCGTTTCGGCAGTAGCGCAGTATCGACGGAATATGTCATTTGATGCGTGCTGGAAGAGGTGCTCTCGATCGTCGATACGCTAGCGTGCGTCGGTGAGCGACGGCGGTGACCCGCGGGCAGGTCAAAGCTGGGGAGCGGGGAGGGTGCTCCGCGCCCGCCATCTGTCGACGATCCAGGAACGGCAGGAAAGCGGAATCCAGCTGACGGGGGCGGCGTCCGGTCCTTCCCTGAGATGCTCCTGAATGGCGACGGGACAGAGCTTGACGCACTGCTTTGTGACCGTTTGCGACTGACGGTGGGGAATTCTGGTAGACGCTCCGGGGAGGAAGTCGAGAGGACGATGGGGGGTGTGGAAGTGTCGGCGGAGGGGGTGAAAAGTGACTCATCGGAAAGGTCGGGAATCTCGATGTTTGCGAAGCCACGGGTGAGCCGGACTTCACGATAGCTGGGTACTGGCTTGGAGAACTTCCCGCTGTCGAGGATTGGCGCGCTAGCGGGACCTGAGGAGCTCCCCAATGGAATGCCTGGGCCCAAGGCAGGAAAGGGTTCGTCCCCGTCGTCTTTACGAGGTGTTTGCCCAAACCTAGACTTCCCGCGGGGTGTCGAAGTCCTCGGAGGGGGAAGCTGAAAGTCGGACTGTTTGGCTGTGTCCGGCGTCTCGGCGTTCGCGTCGATAGCGGGAGGTTTGAAGGGACTACGTCCACGAGCGGGAGACAGGGAGCTGAGGAGATTGTCCGACTGTAACTGGTCGAGACCAGGTATTCGGAATGGATCTGTTGCGGTGCCTGCGGTTCCATCTTCGAACAACATCCGTAGGGTAGCAGGAACCTTCGAGGCAGGCGGGCGCACAGTGGGAAAGGATGACGAGTCATCATCTGCACCGGGAATGCTTGAGTCCAGTTCTGGCTGGCCGAAATCAAATGATGGGCGGCCACGGACTGTGTCGAATTGCCAGTCGTCCTGGTCATCCACATTCACATCCGGCAGCCCGCTGGGGCTAAACTCAGTGAATGATTAACACTGGATCTAGACACCACCTACTCTCTCTGCTCTTCTTGTTCCCATGGAAGGGAGTCCGCTATGCTTGCCCGTGTGCCACCGCCCTGTGTCCAGGTGTCATAGCGGAGGATCAGGTCCTTCAAAATGGTGACCGGAACTTTGGCGACGTTCTTGATCCACTTGGTCTTTAAGAGCTCCTCAGCGTTAAGACGCTGCCGTTGTCCGTCAGCGATGGGGCGACAAGCACGGGCAGACGCTCACATCGTTCGGAGACTCCCTCAAGCAGTGGGCAACGAATTCTCGCAGTTCCTTGCTCCCGTCACCTTCGATGAGCCGCGGAGGTTTCATGCGCGGGAGCATCTGGATGAGCTTCGCCTGATCCATCATGTGCGAATTGGGAGCAGACCCCTTAATCATTTCATATATGGCGATGCCTAAGCTCCAGATATCGGCCTTCGTATCATAGGCAGAACCCTGGGCGACCTCCGGTGCCATCCAGTGTGGTGTGCCGACCAGTGTATTCCGCTTGCTCGAGGCTGTGACAAGGAGGGCAGAAACACCAAAGTCACAGAGCATGACTTTGCCAGTGGCGGTGACAAGAACATTTGCGGCCTTGAGGTCGCGGTGTATAATGGAGGATTTGTGCAGGTAGCTCAAGGCCGCGAGGACTTCACGAGTAATCACAGAGACGAACTTCTCCTCCACAACGCCGTCTTTGCACGCTTTCATGAGTGTACGGACGCTGCCACCCTGAGCATACTCCATCGCGATCCAGACACGGGGACCGTCAAGGAAGCAGCCGTAGTAGTGAGTGATGTTTGGTGCATCACGGAGTTGGGTCAGAAGCGCGACCTCGCGCTGGATGTCGCCAACGTCGTCATCCTCGGTGTCCAGGTTGATAATCTTGAGCGCGACCACATTTCCGGTTGAGATCTCAATGCCCTTGTGTACTGAGCCATAAGCGCCCTTGCCGACAGTCTCGAGGCGTCTGTAGAGTTGGTGAACAGAGACTTGTGGGGGCATATCGAAGGTGAGGGTTAGGTGAACTCGATGTGCGGAAAGAGGAAGAGAGACGGCGACGACAACAGAATGCCGCCGCGCATGGGCAGCGAACGAGGAGGGGGACGAGGACGGCGCGGAGAGTGCAAGTCGGACACGGATGATGATCGAGGACAGCAGCCAGACAAGCGCACGCGATCTCCGATCTCGATGGCCCCGCGAGGACCAGACGCGCTCCTTGACCATGGACTTCGACGAGTCATCCGCAAAACTCATCCCTCCAGAGTTCCTCGCAGTCATCCTCGCGGGATTTGGCAACGAGTACGGCTTGTATCTCATCCGAGAACATCGCTCAAGACTCACCATCATATAGGCTCCTTCCTCTGACCGCGAATTATGGCGACGAGCCTAGTCCAAAGGCTTTACTGCCTATCGCGAATAAGCCTATGCTCGAGTATCCGCTGGTTTGGCTAGAACAATCCGGAATCAAAGGCATGAATTAGCGAATCACCCCCTTGATAACCTGCTCACTTCGCCTTCACGTAGATGTTCTACTGATTTGCCCAACGGCGCATCGTGCCGCACTCTCGAACTATATTCAGTCTGATTCATCCGCGTCCTTCGCTTCGCTTCAAATTGACCTTCAAACATATGAAGAGTCTCAGGATTTAAGCGTAGGAACAGGGACTATCCTCAGACATTTCGCCAACCGGATCCAGCAAGACTTCGTCCTGCTACCCTGCGACTTCGTTCCCCCACCTTCTCTCTCGCTGACTCAGATCCTGAACAAGTTCAGGACCGACTCTACATATGACGGGGCAATTGCGACAACGCTCTTTTACGAAGGGCGCAAACCCGACAAGGGAAGCAGCACAGACGAGTGGGGTCTAGTACCAACACCCTCTCCTATTGTATGGGACGCGAAATCGGAGACGCTCCTACACATCGATACACCAGACGATGCGGACAGGAACACCGAGTTACTCGGGCTCCGCATGGGTTTGCTGAACCAGTATGCTAATTGGCCTGTTTGGCGGCAACTACTGAGTCACCCCGATCAGATATCCTCGGGTGAAGCTCTCGGCTACCCTGATGGATTCCCATGTCTACACATGTCGTCGTCAAGTCCTGGACGTGCTACAGGAGAAGGCTGGCCTCGACTCAATACGAGAAGAGTTCATCCCTTGGTTGTGCAAACCGCAATACCAGCGCACAAAACAAGAGAAATATGGTCGAGGTAGAGTACCTACCTCGTTCGTGCTCTATATCTATCTAACGCTCCATCACCCAGTGCTCAGCCCAGTCACGAATGCCCTAAAACAAGAACTTGCTCTCAAACACTCAACTTTGCACAGCAAAGCCTCAGTACACCTTGCGCGCAAAGAGGACTTCCTTCATAGCCCACCGTCTGATGACCAGAACCATGAACATAGTAGAGCTCTGGTCCCCGACGAGGATGAGGACGAGGTTCGTATACCGGCCAGCCTCCGGATTGGCCTCGTCATTCATCGCGCGGAGGGAGGCTATGCCTCGCGTGCCAACAACCTCCACGCCTACTTGGACCTGAACCGACACGTACGTGAAGCCTATCACGTATTTTCTGTTACTTCCTACAGACGAGACTCGCGCAATAGTTCCTTTCCCAGCACTCCTATTCGCTCCCGATCGACCAGGAGAGCCGAGCCAAGATCGACCAGAAGGCACAGATATCTTCAGACTCCATCGTTGGACATTCCACGCGGGTCGAGGAGCGCACGAGCATCAAGAAGTCCGTTGTCGGCAAGCACTGCGTCATCGGAAAAATGGTGAAGATTGCGGGGTGCGTTATCCAGGACCACTGTGTCATCGCCGACGGGTGAGCAATGTCCCTCTGCTATCCGCGAGGGTTCGAATAACGTATCATAATTCAGAGCGAAGCTCGATGGATGCATACTGGGCAAGGGTACTAAGGTTGGCGAGAAGGCTGAGTTGTCAAAATGTGTTACCCAGTGCGGGTATGAAGTCAATGCTGGTGGTATGTTTCTGATTTCCTATCTCTTGCCTTCAATTAGCTCATTCGCAGAACAGACACCGCGCGAAACGAGAAACTCGACATCTCTGATTGGACTGCAGCGCAGACCAGCGAAGACGACGACGGAGATGACGAGTCTGGGGAGGACGAGTCAGAAGAGAGTAATGACTGATTACGAGCTGTCGACTGGCTGGAAGTACCGGCAGTACCGGCGATTCTTGGGCGTAGGTCCATGCAACAGTGCTCGAGCTGAGGAAAGAAACATAATGCATGTGTGTAGTATACATTGTGATACCAGACAGACATGCTCTTTGTACAGTCTCGTGGTGCATGCTGCATGCACACCGCAAAGCAATACTGCCATAACAAAAAAGATACGCATAACCATACGACCAGTCATCACCGGTTCCTTTGCGCTCCCGCCATCTGGTTCCCAAGGCCCTGCGCGAAACGCGCACCGCGGCCGCGCCCGCCCCGCGCGCCGCCCCGCATGCCGCCCCGCCGCTCGCCGCCGCGTCTCCGCTCGGTCGTCTGCTCGCCGCCTTTCGCACCCTTCGCACCGTCGCCGCGCTCGTTCCATGCCGGAGTCAGCCCGAGCTTGTTGTCGAGCGTCTTCTCGTTCTGCTCAACCATGCTGTTGACCTTGTCGGCGAGGCTGAGCGCTAGCTGCTGCGTGCGCGAGAGGTCGACGCGGTGGAAGACGACGACGCCGGCTGCCTGGTCGAGAGATGCGGGGAGCTCCTCTGTCCAGATCATCTTCGAGACGATCGATGTGACGGTGCGCAGGGGGAGGGAGAAGGTGCGGGACAAGAGCGAGAGCGAGAGCGTGGTGTAGTGGGGAGCGTACGTGAACAGATATGTTCTCAGGCCCTCCTCTTGTATCCGCCTGTGGTACACAGTGAGAGGAGAAAGACAGCCATGAGATGAGACGCTTACTTCGCAAGCATCTCCTTCACGGAGTTGCACTCGGGCATCAGACTCCATATCTTGATGCTCTGGACGAGATCACGGCACTTCTCCCATTCGCCGTTCTGCAGTGCCTTGCTCGCCTGCATGATGTGGTCACGCGTGCTCTCCGGCGGGCCCGTGAAGATCTGCCTATCGGCGAAGTCCAATAGCCTCCGGAACGGCTTCGAAATCGCCTTGCGCTTCTGCTCTTCGGTGTCGATGCTCGCGAGGAGCGGGATCTCGACAAGCATGCTTGAGACGAGGAATGCAGCCTCGAGCAGCTCGGTGTTGATGTGCATGTGGAACGGTAGCTGTCGCTGTCGCTCCGCCTTCTCCTGCTCGGGCGTGAGCACCTGGTAGCGCTGCTGATGCACGCCCTGTGCGAGGAGCTCTTTGACCCGCTGCGTCGCGAAGATGTCTTGCAATGTCGCCTGGGCCTCTTTGATCAGGCCGCATCGGAACGCGCTGAGGCCGAGTTGGACGACAGTGCGGTTGTACAGGATCTGGGTGGCGACATCGGCAGAGTAGATTGACTCCTGGAGGTGAGACATGAGGAGCATGTCGCGGGCGGTGTGGAAGTCGTTGTGGAGAGCGTAGTGGTAGATGTGGCAGAGCATCGCACGAGTACGGAGGAAGGAGTTGTTGGACTTGTAGAGGTGGGTGCAGAGAGAGTGGATCAGTGATGAGGTCTGGCCCTCGGTGTCGAGGACGATAGAGGGCTTGATGTCTGAAGCAGCTACAGCAGACTCAAGTGCGTGTACGACGGGGTCGGGCTAGCAATCTGACATGAGACGAGCGTTCAAGGCAAGGATCATACCGCCTACCTTGGAATATATGTGTTCTAGCCGTCGCATGATGACACGACCAAGAGGATCCTCACTCTTGTTCTTCTCGTACAGAGCCTGTGACCGGCAGATCGTGCAATAGAGAGCCTTCTCGTCCTTGAGCCTATCAACGTACTCGGTGCCGTGCGGGTCGATGTTTTGCAAGCTCTTCGTGAACTCGTCGTCGAGGCGGTCCACGAAGCTGATGACGCTCCCGCGGATGCGCACGATGCCATCCTTCTCCGTCTCCGGGGTTCGCTCTGCGAGTTCGTCGTACTCATCCGTAACCTCCTGGATCACGTATGCCGACTCAAGCATAATGACGCCGATCAACTGGTCCACTTCGCCTTGGGCGCTGTTCCACAGGTCGATGGGCATGTGTGTAGCGACTGACGAGTTGTAGTCAAAGCGGGCGGAAACCAATGTGAGGAGGACACGGATGCGTTGGTACGAGGTAACGGCCACAGCGAGCAGTTTCTCGAGAATCTTGATCTGCTCTTGCCTATCCGTGTTCTGAGTATGCAGACTGAGTATGCGATTCACGTAGATGACGAAACTGTCAAACCTTCTTTCCGCGGGCTTCCTGGATGAGCTGCAGATTCTTAAAGATGCTCTCCGCTGTGAAGGCCATCGCTTTGCCGCCCTTGCCGACGGTGGTGAACGCGTCGTCTTCCTCGCCCTCTTCCTCATCTTCGTCTGTCCTTGGCCTCCGCGTCCTTGGTGCAGCCGGGGCCTCCGGTGCAGCAGCCGCAGTATACTCCCGCTCGAAGGCCTCCGGATCCTACAGGAAGTAAATGGCGACATCGCACAGATGCGACGAGAACGTCAGCACGATGCATATTTCACTGATTGTTTGACTAACCGCTTGGAAGCGCTTCACTTCCGTCTCATGTTCCTTCGTAACTTTTTTGACTTTCTGCCTCATACCATTGAGACCGCGGGCATTGGCAGCATTCATCTTCTTCTTTGCCTCCTTCTCCTTCGCCATTGCGTTATTGAGCGCGGTCTCGAGGTTGACGAGTTGCCGGATGAAGAACGGCGGGATCGGCTCGGAGACGTTCTGCTGGCGTTGCACCATACGCACGAGCTTATCAAACTCTGCAGCGAGGGGGTGAGCGAACGCGCAGCATACAGCCAGGGCGGCGACGCACCGTTGGAGATCGCAACCCAGTCGTTAATCTTAACCGCATTGTCCATCGTCTTCCCGCACGCTTCCATCTCCTCCAGCCGCTTATCGCGCGCGCTCTTCACCACGCGCGTCGCCTCCTCGTCGCTGTCCTCGCCATCGCTCTCCGTCCGCAGGAACCTGCTCCTCCGCTGCTGCTGGCCCTCGTCCTGGCTCATCTCGCTCTCCTCCTCGGAATCACTGTCGGAGTCATCGGAATCAGAACCGCTGCCTCCCGTCCGCAGGAAGCGCGACATGGCGGGCTTCGCGGCGGGTGCCTTGGCTGCACCCTCGTCGTCGCTGGACATGAGCTCCTCCTCAGAGGAAGACTCGGAGTCGCTGTCGCTGTCGCCAGCCTGTCGGAAGAATCGAGACATTGTCTTTTTGTGTTTTGGCGACGGGAGTCGGGGTGAATGAGCGCGGGGCAGCGAGGAGCCGGTAGTTGTGCGAGGGATGTGCTTATGCGGTGTACTTGAGTCCTCTCGGAAATTTTGAGTTTCGGCGTTCTCCGCCAATCAATGTGCCAAAAATGGAAGGCGCTCTATTCAACGCTCGCGCCTGTCCTCAATCTCCCTCTGCGCATTGGCTCTTCCCGCGACGTTCTCTATCCACCAATCGACGGTCTCGCAACACAGGTACGGGTGCACAAGTTTGAATTGAATCAAAAGCTGTATAAACACTATACTCATAGTATAGCAAAAGGCCGCATCAAAGACAGTGTTCATCAAGGCTATACACCTTGATTTCAAGTCATAACGATTTATACTCAGTTATCTCTGGTCGTGGAGGGTCTCGCGATAGCGCTCAGCCAAATATCTATGCATTTCGTCAGCTTTCGCGTGTGACCGGCAGGCCAAAGTACGTACCCTTCACCCGACCAGAGTGTCAGGACTGCTACCGAGACGGCAGATACGATGCGCTTGTCCCAGCGAGGGCGATCCCACTCAGTGTATGTGTAGTATCCAATTGCCCCGAGGACACCTGCGTTCACTACAAGTGGGGTAGGTCATGTGCGCGTACACCACAAGAAATCGACTCACCAACACCAACGAGGCCTCCAAGGACGCCAGGGCGGAGGATGTGCTCCTTCGCGCACCGGTAGAGCGCAGCACCCTCCTTCTTAGCACGGGCCTCTTCGTCTTGGCCGCGGGGAGTTTGGCGATATTTCTCTGCTGCGTAGCCCTCGCCAGTAAGGAGGAAGAGCGTCGCTGCGGCAGCAGAGCCGATGGCGCGCGCATCACGGCGGAGGTGCGGTTTGGAGTAGAAGGAATACCCAGCAAAGCCGATGAGACCAACATTCACTGGAGCATCGCCTCGTCAGCAAGAACGGGAACCAGGATGATATACTACGCATACCAAGGCCAATGAGACCTCCCGCAACGCCGGGACGGAATAGATAGTACCTGGCACGCGCATACAGGTAGAAGCTCTCCTCCTCGGCTTCGTGGAGGTACTGTTTCGCCTTGCCCTTTGCGTCGCGCCCACGAGGCGTAGAGTACGCGTCCTCGCGAAGCGGCGGCAGTGGGCCAGAGATGGAGGTGGTGGTCTCGGGGTTGCTCCGAAAATCGGGTCCGACTATGTTGACTTTTGAAGCGTCGTCGGCGATTTTGTTTGCTGTGGGAGGCTCTGTCGTGAGGAGGGATGGGTTTGGGTGAGGCTTATTGAATAGGTTAGGTTGCTGCCACGGCGGAAACATACTGTGGGAGATATACCTGTTGAGACGGGGGTGGTGCATCGTGAGCAGCGACAGAAGCATACGACATGGCTTGGGGAGTTGAGAGCGGGGGTGGTCGAACAAAGTGGTTGAGGCGACGACGATTCGAGCGAGGCAGGAGCGCTATATAGGAGTGAGAAAGGAAATGACATCATGCCCAGCCTACGTCATAGACAGTCGCGAAGCAGAAACCCCGCCACTCCTTTGCCTTTCTCGGCTTCGGCCCCCTCAGCCACAAACGCGTGCGCCCCCGTGTACCAGCCCCGCCCCCCGACCGCCACCGACACCGCCACACGCCCATCCGCGAGCACGACCTGCTCAACCGCCGTGCCCGTGAAGCCATCGTCGCTGCCCAAGCTCACCGGGGAGTGGAAAACCGCCGTCTCGCCCAGCCCCCGCCGCCCCCGTGCCACCTCTAGCGCGACGCGTGCACTCACTCCAGACCCCGTCGGCGAGCGATCAACCTCTTGGTTCGCGAAGAAGCACAGCCCGACGCTCTCGCTCGCGCCCCCGTAGCTCTCGTCCACCACAATCACGCCGTACAGGTACTCCAGGTCCGGCTCGCTCGGATGCTTCAGCAGCTCGTGCCGTCCGGCGAGGAGCTTCTTCACTGTCGCAGTAGCCTCGTCAAACTCCCGTAGTGTATACCCGTGACCCACGAGGCCTGTGAACCCGAGGTCGCGCACATCGACAATCGCGTAGAATGCGCCTCCGTACGCAATGTCAACGCGCACCTGGCCCCGGCCTGTCGCGCCTAGGGCCGCCCAGCGGTCGGCGTCCGGTATGTCCACCATCACGTCCCGAGCCGATACGAAGCTGGGCACACTGATAAAGGTCACCGGGCGAGTCGCGTCCGAACGTGGTCTGTCGCCTTCTAGGATGGTAGGGACAGTCACGCGGACTACACCGCACGGCGCGTGCAGTCGTAGATAGGTCTCGCGCCTTGCGGCGTCGTACTGTAGGCTGTCTCGCTGGGGGAAGATGGACTTGTCCTGCGTGTCGATCAAGAATCGTCCGAGGGCGATTGTTGCATGTCCACACATTGACGAGTATCCCTCTAGTAGTTGAGTAGTAACATCACATCCCAGCGATGGCAAAAAGCAGAGGCCAGGCGTACCATTGTGCATGAAGAGGACGCCGATGTCGGCTTCTCCGCTGTGCGTCAGCTCTGTTGTAGGCACCGGCAGTGCCCCATACATGTCTGCATGGCCCCTCGGCTCCCACATCAATCCATAGACATTTGATTCAGCCCCACTGTATTTGGTGTACGGGAAGCATGTGCCTCACCTTGTTCGTAAGTGGTCGAGAGACAATTTCGCATAGGCCCGTTTCCGTAGCAAGGTCTCCCCACGCAATCCTGGATATCCCGATACAACTATGCGTGTGGGCTATGGGACATGGTGATGATCGATTGAGAAGTGACATGGCGACTCGGAATGACTGGTCACTGACTTCGCCAGATGTGTGCATGTCCACGGTGTGTATCACTGTGCTCTCCGAGGTGTCGTCTGCTGTGCGGGAGATGCGGGAGTGTACGTCCATGTCGAGTGCCGCCACTGGGGACGAGAGGCGTGTGCCATATCGGATACAAAGCCTCGCTCCCAGCCACTTGGCCATGACGCGGTCACGTGATGGTGGGCCACGGTTGAGTTGAAACACGCGGCACTCGGCTACTGCGACCTTCTTCAACTTGCACTTGGCTAGTGCTCCCTTCTTCAACTTGCACTTGCATCGTCTCCTGCTCTCATGCCTCCCAAACCACCCCCAAACACCATCAAGGTCAGTGCCCCATGCCCCTACGCTGCGGGTCTATGGGAGCTAACTCACTGCTCACCTTAGTGCGCTACATCGGCAGCATACGCGCAGCAACTCGATGCCTTGCGCGACCCACTATCCATTATCGAGTCGGAAGACACATGGGATCGCATTCTACACGCTGTTCTTACTCTTGCATCTCTGCTCCGCGGCAACGCATCTACGTGGCCCCAGGAGACCGTCACATCTGTCCGCCCGCTCTCGCGTTCCCTCAACAACTGTATCAACTCTGAACGATCGCGGCTGTCCGGCGCAGCCATCGACCTCATCGCTACCCTTGCAACGACCGTAGAGCAGTCCTTTGACACTCTCATCCCGCTCTTCTTGCCCACCCTTCTTGGCCTGTGCTCCCGCCCCAACAAGGTCTTCCAGTCACGTTCCCGCCAATGCATCCTCACGATCATCGGCAACTCCTACTCACCCTCTGTATTGCCCTACTTCGCCGAGTCCGTCAAGGACAAGTCGGTCTCCTTGCGTCTTAGCGCTGCCGAGTGCGCTCTGGCGTGCCTGAACACGCTCAACCCTCCCGACCTCGAGAAGGAGCCCCGCGCGCGCGAGATAGAGATCATGATCAGGGCCACGGCTACGGATGCCAGCGCTGACGTCAGAGGTTTTGGAAAGAAGATATTTGAGGCGTACAAGCTGGTGCTACCGGGGAGGGTGGACAAGTGCGTGGTTTACTCCTCGTTTGCCATCCTCATACTGACGGAATGATGCTAGTTTCACCGATCCACTCACACCGATCATCAAAAAGTATCTCAACATCAAACCAAAGGCCCTACCCACACACTCCAATCCCTCGAGCCGGCCCCCCTCTGCACAGTCTACCAGGTCCAATGACGGCAAACTCCCCCCGCTCCAGTTCTCCTCATCCACTTCATCTCTGGGACCATCGCATGCACTTGCGTCCTCTGCACAGCGCATGCCATCTCACACGCGCTCCGTATCATCTTCTGACCTTGCTGGGTCTGGGGCGCATGCACACACGGCCACGGCAGGAAGGCATAGACAACCCACGGCAGAGAAGCGCTCCGCCACAACCGCACATCGTTCCGGCCGCACCGACATGCCTCCGCCCCCGACCATTCCCAATAGGGGTGGTCCCCATGCGAGCGCGGCGAACGACGCAGGGGCGACACGCTCCCGGATCGTATCGGCAGACTCCAGCACCGAGCGGCTGTTCCAATCCGACAGCACGGCGGCGCGAGGGCCGACCCGCCCGCCGCCTTCGCATACGGACTCTCGCCCTCTGCGGCCACAGGGGGCCGGTGCGACATCTGGCCCAAGGAGGGCGGCGACCGTGACCGCCGCGCTAGACCAGCCTGCGCGTAGTAGGACGGGGCCGATGAGGCCAGCGACGAGTATGGCGGCGATGCCGCCGTCAAGACATGAGGGCGGGGAGGTGCCCCATCGTGTTGTGGGCGGAGCACGCCGTGTACCGAGGATGCCTCCGCCGGACCCGCCTGCTGCGACGGACGCAAAGCCGGGGCCGAAGCACGAGGTTGTGCAAGCCGAGAGCAGGGTCGCTGCGCCGCAGAGATCTGTGAGGGCAACTCCCAGTGTCGAATCGCTGAAGACTACAAGGGCAGCCTCCAGCGCAGAGTCGCGCAGCGCTGCAGCAACAGCGAAGAGTCGGGAAGTCGTTGCTCAGAAGGGCAAGCAGCCCAGCAAACCTCCTACAACCAAGGCAACCGAGAAGGCGAAGCCCGTTCCCAAACCCGTATCCACGCAACGCTCTGGCCCGTCTCACGCACGCGCGACCAGCAGCGAGAAGGGCGTGACGGTCAAGCGCGAGGGGCACACACGGTCGACCTCTCGTGACAAGGCTGTTGTTCCAGCGGAAGAGAGCAAGGAAAACGAGCACGAGGCTCACGAGGCTCACCAGAAAGTCGACAAACAGGACGTGGTGCAGGCTGCGGAGGTGCCTCTACCTTCCAGCCCGAAGCAGGAACCGGCCCCTCCACCGACAGACGTGCCGTTGCCTCCAAGTCCAGGGCCACAGCCGGCCCAACAGCGCCCCGTCGTGCCGAAGGTTGAGATCACGACGAGCGGCCCAGAAACGCCGGATCGCCCAACCTTTGAACGTGGCCCGCCGGTCGCGCAGACACCCATCTCCGCGCTGGTTGCTGACATTGAGCGCGGCTTCCTCTTCACCCCGGGTGACCCCTTGTCTCCTGCGCAGAACTATGCGGACCAGAAGGGCGGCTGTGGCTTGCCTATGCTGCCTCCCCTGCGTGCACTTAGAACAAGTAGATTGTCTGATATAGCTGAATAGCGGATGCTTTGTTTGAGTCGTGGCCGTAGTATACTAGCGGAGAGTCTAACGCTCGTTATATTGACACGAGGTGGGAGACATTAAGTCATGATTGGAGAGGGCGGAATGGTACGGGCGAGGATATGACGCCTACAGTACGAGTCGACGACACATAGCTGGCAGCAGTAGTAGCCTCAGACATCTCCCGATGCAATAAAGGGAGTATAGGCGCACCTTCGTGAACTGGTACCAGTACGGCGAGTCCCATGCTTCCACTCTCAATGAGTGAGGCTCCGCCGGCCCTTCGCCAGTCGCCGCGCCAAAATCTTGCGGCCTGTGAGGCTCTTCTTCCGAGCGAGGAAACCGTGCTTGCGTTTTCGCTTCCGCTGGGAGGGTTGGTACTCTGCCCCGAAAGTGCGGTACCTGACTTGTTGTACTGCGTGGAGGATCGGGGACGAGGCGATGAGGCTTGGGGTGGGTTGCAATAGGTCGAGAAGACGGTTTCTGCTCAGCAGACTCGGGATTGTGCGCGGTAGCACGGTAGCCACGAATGAGCGGAGTGCTGAGGAAGGTGACGGGAGAGAGGGCAGCAGGGTCGGTGGACGTGCGAGCAGGCGCGAGAGCTGGAAGGGTATGCGAGGCATGGCTACCGCAGGCTTGGTGAGGGCGCGGCGACGTACGACTGGACTCTCCGGTGCTGAGCGCGCTGTGAGGGCGGAGCTCGACGTCGAGTTTGAGGACGCGGCGGGGGATGCCGAGACCCCAGCCACTGTGTGTGTGGCTGCTCACGACGCGCACTTGTCAACAACGACTGTCAAGCACGCGCTAGTCGACCTGGTGCGACTGAGACCTTCTCCTCAACGCGACCGACCGCCGTTCCCTCCTCCCACCATCTGTGCCTTCCCACAATGTCTATCCCTACGCCGGGCAAGAGTCGTCTGTCTGGAATACCCACCCCTGGAAAGAGCGCTATTCCAACCCCAGGCAGGCCCCGTTCTACATCTACCACCCAGCAACAACCACACGCACAAGACGACGAATACATCTCCAGAGCATTCGCGGACGCGATCAAGGCAAACGACCCTGCCCAACACCGCTTTAGTCGCGCGAGCGACTCCTCCAACGCGTCTCTCTCCGTGTCCTCCGTGTCTCACTCCTCGCTCAGCAGCCGCCAGTCCGTGAGCAGGCCCCCATCCGTAGCCTCTACCTCCTCCGCCGTGAGCCCTATACCCCCTCGCACCCCGGCATCAGGTACCAAGAACTTCACACCACGATCCACTAGCAGACAATCCGATATCTTTGCACGAAGCATTAGCCGGACAGGCAATAGGTCGTTCGAGGTAGGCGACAATGTCAGAATTGAATCCCTCGGTTTCGAGGGCACGTTGAAATACCTGGGGGAAATTGATGGCAAGCCTGGTCACTGGGCCGGAGTCGAACTGGGTGGGGGCTTTGCGGGAAAGGGTAAGAACGATGGAACTGTCGGCGGGTGAGCACCTTCCTCAGACGTTTTCTACTTGCGGCGCGACCGCTATCGTCCGTCTACATTTCATAATTTGTCTATGAATGTGGCCCTCCCCACTTCAATGTGTCTAGCACCATATATTCTTTTCAGCTGACATTTGTTCTCATCGCAACTAGGAAGCAGTACTTCGTTTGTCCTCCCAAATGTGGAGTGTTCGTTGCGAGCACCAAGTTGTCCACGCCGACGGTGGGTCAAGGCTCCATGTCCAGGCCGTCATCCGTGGCGTCCAGTCGCAGCGGGCGTGCAACTCCGTCATTCTCGCAGTCCGGTAGAGTCACACCCTCCGCTTCAGGTGCACTATCCAATGGCCGGAAGACACCCTCGCACACCTTTGGTAACGGTCGGGTCACCCCTTCTATAGGCAATGGTAGAGTTACGCCATCAGCGTCAGCAGGACGCAGGACGCCAGGCGTCGCATTCAACAGGAGTCGACCGCCTACAGCGCAGGACACGACTACACCCGTACGGCCTGGCGCGAAGTCAACCACGGGAATCATCACACCTGGCTCCCGTGCGTCGAAATACGTTGGTATAACCGCCAAGCAACTCGAGTCACGCGTCCCTGCACCTGGGAGCCCTTCTGGCAAATCGTTTGGTACCGACAGTCCGACAAGGATTGGAGCTTTCACATCTACCCATCTGTCGTCCCCTACCCATCCGTCTTCACCGTTCAATACTCCGCGGCCGCCCGGTAGTAGCAGGACGTCGGGTATAGGCATGGGTATTCCCTCCACCTCGACGACGCCGTCTAAATCACGACCGTCCGTGAACACCCCTCGTCCCCGTATACCCAGTGCCATCGCGATGCCACCACCGGCCTCCCCTTCATCCAAAAGCTTGCCCGGGCGTATCGCTTCCGGTGGAGATGCTGCGAACGACCACAGTGCAAGCGCCAGTTCACTGTCGGATCTCCAGGAAAAACAGAGAAGCATCGAGGAGAGGATGGCGGACCTTATGGGTACCCGCATGGTTTCCCCGTCACGTCCCACTTCCTCAGCGTCCGGACGCTCAAGCTCTGTGGGCGACTTCCAACTTCAGCTCGACCAGATGCAAGCGAGGCTTGACGCGCTGGAGCATGAGAACTCACAGCTGCGTGCAAATGCGGAGCTCAGCGAGGGCGATTCGAAACGTCTCGAGGCTCTTCTCGTCGAACAAAGACACACAGCGAGCAAGATCGCAGAGTTGGAGTTACTCGTCAGGACTACAGAGCGTACGGTCAGCGAACGCGAGTCGACAATAGAGGCTCTAGAGCGTGCGGCGCAACAGATGACGCTCGATATCGAGAAAGTGAAGGGCGACGCCGAGGCGCGTGTACGGGACATTCAGTCCAAGCTTGACGATCGGGATGCGCTGGTCACCAACCTGAAAGATGCACTGCAGACGAAGGAAGGCCTCCAGAGCGAGAACGACGCTGTCCTGCGCGCGAAGGACGCGGAGATCGCTCTGTTAGAGGCACGCGTGCAGAAAGCATACAGCGACCTCGAGGACGAACGCGGAGAGCTTGGAGGGCAAGTAGAAGAGTTGCGGCGGGCGGGCCAGGTGCGTCTAATCATGACTTGGCTTACGTGTACTTATGACCCCATAGGAAACCATCGAATTGTACGAGGAGCGCCTGAGTGCCGCGGACACCCGGCGGTACGAACTCGAAGACTTGGTTGCCAACCTGGAAGAACAGCTACGCACGCAGGCTCAGCCCCTGTCTCCCCTTTCCGCGCAGCGCCAGGCTGCCTCTGCTGCGGAGATTGATAACGAGAGCCTCCGTGAGCAGGCGCAACATCTCCAGAAGCGAATTGGTATGCTTGAGGATCAACTCGAGGAGGCGCACTCGACCTTCGACAGAGAAGAGGCGGCGGTCCGCGAGAGGGTAAAGAGGTATAAGGAGCGAGAAGAGAGTATGCGTAAGGACCTGGCCGATAGCAAGAAGCAGGTAGATCAAGTCGAGAAGTCGGAAGAGGCTGCACGGCACCGGATGGAAGAGATGGAAGAGGCATTACGAGAAAACACTGTCGCTCTTGAGAATGCGCGCGCCGAGATCGAAGGGCTCAGGAACGAGATTGCAGTACGTCAACTGCTGAGTATATGCATTGTCGTTACTGACGAATTGTAACAGGATCTCGAGGGTCTTACTGCGAGCAACTCCTCAGAGAAGGTGGCGGAGCTGGCGCAACGATCAAGTCAGGAGCGCGCTCGTCTCACCGAGGAGATCACCTCCCTTCGCCAGCAACTTGCAGAACTGCAGGAGCAGACCCTACCCGACGGCGATGCAGGAGAACTACATGAACAGAATCGCGCTCTCAGGTCTACGATCGGCTTGGTATGTCAACCGCCATGCGAGATGTATCTGAGGTATGAAATTGACGCTGCTGTAGCTGCAGTCGGAGTGCGACAAGCGAGACACAGAGCTTGCCACCCAACGCCAGGCTATTGCTAATCTCGAGCGCTCACTTGAGGAGCGGAGCAGCGAACTGGAGAGCTCGCACAAGAAAGCCACTGTCAATGGCAACGAGTCAGGCAAAGCTACGCCGTCGAGACATGATCTCACCAACGCTCGGGAGGAGATCAAGGGGCTCAAGTATGCTTCGCGCTCTTATACATACCACCAACTGACGTCGCTGCGCCAGGCATATTGTTCAAGAGTTGCAGAAGGAAAATGCCGTCGCAACACAGCGAAACAAAGTCCTCGAGTCCGAGAACAAACTCCTGATGACCGAGACCGAGCAGCTGCGTCAGGTAGATAAACCCGATAACATTCTTCATCTGTTCCTATACATCCGCTTTCTAGGATCTCAAGGCTCTCGAAGACAGTGTCGAGCAGAGCATCCTGCGGGAGGAGCAAGCTCTGGCCTCTGGTACCGATTTTACCGTGGGTGTGTCTGATGGTGCAGCTCTACAGCGCAAACTCGAGGTGCGTGATGCCTTTGCTAGCGAGCTACGGCTAGATGACTCATTCGTGCAGGCCGAGCTAGAGCAAATGAGAAAGAAGCATACAGAAGCCGACATGAAGAGTGCGCGCACTATACATGATGTACGTAGCTTGCTATTTTGAGACAGTCCAGCGCTGACAATCGCACCCCAGCTCAACAAGGAAATCGGAGAGTTAGAGACTCTCGTAGAGTCCAAGATCTATCGCGAGGTATGCATTTCCCCGAGGTCATTTGTGCATACCCTCACACTCAACAGGACGAACTCGAACGAGAGCTAGAGCGTCTGCGCGAAAAGCTTGCGCGCTTGCAAAAGAAAGCTTCCAAGAATTCGACAGAACCACCTGCGCAAAGCTCTGCTGTCGTGGCCGATAACAAGCTGCGAAGTGCTACCGACATCATGCAAGACGTGTGCGAGATATGCGAGCAGCCAGGCCATGACATCTTTTCGTGTGATCTACTGAAGAATGGTGTGCCTTCTGTGGCACCCACAAGCACGTCTGCTATTGAGGAACTCATCTGTGAAGATTGTGAAGGAAGAGGACACACTGCTGCAAATTGCCCACACTCACTAGATGTCTTCTGACCATCGAGGACATATTACACAAATTGCAAACCCAGTGCAGCACATTATACCATACTTTGTTATTTTCATTGAGTCAACCCTCCTCAAGTTGCTTGTCCCTGATTTGTCCATATGCCTCTTGCTTCTCAACATTATACCCATAGCCACTGGTGTCCTCCTTGAAGGTACAAGCAACTCCTAAGATTGGATCTCCTACTCCATGACTGACTGATGTGATAAGCCATGCTTGCTAAGACCAGCAACTACAGTTGCTCTTGAGTTAATAGAATTGCAATTGCAAGGCCCCAAAACTTACAGTCCTTGTCTCCTCCCTAGGTAGGGCAGCTTTATCAGACACAAACATCAGCAATCACCACATTCAAGACCCATATCCATCGGGGTCAGGTTACGTTGGTCGAGCTAGGTTTCGCAGGGATAAATACATGTAGATGCACCACAATATTAGCCAATGTAGAGTGGCTAAGTGTACACGCGCATTGTCGGATTATACGGAGGTAAACTAAGAATGGATATATTAGCTAAACATACATCAGCTTAAGTCATATAGCCTTGTGTAGCCGCCCTCTGAGTACATCATAGGTGCAATGGTGAGTGTACTAATGCATACACAATGTAAACTCAGCTACCCCAACCTAGGACTGAAGGGCGTAATCTGAGGTAGTCCCACTCTGCGCACATTGGGGTATGCTTGCGAATCACAGCTACAATAACCACTAGATACAATACAAATTGTGATCACATGAAAAGAGGGTGTGCGTGCCCCTTGTATGTATGCCCCTGCCCATGCGCCCTGTAGACCACTGCCCCGCTTTGCACCCATGCAGCCCCATATTGACTTTCCCATTCACTGTATGTTGCCTGTCTCAGCCAGTTTTAGCTACACGTCATGTTCACAGAGACAGAGAACATACCCGGGGATATCCCTTCAGACCCTACAATGACCTGCTAACCACTGCTTGATTCAATGCACCACTACTTGCACACGGTCTACAAGAAAATACAGTAAGCAAGGCACATGAGCAGCCATGGGAGGCACAAGAACGTACTTACCGCAGAAAGAGGTTGGCAACAAGCTCTGGGTGTGTAGATGGCTCATATATGCGCATATATGCACCGTTTCAGGTCTAATGTGCCGTTTGTGTCAAAATTATAACTATGTTGCACTCCAAAAGCTCACTGGTATGGTTTGAATCCCTCCCACCTGAGTCTTGATGGGCCTGGCGTCCCATGACATAGTGGAGAGGCTCTCTCTTTACTTTGAGTAGAGGTGCCCCAGATCGGTAACCCTGCTGCACCTGAGCGCGACACTCACCTTGTCCTGGAGGGAAAAGAATCAGTATGTGCTGGTGATTACATACAGTACTTACTTAGGGCAGAACCCAGAAGCTCGGACTTGGGATGTTCCGACCATTGAGTCACAAGTCCGCAGCCCCTCAGACCATAAGTCATAGGAATGAATCAAGTCGCAGACACAACAACGTGCAAGGCGAGGCAAGGCAGGGAGGTGGAAGACAGTGCAGGCGATCGCAGCACCGGATGACCAAAGACAGCTGTGAGATGATAGTTCAAGAGAAAGGGGGCAACAACTGTGTCGATCCAATATGCCAGCAATTTATGTATGTGTGTGTACTCAGTGTAAGAGGAATACACTTACCTACATAGAGCAAACAGCGAGACATGTAGACATTGATCTGTCTAGGCGAAGTTCACCTTGGTTAGGCTAGACACCTAATCTTATGTAAGCACATGTACCCTCAGGTAGCTTACCCGATCTATCCGGGTGTGCGTGTACATGCATTTATTTAATATCAACATGTATAAGCTAGCTTATGCTTACTCCACCTAACATCCAGGGTTTTTATACCGCGCTACATGACGGAACATGACCTTGGAGGATACAGCTCTTGAACGCAGTGAATGTGCATCAGATGCCTAAGTTGTCTGATGCAGCCACATAGACTGTTAGGGCTATAAAGCAACATGCCTAACAATAGTAGATGCATTCTAATCAGAGACCTTGTTAGTGTGGGAGGCATGCCCATAGTCCAGACTGGAGTTGGATTTCAAGGTTTTGGAATGAATCCTGGAATGAGTCCAGAGGGCTGGTGCACATAAGTGAGGATTGTGGCAAAAATATTCACCAATGCCTTGGCTGAGACTGCTGGGTGGTGTTGAAATGAGTGTGCAATCTGAAGGGTGACACAGCTGGGGGAGGTCAAATGCCCAGAAAATTTGATACCAGAAGGGTATCACAGTCCAAACTTGTACAGTTGGACAATACTGTATGGTTTATGTACTAAAAGGATATTCTGATCAAATCTACTGAATGATGTATATGGTAAGTGTTGTGGTAGGCATGGCTACACACTATTTTTCTTCTTCAGGTTGGGTGACATCAAACTCAATTGGTTCTGGCTCTGGTTCTGGAGGTGTTGTGAATTGATTTTCTTTGGTGCACCTTTTGAATTGGTTGTCAGCTTTTGTGATTCTGGGTGCACTCAGACAAAAGGGGCAGGGTTGGACATCACAAGCAATGGGGTGCTGCCCCACTGCAATCTGATAGTAGTCCTTCTGTGTGACTACGTGATGTGCATGCACTAGCTGTGAGCAGTCCATCATGCTTGATTTGGCTTGGTACTACTTTTCCTACAATGACACCATGAGCCAACTCATCCAAGCCTCCATATTGTGTCTAGTGGATTGCATGAGTATACCCCCGGGTACCAGAGACCATACCCATACCCATACCTGCAAGGTTTATCTACCCTTGCAAAGGGTACTGTACTCATGGGGGTATGGTGGGTCATGGCAGGTCAGGGGGGTAGATGGGTACAGGCTGCAGACAGGGCCTATCTGACAACTTGAGTATAGCAAACAGAACATATATCTCACATGTAACTACTATACAAACAACAAGACATTGTCACGCGGTTGCGAGAACCCCCATACTTCCTCGTCATCCTCAAGAGCATCATTGGACAGATCTTCACGTGTCACTGACAGGACGTCCTTGTCCTTAATGAACCCCAAGATGCTCCAGTTGTTGAGGCATAACAATGCGTGGATCAAGGCTGCCGAGAGCCCATTTCGCAAATGCAAGATGAGGATTTGGCCTTTGCTGAAGAGACACTCAACAGCGACCAATGTAGGAGGGATGGTCAGATAGGAGATCACCATACGTGAGAGGCTAGGGTACAACACACGTGTGTTGGGGCTCATCCACCAGCGAAGCGGATTGTCAATCGTCGGGTCAGCATCCACATTGAGGTAGTGTTCAAGCTCGTCAAGTACAGGGATGGCAGCTTCTTGCGGCTCGTGCGCGCAGCGTCGAACATGTTCTCCTTCTTTGTGGCGCCACTCGACTTCGTGGGATGTGTGCCTGTTGCAGGCTGACGTACCGCGATGAGGAACAAGTCGTCAATGAGAATGTGAGTTGAATTGGTCTAGAATGACTTACCTGGGCCTGTGGCTCCTCCGAGTCCTCCTGTTGCTCACACGGCTCTGCATGGCCCTTCCAATCCTCATCATAGGCCTCCTGCACAAGGGTGCATGCTTCCGTGATCCATTCATCCAGCCACACACATTCACGGAAGTATTCGAGCTTGCTCCAAGGATCGAGCACTGAAATTGGACGTCAGATGAATGCTGTCACCTCAGGTAAGCAATACACACCCATAGCAATATGGTACACCACAGATTCATCACTCTTGTTGTAATAGTGGTTGATACTCCTTTTGCCCAAGCTGACTGCAACCCGAATAGCGGGGTCGAGGGCCAGATTGAGAGCACTGGTGGCGGGCTGCTCGTCGATGATGTCCATGGCTGGGATTACATTGGTAAGGCCCGGCGTGTTCTTGCCCTTGCGCAAGAAGAACTGTGTCGCGTCGTAGAAGACCTGGTTGGGCAGGGGAACCATGACAAACAAATCCCGGGGAGGTGAGTGCATGCTGTGTTGAACTTCTACCTAATCAGGTGTTATCTAATCAGGCAAGCCTGATATGGACTACTTGTGTTCTGCAACACTACGTACCTTACTGTACACTCACTTTCCTTTTTCACTCTTATCTTATCTGCAGGACTTGTTATCTCTCGTCCTGATTCAGTAGATTAGATTACGGACTCACTTCGGACTTCCGGACTTAGTCGGACCTCCGGTCCCTTCGGGCCTCCACTCCTTTGGCATGTGATTGTACTGGTTACCCGGAGTTCCCGGTTCCGTCTTACTAACACTGACACACGTAGCTTACGACTCTGACTCAGCCCTCAGCTGATACACTTAGACATGATCACCTGATGGCTTCCTCACATGTATATATACTGGGCTTGGACACCCTCTAATGTATTGTTCCTTACTGCTCTCTCCCATGTGCCTAACGGGACTCTCCCTCTAGCAGCTACCCTCTAGGTTCGTTCACCCCCTTCACACCACCTATCACTCCTTTCAACAGGTTATGAGCCCTGCACTCTCGCACTAACCTCGCTGCTTTATCCCTGCAGGATCTTTACAAGTCGACACTCTTAGGAGTAAGCCGTCGCACCTTGCTAGTCTTATCATAGACTTAGTGTTTGACGTCCTGAAGTGCCAAAAGCACTAAAGGATCATATTTCCAGTGGGCCTTTGCGCTGTTTACACAAAGTTTATCCTCCAACGAAACCTAAGAGAAAAGTTTGTTGACGCCGACTCTATTGCATCAACTCTGACCTAACAGATCTAACATTTTTGTGACTCCAGTCGCACCCGCTCCCCGCTCCCGTCCGCTCCAACCCCGCCGCTCAGCCTCGTTCATTGGCTGAACATCTTTCTGCTCCCACTCTGTGCCCGCTCCCCGACTTCAAGAAGAAGTCAACTGAAGAAGTTGTTGGGATTCTCGAGAAGAAGGTCAGTGCCACCATCGAGCACTACCAAGCCATCTTCGACAAAAAGTACCTCTTTGAGTCATTGCTTGGAGACTCCCAACACACCCTCCACCACTTTGCTGACCAGCTGAACTGGGTCAGCGACAACTTTGACAAGGCTGACAACTGGTCTAAGCAGCAGCACAACAGCATTTCATGGGCTTGTCGCTGCGTCAGAACCATCGAGTTCTCAACAAAGGAAGAACCACTTGTCAAGCGGTTCAGAAAGGTCACTAAGGACCTAACGAGCATAGCCAACAGGGGCTATTTGGACTGGATCAGTTTGTAGTACTTAGGTCGGCGTACCTTACGTTTGTTGTATACATCACTGGAATTTATCAGTCAATCATCACATTGTGGCTTCGTCTGAGCACTCGCTAGATGACAATTCAGATACACCGGTAACTGAAGCACCAGTACCAGCAGTAGAACCTCCACCATTTGACTGCACAGGCCTCCCTCACTTATACGATTGCTGTCGCAGAGCTAGTCGACACGCACAATAGAAAAGTGGGAATGGTCTCACCGGGAATAACCCCATATGGACAGAGGCTGAGTGAGTGATACTCACCACTTGTTGTGGCAGACTTGTGGTCGATGCTTCACACGTTGTAGCAATACCAGATCAAGCTAGCACTCAAGTTAGATATGACACTATACTAGTACAGGGGTGTACTCACCTAGCACTCAAGAGGACGAGATGAGTGCTAGCAGTACGAGGCTCTACTACTTATACCCCTCAGGTTTAGGGCAGGGCTTCTACATCAAGGTGTCGTCACATGCGTGAGGCTTATTACACTATTGGCTAACTACCGATGATGCGAGATGACACGATCTGTCATAAGTCCGGTCTTGGCATATGCGTCAGCGAGTCATGTGCTACAAGATAAACCCTAGTTTGTGGTTATGTCACATGACTAGTCAGAAGGCTGTTCCAGGCGAAAGCTATAAAGCGTATGCTATCAAGCGTATAGTACAAGTCCATGGTACAAAGTGAGATAAAATAGTAAAAACAAAGGGAAAAATAGGGCCTGGCCGTGCCTACCACGACAACTGCCTTGAACAGCAAGACTATCATCGATGACCAGCAGGTCCAGATAGTGGCTATTGGGCGTGTGAGGAAACTCTCTGTAATAAGAGGTGGTCTGGTCCATACGTTCACGGTACTGACTGGGGAGGAATCCCAGTAAACTGTTGGCAAGAGACAGACAAGTTTTCTGTTTTTGCTTCTTCAAGTTTCTTTGAGGGTTCTGTACCTGAACCTCAACATCTCGCTTCACTTTCAGAATTCGGGTCACCTTCTATCCCCAGTTCTAGAGCAGTATCACCATCCCCTGATGTTTCTCCTGTCAACCTATCTCCATCGTTTGTTGCTACTACTTTACTGTCAGATCTTTCGAATCTTTTCAAAGATAACGACATAGAGGAACTACTAGCACCATCTCAAGAAGAAGTAGAGGCAACACCTCTATCTCCTGACCTCATTTTTGTACTTCAAGGTTTACCACCAGTCGTTTCGGAAGAAGTCTCAGACTTCTTTGAATTTCATATTCTAACCACCACCATGTCAGACCTGAAAGCTGACAGCATTTTGGTCCTCAAAAAGTCTTCGGACTACAAGGTTTGGTCGAGCCAGATGCTCGGCTACCTCACGTTTGTAGAAGCCGATGAGGCTCTATTAGCCGGTGACCTCAAAGACACGGACTACAAGAAAGCAAACACCTGAGCAAAGGGTGTGCTGCTTGTGCGCACTGACAACAGTTTCCACCACCTTCTCTACGAGAACGTTAACGGTGTTGAGGTCATGAAATCAGCAAAAGACATGTGGGCCTCACACAAGACGCACTTCGGTACACCTGACACGGCATTCATTTGGTCACAGTTTTCGTCTCTCATCAAGTCAAGAGAAATGGACAAAAACAAACCCATGCAGGATCAGATCTCCAAGATCCAGACCATACTCAATGTCGCGGAGCTAGTCGACACGCACACTGGGAAAGCGAGAAAGGTCTTGCCGGGAATAACCCCGTATGGACAAAGGCTGAGTGAGTTGATACTCACCACTTGTTGTGGCAGACTTGTGGTTGATGCTTCACACGACTAACTGTACAAAGACAAGCTAGCACTCAAGTTAGATATCAATGTAGACTAATACAGGTTAGCACTTACCTAGCCAGGGATGTCAGTTAAAGTGGATTTAAATCAGTTCACTAGTGTACTTAAATCATGATTACAACTGTTACTTTTGTATGAGGATCATCCAGTTTGTGGATCATCCAGTGCTATCCAGATCTAGTGACTCATAGTCTGGTGTTTCAACCACTGTTAAGTTGTGTGCTCAACAGGGATAATCATGTATCAGATTCATATCAGCTATGATTACAAGGTCTCATCCAGTATAATCCCAGATCAGCCATGTTGACCAAACCCAAATCCAGTATCATGTCAGATTAACCATGTTGAGCATTCTACTCCTCATCTCATACCATATAATCCCAACAGAGAGTGTATCTATACAAAATCATCCATGATGATCAACAATATCATCTACAACCTTTTACATATTCAATATTCACATAATACATGGGTCATCCCTAATCAGTGGAGGATAATCAGGCTCTACACCAGTATCACCCTATATGAAGTGCTTGCTCAGTCACTATATCAGTTAGTATGATCTCTAGTCATCATTTCTGCCCTGATACTAGGATCAACACAGATTAGTTGAAATCACTCTGTATAAGCCAGGATCATCCTATCTCAGTGCTCAGCCAGACAGATATGGTACACACTCATCTCTATTGATATATATTTGATGTCTATGTTTGGTGATTGGTACTTGGCCAGACTAGTTGGAAAGTCTGAGCATAAATTAAATATGCACTAAGACCAGCTCAAGAGATAATCCATGCACTGTGGGCAATTAATCTGTATCTGCGTTGGCTCAGTCATCATATAAACTAAGTATGATTCCACATAATCTATGTTGAACTCTGGCTCATGTATGTATTCATCATATGTGAATTAGAGTGAATTATCCACTGATCCCTGTGTTAGCTCTGAGTATCATAGTCAGGGTCTCGACCGCCAAGCACCAACATGAGATGAGCCGGACTGGCATGAGACTAGGAATGGCCATGTCAGGGATGCACATGACACACCTGCTGACCACCACAACACTGATGTAGAGGACAGTGTTGATGAAAGTAAGTTTATGCACCCCTTTCAACATGTTTGATGGGTACTTACTGTGCATACCATCAGCTGATAGTCACAACATACCAAGGTGGTGCCAAAAGCATGGACCCAATGCAGCAATATTGAAGACAAGGGTGATTTGCACACCACCAAGAGGGTCCGCCACAATGAACTTTCAAACTCCTTGACTACATGCAGTGAGGGCTTTGGATGGGCATGGGTAAGTGCTTGGTGCTATATGTTCCCTTTCCTATACTCATACTTGTTATCATTTCCTCAAGAAGTGCATCAAACATAAATGGGAATAAGAAGGATACGAAGGTCTTGTTGTCATCCAAATAAACCTCAAGCCACCCTGTCTCTGCAGACAGGCAGACCAGGGCCTCTGCAATTCTTCTTCAAGTGGTTCTTCAGTTGTTGTCTAATGCATACAACTCCTGAAAAGTGGTTGCACATGGGACAGTAGTAGGGATCTTTCAGGCATGTAGAACAGTAGTAGGATCATAGTTTAGTATGTCCAGGTAGTACCATTTATGATAGTGGCATGCTATGATGGAATAAAATAATATGGGATGAATATCTGAGTTTGCATCTTGGACTGCTAATACTGCCATTTTAGGTGTTCAGCTTGTCTAAGCTGAATATCAAATTGTTCTGAATGAATGTGTGTGTATTGATCCATGATGATTACCCTGTATGCAACATAATCTGACTGTTAAGCACAAGGATTATCTCTTCATTTGGATTAGTGGAGTGATCAGTATGAATGATCAGGGTTGAGTGCATATCTAATGTATGTATGATGATAATCAAGCAGTGTAGTCTGACTTACAAAAGAGAATATCTTCTACTTAGACTGGCTAAGCACTAATCACCCAACATGCAAATCTTCAATACATATCATCTGAGATGAGTGTGTATCATATTTGTCTAATAGAGCATGTTGTGGGATCAACCCAACTTATACAGGGTGGCCACCCACTAATCAGTGTTGATCCTTGTATGAGGTTGATTGTGAATATCAGAGATGATACCAACTGATATGATGACTGAGCCAGCATTTATTTACATCAGGAAAAACCGCCCGTCCTGCTCAACCTTTATTTAAGGCTCTGAAGGACTTATAGAGCATTAAAACAGCCAAAGAGCTAGAGTCGAGCACCTAACATCCCCAAGACAAGTCCGCCACTTCGAAGAAGCCCGAACTGTTGAAAAGATGTGTTTCCCCTTGAAGAGCGCAAAGCTTCCTCACTAAGCATCCAAAGAGTGATGTCAAGCTGGCACCGTCATACCTGCATAATGAGCTCTTAGAGGCTCTTTCATCACACAAAAAGTATATTCCCACAGCTCTCATAAGGGGTGGGCTCTGAAAGGTTTTCCATAGCTTTTTTAACCTCTTCAATTACTCAACAAGTGTTTATCGGTGGGGCTAATGGGCCGGTGGGGGAATTCTGGTTCCCCCAGGGCGCTGCACGGGGGGCACATTACATAGCAAACAAATCATAGCATGCATTGTACAGTAAGAATACAGGATAAGAAGCCGACGAGGATACAGGAGGGAGCAGTACTTTACATAGGATGTGTTGAACCACCGTCGATAGAACAGTAGCCATGTGGTATATGGTGGTCAACACACTTACAGTAAAGCACAAGGGTCCACGCGGCCAGAGTCCAGCCAGGAACGACGAGGATACCAGAAGAACGAGTGGCCTTATACACCCATCTGTAGGTTCAGGTCAGCCAATGAATCCCACCCCCAGACATGAATCTCCTGCCTGTACAGCTTCTTCTCCACGCTTCACCGCCGTCTATTGACTGGGACCGGCAGCAGCACCCCCAAGGACTTCTTCCTGAGCCCAGAGCGCCTTGATGCGGGCCCTCACCGATTTGACCTTGGTGTCCTTTGAGGACCCTTGCTGTGTCTCATCCTGAGCCGGCGCGATCCCCGAGATCATGCTAGGGCAGTACTAGGTCAGCCAACGCCCATCCAAAGCCCACGATCTTAACGGTACCGAATGTGGTTCGCCAGGGTGTCGTTCATCGACTTGCAGAACTTCACACATCCCTCGTCATACAACTCCTTGTGGCTCGGGTCTGCGCTCGCGCGGAGCTCGTCGATTGTCGCCTTGAACTCGTCGTGCCTGTGACAGAACATCAGTTTGCACTGCACAGAAATCGTGTAGACACCTACAGCGGTGCGTAAGTCTTCTCGTCGAAGTTGACGGTTGACTTCCCCTTCACTGCCTCATCGAGGGCCACGACAATCTAATGGTATAAATGAGAAGCAAATGGGGCAGCAGGAACCGTGATCACTCACCGCACTGCACACCAGAGCGATCATGTTGCTTGACAGCGGCACCTTGTTGATGTCGAAGAGCTCCATGTTCTCCTCGCGCAGCGCCTCCGGGTTGGCCCCCATCCACCATTGGTGAGCGGCGACATCAGCAATGACCTCCCCATGGAACGGCCACCGGGTGTCTGCCGACTTGGACCAGAGCTGAGAGCAGTCAACAGACAATATGCGGCTGCAGATGGCTCACTTACAGGAGGATCCAGGCTGGGATCCGGCATCTGCACATTGCCATGGTGGAAGAGGTTGTTCGTCTTGACAAACTGAATGTGAGCCTCCGTGATGCGCTGGTACTCCTCCACGCGTGCCTTCCCTTTTTCAGAAGAGGGGCTTGTCTGCGGCAGGGAGAACATCAAGAACACCTTCTCGACGGCACGCTTGGCCTTCTGCTTCACTTCCTGCCGGAGCTGAGCAGCCGCCTTGTATACCTAATACACGGTCTGGAGCCAATTTTGAGAGCTCATGGCTGCGCGTACTCACCTGCTTGATCATCACGTCGTGCACGTTCAAGTCTGCCCACAGCTTGTTGAAGATGGCTAAGAACTCCGGCGTCTGGTACATGGAGTTCCTGCGCAGGGTCTGCATGATCATCTCCTCCGGCACCTCCCTCTTCTCGATGCTGTTCCCTTGCTTGCGAGGCCATGCGTTGACCTGCGCAATATGCCCTCGGAGCCGGTGCTGCGCCCGGAGCATGAAAGACTTCATGGGCTCCTGGGCAAGGAGATCCTTCGAGACGGTGAAGGAAGCACTGTCCAACGACGTCTCCGCCGGCTCCTTCTTCACCGCGACCTTCTTCCCCTTCTTCCCCTTGGGCTTCTGCTCGTCCTCCGGCTCTACCAGCAGCTGCTCAAATAAAGGTCAGCACCCTCACGGAACTATCAAGCGACCATACCTCTTCATCGCTGCTGCGTTCCCCGCTTCCGCCACCCTCACCCTGCGCAACATCTGAAGCCTTGTACAAGCTCTGGCTATCGTCAGACTCGTCGATGGAGATCAGAGACGTCGCCTTGCCCTTGCCCGTCGGGGCAGTCTTCTGTCTCCCGGCTCCACTTGCCCCAGAAGCTATGGGATGGGCTCCATACTGAGTCAGATGCACTAGCAGGGTGAGGTCTTGAGACACGCACCATTCCCTCCCTGAGCCTGGAGCTGATTGCCCGTGGCATTATCCTCCTCGTCTTTCCCCGCCCTTGCTGCATGATCGCTCTTTGCCTTTGCCTTTGCCTTTGCCTTCCCCTTCTCCTTGTCCATTTCAGTCCCCTTCTCCTTATCCTCCGATGACTGTGCTTGCAGCTTCATGGCCTTCAGCTCTGTCACAAATCATAGTAGATTATTCATTACCGGGCCATTAGAAATGCGGCGTACTCATCATGTTCGACAGCTGCTGCTTGTCCTTCGACAACCCTGCAGCAGGGGCTTGTTGGACACCCGAGGCCGGCTTGTCGGGGGGCTTGAGAACAAGGACACTGGCCTCCATCCTACGACCAGGAGACCTTTCTACATGTGAATCAATTAACAACCCCACGACACTTGCAGAAAATGGGGTACTTACGAGCCTCGACCCCCTTGCTCGCAAGCAGAACTTCTGGTGACTGGACACGAACAGACGTACTACTCCGTCGTGTCCTCTGCTTCTTCTTCTCGGGCCGCTGAGGGCTTGTAGGCTCCTCCCCTCCGCTGGCCTCCTTGTCCAAAGTCTCGCTCGCCTTTCTCTTGTACAGCGGCCTCAGCCTCGGCCTCGTCGATGCTCATGTTGACATCAGCACACACTCCACGTATGCAGGAGGTCTAGACACAACACTTACCCTTCCGCGCTGCCTGCTGCGGCATATCATTCCTCTCCTCTTCTTCCTCTTCATCCTTGTGGATGAGCTCGTCAATCTCCGGGTCGACCTCCATCTCCACGTTGTCTTCCACATCTTCTTCTTCCACCCCGTCTGCCGCCGGCTCTTCTTCCACTGCCTCACGATTCTCCCCCTCGTCGCTCTCGGTATCTTCCGTCTGCAACAATGCAGCGTTCCGCCTTTGGATGTCTACAGATGACGGGAAATGTCAGTGCTCTGAACGAGATGAAACTAGAGCTCACCGTCTGTCCTCTGCTTTGCCTCAGAGTCTTTATGCCCTGCCTTGAGGCTTTTAGCAATGGCCGCAATCCTGCTGGCCGACGCCCCTGGAATTTCTTCGGCAAGAATCTCCTGTATCGTCCTAGATTTAGCTAGCCCCTTGCCACTGGTTTTGGCATCCTGCTTCGCCTTGCCCCCGGGCTTCGGTTTTGCCTTGCTGGAGCTGGCAGAGTTGGATGGTGCTGACGGCTGATCAGTCTTCGTCTTGGAGCGTGTTTGACAATTAGACATGACAGGGCTTGCCCAAGAGCCGTAGAGGGCAAGGTCAGCGAAGACGATGCCAGCAAGATATCAGAGTTACTTACGGTCGGGTATGAGTCGGGACTGGTTACCGCCGGAGCCTGGAGCGGCCAAGAAGGCCGAGTCTCCCTTGAGCGCCATCAAGTAGTACACCATGTTCAGAATGGTTACATGAGTCTCTGCCGGACTAGTCACCATGGAATTCAAGTTGCCCATTGAGCTTCATGTATATAGATGAACGTGGACAAACACCTGAGTTCTAATGGAAATACATATTATCTTCCCAGCCATTCCTCTGTCCGTGGGTCCACTTGTCGATCTCACAGTCCGTATGAAGAACAATGGAGGCTCTGCAACCACTATAGTGAGTATTATAATGTGTGATGCTAGCGGAAGGGAACACAATCAAATCGCCAGAACGAAGTGGCACTACCAAACCAGGCTCATACAAACATAGCTCGCCGTCTTCGAAATCCCCGATGACCATGACCACGCACAGCCCCTTATCTTTTCGGTCTCGATGCCCCAACGTTGCAGCGTTGAGGTTGACGACGACGGAAAGAAAGGGGTACGCTATGGTGTGTACATTCCCGGGAAGGGAATCAGCGTGGAGGGTGAGGTTCTGGTACTCTTCGGGAAGCACAGCTCGAATCTTATCCAAGCTCTCAGTAAACCTCTTACGATGCTTGCGATATTCTGGAGAACTTACCTGGTTGGCAATCCACTCGAAAACCCCTCCAAAGATATTTCCCATGTTATTGTAGACATTCTCATGTTTGTTGGTGTCCAGCGACATATACGGGAGCATCTGGGTGTAGTTAGTCCGCGAGTTGTCCATCCTCACAATTTGATTTGGGTGGGCATTCTCTGGTACATCATGTCCCTAAGCAGAGGGAGTGTCAGCACTAATATGTTACTATAAAACCCGAAGGAACAGTACCCTGGTGCAGTGTCTGTTGTAATAAGAGAAATGTAATGCCTCAAAAGAGTAGCACTCTTTCAGCTCGCCCGAGAACATCTTCTGGAGGTTTGAGGGCTCCACGTCGAAGCATGCAGTTAGGTCACTGAGAAGGCTTGTCCTCATGTCTTGCGGCATGTTGGGAAAAAGACACATGACGAGCAACTCTTGGAGATCCCGTATTACAAGAGGCACTCTTTGAACAGTCAGTGCGTGAGGTAACCATATTGCAAGTCTTATATGACTCACGGCGACAGGCAAGGAGACACCTTCACATATCTTCCTGGATCAACACGGATTCCGGTGCCGTCATACATTCTGGCCAGCTGCAAGGTGGAGAGACACTTTCAGCTAAATGGCTACTACGAAAGTTACCCATCAATTCTCTCATACCTCTTTTTTGAGTTCCTCAACAGTCTGGGGCTCCGGGGCCAGCTTTGCCTGAGCTCGCTGGGCCTCAGTCCAGACGTAGCCGGCCATGCCATCCTCGGAATCCAGAGGGTGCACTGGCATGGAATGATGCGCATCGTGAGCTATATCAAATGCGATCTGAACGGCGACATGAGGAACTTGGGATTGCACTAGACCCGTAGAGTCACTGCTAACAGCAATCGGGTCGCCTTCGCTGGTTGGCCATTCCCCATGGATGGTGAGCGGTGAAAGAGGGTCGTCTTGGACTTGGCCGGAGATATCTGTGTTGTAAAGCCAACGAGCTGCCAACGATACCAAATGAACTGCCTTTCCTGGCTGCGGTATTGTCTGGTTAAAGGATCCCCATATATCCATGTTTCGGGGAACGGGGCTAAAGTTACTTGACATGAAACCACTCATTAGGACTGGAAAATGGAGGGCATGGGGGTGCTCACTTCAGCTTCAAAGACGTGAAGACGTTGTCTGATTCATCCAGGTTATAACAGAGGAGAATATCGTCCTGCATATTGTGTGTGGCACACAGACCAGGTGACAGCAGTGTATCGAACCACAGTGTAATTTGTTCTGCTAGATAGGTCACAGCTGGAATGATCGTCTCTATAATGGTGCGGCCGACGGGGGTTCCTTTTCACATTTGATGAGAGCTTTGTTACGTGTTACAGTGGAGATTGAACATACCGGGATTGGGGTCTCGAAGCGCACTGGCTACCTGCCACGCAAATTGGCCCGTGGCATCCAGAAGCCGAGTTTTCAGTTCCGCTGCACTGATGAGCAGAAGAAGATAGAGCGAGCCTATGAAGAGATATAGAGGGTCAGCAAAACATGCATAAGATGAGAAGGAGCGCAATGTCGATGTGCTTCTTCACCTCCCTAAGCGACAGCCGCCAGCCTGCTACCCTTCTCAACCCAACGCCTGAAGGTACGAAGACCGACTGCTTCTTCTTTACCTTCAATGTACATCCGGTGTATGCCAGTCACCGTCAAGTGCTGATTGTTCTGCTGCTGAAGGCTTTGCGTATTACTTTAGTGATCAGGGTGTGAGGCATCTCAAACGCGGTGTAAAGTACACACCTAGAGACCTTGAATACAAGCTGCAAGTATTGAACCATACATAGAAAGTCCGTCGCAGAAGACGTGAATGTTGCACGGTGACATCTCTCTACGATTGAGATGAGAGAGTCATCTGTGAAGGCAAGGTCTCTCCCGCCTTGTCGGAGTAACGCCTCGACAGTTCCTAGCAGGAATTCCGAGTCGTGAGCGGCCTGGTGTGATGCTAATGTTGTCAGGTAGGTAACGACAGCCTCAGGGATTGCCGCGTTGTTGGTGCCCGTAGTGATCCATTTCATTGACATCGTTCCAGTCGCTGCACTCTTTCCCGAGTCCTTCTTCCTGGAGGCCTTCTGCGTTGTCTTTGTAGCCCCAAATATCTTATCTGCTCACCGCCCCGCCTTCTTGTGAGTTGAGTCGTTTTTGGCCCTTGTCTTCGCTTTGTTGTTGGGTTTTGTAGGTGGACCATAGGCCACTGTATCTTCGCTCCGACTCCGTTGCACAGACAAGGCGCCGATCTCTGGGGCTAATCCGTGCCTCAGCATGGAAGGAGACTTTACTGCATATTACTCACCTCCAATATATTGCGCCTCATTGGACGTCTCTGCATGCACATCCTACTGTGCTGTGATGGCCTCTGAGTGGACAGACCTGTAGAGGGAAGCATTAGAGTTTTGGGAGAGAGCGAGCAAGTGTCGCTGCATGGCGCCAACACTGAGCGGAAGATCCTCCGCCGCTTCCAACACACTGAGGAGGCCAACGGCCTCGCATTCTGATAGCTCGAATGTGATCTTCTTCATGGTCATGGTGTTGGAGGAGTAGGGAGACGGGAAGCAGGAGGCTAGTAGACGCCCTAGTGCCTCGGACGCAGACAAGAGCAGCCTTGCTCAAGGACATGGGGGATGTCGCACCAACATATACCGGATTTTCTCATATGTATACAGCATTGATTGGTTGACGAAGGTACGCAAGAAGTATGTATACATATGACTACGGGAAACCAGGAACCCGCTCCGCCCTAGTATTCAGAGTCCGAGTCCACCTCAACGGCGTCCTTGATACCTAGAGCCCCCTTGTTCCCATGTCCGTACTTCGTTATGACATCTTCTGCCCAGACCTTGTATGGCCTGATTGCGTAGGGCTGGTCCCTGTCGATGGCCCACACGGCGTGGTAGTGAGCTCGAGGATACCGGAAGTGATCCGGCCAGATGTACGGCAGGTCGTACATCTGCGCCTTCATACTGCACATGGGCGACGTTGGGCCAGAGCCGCAAGAGATCATGTCGGCAGCGCAGGGAAAGTGTTCGATAACGCGTGGTGGTGGAGGGCCAACGCGGTGCCCACTAGGAAGGCACAAGACGGGCAGTTCGGAATGCTCGAGGCGAAGAGAGAGGCTGTTATAAGCAACCGGGTGCCATGTCTGTGCGCGCGATGACCAGATGTCAATCCTGACGGTGTCAGCACCGTCAGGATGCCAGGGATTAAGACAGTTGAACGTCTGCTGCGTGATCGGTTGGGAGAGGGCAATGTGGATCCTACCGTCCCTCACGGCTCCAATCATTGGCAGGGAGACGGGGGCCTTGTCAATCTAGAACGGCTAATTAGCTGGGCAGATATAGCAATGATAATGTTGCGCACCTGATAGTACCAGAAGACCTCTACGACCACCCTCCGCCCAATGCGGAGCTCCTTGTCGAACTCCGGGGTTCTGTTCCACTCAGGAACACCACCAAGGAAGAGGTGCTTGTCCTTGCACCTTTCGAGCTCACCGCGCGGGAGGCGTCCGAAGATGTGTTCGAGGTCGCCTTCATCCAAGGGACATGCGGTATTCATGGTGCCCTGAGGTCATGGGACGGGTGATCTATGGGACACTGCAACCCATGTGTCATGATGCGCATACACTAAAGCTGCTAGAGACTCACATAGTCATATATCTTGCCAAAGCCCTCCCTTGAGAGCCTGACAACCGTAATGTGGCACACGCCCTGCTGGAATGGACAGGGAACGGGAGCTTGGCAGAGCTGCTTGAAGCTCGGCAGGCAGGTTGACAGGAGATAGATGATCTCGACGTGAATGGGAAACATAGTGCAAGAGGGAGAAGAGCAAGGCTAGAGTGAGACGAAGTGAGTACCGTTGAGCGCCCAAGCCTCGGGCGGATGCACGGCGGCTGTTGAAACACACAAGCGTTGTGCGAGAATACAGAGTGCAATTTCGAGCGCGCGATATATGTACATACAGGGTGAGACGAGTAAACAGACACAGTAGAAGACGTAAAGTATGTACATATATAAGCGGGGCGGGGGTCCGATACACCAAGCGCGATTCCTTCCTCCTCGAGGCCGTGAGGCTCGACGACAACACCAAGCTCAGCGGCGTGTTCCATACCGCTCACGGGGTGGGCAGCGCGAGCACGAGGTGGTTCTGCGAGCTGTCCTCCTCCAAGGGAGGACCGCGGCCCAACGCGTTCCAGTTACCGCCGCGGCACTGGATGCGACCACCTTCCTCGCCCAAGGGCGGGAGTTGCCACATGCCGGTGAACCGCATCCTCGGGACGGTGAGCTGCTGAGGCCAGATGTACGGAAGGTCGTACATTTGGTACTTCATGCTGGAGAGGGGTTCGAGCTGGAACCCGGCAGTGGTGTCCTCGGGACGGGGACGGAGGCGACGCTCCATGCCCATGCGGACAGCGGGGACCTCGGTCAGCGGGAGGGGGAGGCGAATCTCGCCCGGGTAGTGGGGCAGGACCCACTTGCCGCTGCTGGAAGACCAGACTTGAGGAACCGAGGAAGGGGTCGCGCGTGGGCGGCGCCACGGGTTGATCTCCGGGATCATCTCTTGGATGATCGGCTGGTCGAGGGGGATGTGAAGAACACCGTTCTTTGCCCAGGCGATCATGGGGATGGAGACGGGACCCTTGACGACCTGTAACCTTTGTCAGTGAGAAGATAGGGAAATGAGAGTAAGAAACGCACCGGGATGTACCACAAGACCTCGAGGGCCACCCTGACTGTCGAGACAGTCCAGTGATGTCATTTAAACAGGATTTATTCTTGGTCCATTATGCGCAAAAGATAGGATTTAAGGCTTCCACTAGTGGACTTAATCCTAATCCAATTTGAACTAAGCCCATGTCTAGTGTGGCTTATCTACTAAGCATATCCTGATCCAATCCTAATCCAATCCTAATCCTAATTCTGATCTAATCCTAATCTAATCCACTTGAAGACAGTGGATTACTAAAAAAAGGCGCAACATAGGGGAATTGAACCAAGCACCTGGGGCAAACTGCTTACATAATACAGAGGAAAGGCGAACTCTTGCAGTGCTAACCACTTCACCATATGGGCTTGTCTGTACTTGTAAGTTACTCATACTAGTACCCTTCTTTCTATGCTGGACTTAGACATATTTTGTGCATGTACTACATGCTTGTGCTGTTCCTGCAAGCACCATGCATGCTGAATGGCATGCTGTAGCTATGAAGCATGACCTTGAGTGGTGCAGTGTGTATTACCTGCACAATACCACTCCCATGAGCACAAGGATGCATATCTGCTCAGTAGCACATTCACAATATGTCTAAGTCCAGCATAGAAAGAAGGGTACTAGTATGAGTAAGTTACAAGTACAGACAAGCCCATATGGTGAAGTGGTTAGCACTGCAAGAGTTCGCCTTTCCTCTGTATTATGTAAGCAGTTTGCCCCAGGTGCTTGGTTCAATTCCCCTATGTTGCGCCTTTTTTAGTAATCCACTGTCTTCAAGTGGATTAGATTAGGATTAGATCAGAATTAGGATTAGGATTGGATTAAGATTGGATCAGGATATACTTAGTAGATAAGCCACACTAGACATGGGCTTAGTTCAGATTGGATTAGGATTAAGTCCACTAGTGGAAGCCTTAAATCCTATCTTTTGCGCATAATGGACCAAGAATAAATCCTGTTTAAATGACATCACTGCGAGGGGAGGGAGTCCGAGGAACGAAGTTAGGATCTATGTCGGACGAGGGGGGCTGGGCGGTGCGTCCGACCCGATGTCGGTGTCTGACCCGCTGGATCCAGATTCCCAGTCCATGTACGGTGGAGAGCCAGAGGGGTGTAGAGATGGTTGCCAAGAGACAAAGATAGTAGGCGTGTTGATAGTGGCCCAATACTAATGTGCAAAGAGAGGTGTTCAGTCCAAGGTGTGGGCGGTAGCATGCATGGGAAACACAACTGATCGCACTGGGAGTCGGGACACGGTGCCAGTTGCACCGCACCAGGTCCCGGCACGTTACCTTTCCGCTTCTTCCAACTGGTCCAAGGGTGCAGCGGTCTAACCTTGCCAGTAACAGGTGAGTTATGAATAGAACAGCGAGTTACTCACTGTGGCTATGACCAGCACGATATGTAGCAATGTGTCGAACTCATTGCTAGGGAACACAATTGAGTGATCGTGCTCTGCAGCTGAACAAGCGCTGGAAGCATAATACCAAGATCACACATTCAAATGGTTCGTACACATTAAAAAAACTCACCAAATCCCGTCTGAAATGATTCTACAATAAGCGTGATTTTTCGAATGTGATTTTCATAGCACATGTGTTGCCTGCCACATGGTAGTTCTAGTGGGTACTTCCAAAAAAGGAAGACGGACAGGTACTGTCCGTCTTCCTTTTGTGGACGTCCCTAGGGGAAGATGGTCGATCGTCCTATGCGCTCTATGCTTACTTCATAACCTGGAGGTAAGATGAATAATATCTCTTGTGTTGAGACTGATGTTCAATGATCACATCCTGCTTACATTTGACCACCGCAGCATACTAGTGTACTGCCAAACATTGGTGAGTACCATACACCCATTGGCTGAGGCAGCTTCTGTACGGGACCGGCTAGGACGAAGACTCACCTTGAGTGCCAGTAAGTGCACACCGGCATAGGAGAAACCTGCCGGATCCTACCAGCTAAAATGGGGTGTTGTTGTAATGAGGTGCAGGTGAGCTTCTGAATTTATGATAAAAGCGTCCGCTGTTAATTCTGGGCAGGAGAAGACAACTTACGAGAAAATGCCTGTCAAAGTCGGGGACCATAGACGTAAAGGGCGGCGCCCATCCCGTGAGCGTCAGGGACTGACGCTCATGAAGAGCTTGAGCGAAGCTTTCACCCCTTCCCGAACTGTTAGGTAAACTCCTCACGGCGTATGCGTAGCACGTCCTCCATAAACCCACCCCGTGAGTGCAATTATGTCCATTCTAGGTCACTCTGAACAAACCATTCTCGTTAGATCAGACCATATGGCCCCCCACACACAGCCCAGGGGCACCCGGCCACCTCACGTCCGCCCAGGAGATGACGACGACAGGACATGCCCTGTCTGTGACCGGTGGTTTCAAACCTCGCAGGGCCTCATGTGCCATTTGTCCAGGGCGTGAAGCTGCAAGTGGTACCGCAAAGGCAAGAATCCCATTCGCCTCGACGACAATATTCCTGAGCCGGTGGAGATGGAGGAGCTTGTGGAAGGGGAAAACGACAGGTGGAACGTGATGCAGGTTGACGACGACACAGATTTCCAGGATGTCATCCAGAACCGGGATCTCTTCGCCTTCGTTCTCCCTGACAAGCCGCCTGACGGCCAATGCGGTGGTGAGGCATCATCTTCCTCGGGTCCTCATTACGTCACTGGCACCATGCACCCGCCCATCCTAGACAACGAAGATGACATGGGGGCTGTCATAGCCATGGCCCCTTCTATAGTCAAGAAGTGGAAGGTGTACTTCCAGGACACTGAAGACGAGCCTGAGGACAGGATGGAGGTAGACGGCGAAGAGAACCAGGGCAGGGGGGAGGATTCCAGTGCAAAATGGTGTCCCTTCGCATCGGAGCTGGACTGGAACGTGGCTGTTGGGCAGAAGTCCCTGGATAGATTTCTTTCCATCCCTGGGGTGAGTCAATTTCTTAGCGGGTTGGATTGCGTCTCATGTCCACAATGCTAGGTTGTGGAGAGACTAGGTCTTAGCTTCAAGGACGTACGGGAGCTCTTCATCAAGGTGGACACCATCCCGGAAAGAGTGCCTTGGAAGACAACGTCCCTCGCATTTCCTGACCGACCGGAGGAGAAGCACCTCGTACGATATCGCGACATCATAGAAGCCATCAAGGCCTTACTGGGGAACCCCTCGTATGCGAAACAAATTGTTTGGCGACCACGGATGGTCTTCACGGACGCGTCAAAGACAAAGCAGGTCTTCTCTGAGATGTGGACAGGGCTATGGTGGAACGAGCTACAGGTGCGTCACACAAGACGTGCAGTGTGTCCTCTAGACACTTACATTGGATGCTTCTCTGCAGCAATACCTACCTAAAGGTGCAGCAGCCGCCCCTGTCATCATAGCTACCGACAAGACTCAGCTGACACAGTTCTTGGGGAACAATTCCGCGTACCCTGTCTACCTCACCCTCGGCAACATTCCCCGCGCTATCCGTCGCAAGCCATCCCAGCATGCGTGTATCCTGCTCGGCTACCTGCCCGTCTCTAAGATATCTAGGAAGGGGCTTACGAAACGCGAACACAAGGCGCGGACACAGCGCATCTTCCACGCCGCCATGCGCCTCATCGTCAAGCCCCTCATCGCCGCGGGTGAAGAGGGAATAGAGGTGACCAGCAGGGACAGCTTCATCCGCAAAGTATTCCCCGTCCTTGCCTCTTACGTCGCCGACTACCCTGAGCAGTGTCTCGTCACTTGCTCCAAGTACGGGATGTGTCTGAAGTGCCAGTGTCCGGCGGACATGCTCAGCAAAGACAAGCCTGCCACACTGTGTACCTCCGAGCTCACAGAAGATATCATCTCTCATGCATGGGACTCTGGCAGGGGGAGGGCTGCTGCTGTGGAAGCCAAGTGCATGATGCTCGACGTCAGTGGCGGTGTGAAGAAGCCTTTCTGGGTTGGTCTTCCCTATGCCGATGTCCACCTTTCCATCACTCCTGACGTACTGCACCAGCTCTACCAAGGCGTCTTCAAGCACCTCGTCTCATGGTGTCAAGACCTTCTCAGCCCTGAGGAGCTAGACAATCGTCTACGCTGCCTTCCCCTCGCTCACGGAGTCCGCCACTTCAAGAACGGCATCTCCTCCCTCTCCCAGATCTCCGGGAAGGAGAGGAAGGAGATGGCTTGCATCCTCCTGGCTTGTCTCATTGGGAAGGTCTCTAAGGAGACCATGCTTACGTTCCGCTCCCTGCTGGATTTCATCTATCTTTCTCAGTATCCGACCTTCCACGCCAATAAGGATGTGCTCATCAAGCTTGGGATACGCGACGACTTCAACATCCCGAAGATTCACTCACTCCTCCACTACGAGCAAGCCATCCGCCTCTTTGGGACCACAGACAACTACAACACCGAGATGTTCGAACACTTGCCCATCGAGTTCGCCAAGGATGCGTGGCGGGCTACGAACCACCGCAACGAGTTCCCTCAAATGGTTCGCTGGATCACCAGGAACAAGAAGATGGCCCTCTATGAGGCGTTCCAAAAAGAATGCAGCCTGGAGGACCAAGCTCAAGATGAGGAAGACAAGCCTGAGGATGGCAATCCTGGGTCTCCATCAGACGGTGCTGCTGCTGCTCCTGACGGCAATACCATCGACGGTGTCGAGTCCACCATGGGTATCACCATCGCAAAGTACCCGCCCGCTGTTGAAAGGAGTGATGGGTGGCGTGAAGGTAGTGAACAAACCTAGAGAGATACTGCTGGAGGGAGGGACCTGTTAGGCACACGGGAGATAGCAGGAAGGAACAATACATTAGAGGGTGTACAAGCCCAGTATATATACATGTGAGGAAGCCATCAGGTGATCATGTCTAAGTGTATCAGCTGAGGGCTGAGTCAGAGTCGTAAGCTACGTGTGTCAGTGTTAGTAAGACAGAACCAGGAACTCCGGGTTACCAGTACAATCACATGCCAAAGGAGCGGAGGTCCAAAGGGAGCGGAGGTCCAAAGGGAGTGGAGGTTTAAAGGGAGCGGAGGTCCGACTGAGTCCAGAAGTCCGAAGTGAGTCCGTGATCTAATCTACTGAATCAGGCCGAGAGATAACGAGTCCTGCAGATAAGATAAGAGTGAGAAAGGAAAGTGAGCATACAGTAAGGTATGTAGCATTGCAGAACACAAGTAGTCCATATCAGGCAAGCCTGATTAGATAATTCCTGATTAGGTAGAAGTTCCCATATACATGCTCTGTTAGACAAGTATGATACACACTCATCTCAGATGATATGTATCGAAGATTTGTATGTTGGGTGAGTAGTGCTCAGCCAGTCTAAGTAGAAAATATTCTCATCTGTAAATCAGATTACACTGCTTGAGTATCATCAGGCATACATTAGATATGCACTCAACCCTGATCATTCATACTGATCACTCTACTAATCCAAATGAAGAGGTAATCCTTGTGCTTAACAGTCAGATTATGTTGCATACAGGGTAATAATCATGGATCAATACACACACATATATCCAGAACAATTTAATATTCAGCTTAGACAAGCTGAAGACCATAATTAGCAGTATTAACACTCCAAGATGCAAACTCAGATGTTCATCCCATATTATTTTATAACATCATAGCATGCCACTATACTATCATGGTACTACCTGGACATACTAAACTATGATCCTACTACTGTTCTACATGCCTGAAAGATCCCTCATGTGCAACCACTTCACAGGACTTGTATACATTGGACAACAACCAAAGAACCACTTGGAAAAGAATCTCACCTCTCAGCCAGAGCCTCTGCAGAGACCCTGGTCTGCCTGTGCAATGCAGAGACAGGGTGGCTTGAGGTTGATTTGGATGACAACAAGACCTTCTTACCCTTCTTATTCCCATTTATGTTTGATGCACTTCTTGATGAAATGATAACAAGTATGAGTATAGGACAGGGAACATATAGTACCAAGAACTTACACATGCCCAT
>KE504153.1:104704-272934 GCA_000344655.2 Fomitopsis schrenkii
GTGTACTTACCTCGGTTCGACTAGATGCTGGTAGCAGCAGAGGAGGAGCAGAAGCCCAAGGGGAAGAAGCCCAAGAAGGTCGCAGTGAAGAAGGAGCCAACGGAGTTGACCTTGTTGGACAGTGCTTCCGTCACGGTGTCAAAGGATCTGCTTGTCCAGGAGCCCATGAAGTCCTTCATGCTGCGCGCGCAGCACAGGCTCCAGGCGCATATCACCCTGGTGAATGCATGGCCTCGCAAGCAGGGGAACAGCATCGAGAAGAGGGAGGTGCCTGAGGAGATGATCACGCAGACTCTGCGCAGGAACACCATGTACCAGACGCCTGAGTTCTTGGCGATTTTCAACAAGATGTGGGGGGACTTGAACGTGCGCGACGTGATGATAAAGCAGGTGAGTGGCGGTAGTGATGAGCTGTCTCAATAGAGTTACAGGTCGTACATCAGGTCTACAAGGCAGCTGCTCAGCTTTGGCGGGAAGGGAAGCAGAAGGCCAAGTGTGCCATCGAGAAGGTGTTCTTGATGTTCTCCCTGCCTCAGAATAGCCCCTCCTCTGCAAATTCGTTGGCTCGCATGGGTGAGCACCAGCGCATAACAGAGGCTTGCATCAAGTTCGTCAGGGAGAATGATCTCTTCCACCACGGCAACGTGCAGATGCCGGATCCGAGCGTGGACCCCTCGGTATGTGGCCTCTTTGTTGCAATTGTTTTATTGTTGACTGCTTTCAGCTCTGGGTGGCCAACACTCGGTGGCCCTTCCACGGAGAGGTCATTGTGGACATAGCAGCTCACCAGTGGTGGATGGGGGCCAACCCGGAGGCACTGCGCAAGGAGAACATGGAGTTGTTCGACATCAACATAGTGCCACTGTCGAGCAACATGATTGCTCTGGTGTGCAGTGCGGTGAGTGATCATGTTTTCAACTACGCCTGTTGCTTCTCACTTAAACCATCAGATTGTTGTGGCCCTGGACAAGGCAGTGAAGGGCAAGTCGACCATCAACTTTGACGAGAAGATGTACGCCCCACTGTAGGTGTCTCATTATTTCCCGTTCGGTGTAAGCTGACGTTCCCTCACAGTCATGATGAGTTCAAGGCGACCATCGACGAGCTCTGCGCGAGCGCAGACCCCAGCAACAAGGAGTTGTATGACGAGGGATGTGCGAAGTTCTCCAAGTCAATGAATGACACCTTGGCGAACCACATTCGGTAGGATCTTGGGCTCTGCGCGGGTGTTGACTGACAACATACTTTCTTAGCATCATCGCAGGGATTGCGCCGGCTCAGGAGGAGACACAGCAAGGGTCTTTGAAGGACACCAAGGTGGCATCCGTGAGGGCTCGCATCAAGGCGCTCTGGGGCGAGGAGCAAGGCGGCAGTGGATCAGCCGGTGGTCCTACTAGTCAGTAGACAGCCGTCAAGTTCAAGTTTGAAGTTGTCAAGGCAGGAGTTTACTGCATTGCTGTGTCGTAGTGTTGTTGACTGACGACAGAACCTACAGATGGGTGTATGCTAAGGCCGCGTCTTTCTGTATGATCATCGTCTCTCGCTGGACCGTGGCTCGCTGGTTCCTCGTGCTCTACTGTACGTGTGTTGGCCATCATATACCACATTGCTACTGTTCTATCAACAGTGGCTCAACACATTGTATTACATGTAGAGTATTGCCTCATCCTGTGTCCTTAGTGGCTGCTGTTTCTGTGTATTGCACGATGTATAATGCATGTTGATTGCTGGCTGTATAACCTGCCCCTGCCCCCCCTGGGGCCCCAGGAAAATTGGGGAATGGGCCCAATAAAGCCCGGTTTCGAGGGCTTTGAGAGCTTTTACAGAGCTTCATAAAGCTGCTCCCATGTCAAGGGACGCCAGAGCAACAGACAATTTCCTTAATCTCTGGGAACTCTTTACTGCTTTGCTGTTGAAAGGTAAGGGTCCCGCTTTTTAAGGGTTTGGCCTTCTTCGAGGTGGCCCATTTGTCTTGGGGATGTTGAGTGCCAGTTGTCTGCTCTGAGCCGCTTTATAGCACTCTTCAAGCCTCTCTCAGCTTCTATTAAGTCTTGGATATGACAGGCGGTTTTTCCTGATGTTATGCTATACTACATACCAAGAGCTTACTTGTCTTGGAACAATCATAATATCTTTCAACTCTTGCTGTATTAATCTTATTGCAAATGATAGCAACTTGTAGCATGATATACGTGGGAAACTTCATCCCTAAAGTGGCTTATTTTCCCTGATTTTATACACTTTTTCTGGCCATTTTGGAAGTATAGCAAGCAGTGTGGCTGGAGAAGTGGCTGGAAATGATGGAATTACCGCATTTGGTGATATAGTCGACGCGTTGGCGTACAACTCCGCCAGCGCTGAATGGGCGCTTAATAAGCGATGTAATTTACAACTTCAAGCAGCACTATCATGGTCAGATAATAAATGCAATAAAATCAGAGAAAGTTCTCTTCAGCCCATAGAACATGGCTTTCAATATAGAAGAACTCAAAAATTTCCCAATCTCAAGGATAACAATGTTCTATGCCAATTCAGTGAGGTTGAAGTCCTTGCCTCTGTGTTCACACACAAAGCTTGCTCAATCATGAAAGTGCCATAGTTATGAGGGTCAGCCCTTCATATCCAACACCTGTAAGCTCATTGATATTGCTCTCATATGGTACCATACACCCCTGCAAGATGTATCATCACAGAAAGGAACACATCTGCTAGTAGTAGGTATTCTTGCCTGTTAAGATATCTTCAGTCTATTGAAAGAGATAGATGTTGTCAAATATTCAAAGATAATCACATCAGTATGCCAACATGATCAGGTGTGATTAGGCACAGTCAATCATTGCCAGAGATGGCATATGTTCCTTCCAAATATTGTAACTGTTTCCCAGGAAATAAAGAAGATTTGGAGACTTTGTATAGTTTATAGTTGAGCTATTACGATCCCTGAGGTACGAAGGTATCATTCTTATGAGGAGCAAAATGAAACACCTTAGCGTGGAGCCCGATGCGGTAGGTTGTTCCCACACTTCATGTGACTGTTTTCCACTCAGCAAAGGGGACATAAGTAACAGTTTGCATTGGCACTTCAGCAGAGTTGCAAATTTCAAACTCCCAGATGATGCAACTTGCATCAACAGTGCCAAACAAATACAGTGGTTAAGTGCTCAAGTAGTGGGGTGAGGCTCCATGAAACGGCTTAGCATGGAGCCCAATATGGCAACTGGTGACATTGTGCAGGTGCTCTGTGGCTGCTTGGGCGCTCTTGCCTCATTGACTGACTACAGTGTGTCCTATGTAAGAACTAGTAAGTAAGCACCCCTAACATAGTATATGCATTTCATAGCCATTGTTACAGAGACTTCAGTGTGATTTTGTTGAGTCTGAACACTGGCTAGTTAAGCCAGAAATGCAAAACAAAAAAAACCAACAAGTGCCTATGAAAACTCAAAGTGGCTGATTTGTGTGTAGATGGATTCTCTGGGGTCCATGAAATATTCATGTACCCCATGTCTGCCATAGAAACAAATGCAATAAGCAAGCAATAGCCACTCTCTGTCAGAATCCATATAGTTTAGTGTACAGTATAAACTACAAAGGAAGAGAACAGTTCAAAGCTACTATATATGCATCTCATAGCTCTTACTGTATAGACTATAATGTGATTTCATTGATTGTTGAGTGTAGCTAATAAAGCAATAATATACAAGCTAAAAATACTCTGCATGTGCATCTGAGCTCTCAAAGTGGATGATTGAATCAGAAATACAATATGCATGGTCCATACAGTCTGCATGCACATCAGTATACACAGGCAAGCCTGTGAGAATCTAGCTCATAGTAGCCATGTGAAAGCACATACATGTTACCCAGATTGCATGATACAACACTTTTTTACTTGAATCCTCTTGCCACTGTGATTCTTACACAAAGGAAAGACTTAAGTCAATGGATGGTGACTATATACATTTTATTTGACTCATTCTTAGAGAGAGGAACCTGTACTTTATGTGATATATACAGTGCATCACTGAGCTATGCACCTTGTCCTTGGTGGATTTTCATGGTCAGACATTGTCCTCACTTTATGTGTTATGTCATTGTCTGGTTCATGTGTATTTTGTCCTGAGAAAAGATGGTCTTATCATCTGTGAAGTGTAGACACCAAAGTGTCTCAGAAGTCTTGACAGAATATAACAGACATTGAAAGTCATTGTCATCCAAGGCATTCAAGACATACAAGTTCAAGAAGCAAATCATAGTACACATTGTCATCCAAGGCTTCCAAGACATCCAAGTCCAAGAAGCAAATCATAGTACAAGATATCACTCAGTCGCCCTTTCCTTTCCCTTCTTGCTCCCTGCCTTCTTCTTCTTCTTCTTACTGGAGGGCCCTTCCTCATTGTCTTCATCATCATCCCCTTCATCATCCTCAACCTCTGCAGCCTTTCTCTTCTTCTTCAACTTCCTGAATCCCCAGTTTCCATATGTGCTTTCTCCCAAGAACCTCCCTACTTTGCATAGTGTGTGTTCCAACACCACACCATCAAAGCCCATGCTACCCTTCTCCTCCTCAGACAACCTCCCAGACAGCTCCCTGAATAGCCAAACAAACTTGGCCTGCACAGAATCCTTGAGATCCTTGCCTGCCAAGTCTGCAGAAACTAGGCCCAATGTTTGCAGACCATTCACAGCTCCAGAGTTCAACTTGGCTATCATCTCTCCCAATAACTCAATACTGGGCTTGGCCACAGCACAAGTATAGGAGAGATCAGCACAAAGAAGATACAAAGCTAAATTCCCCATTTTTGGTAAATATTGGCTAGGGACCTTAGCTTCAATCTTCTTACTCCTGGATGGAGGCTTAGTCCAGAGCTTGTGAAGTGCCTGAAAATCAGCAGGTCCCTGAGACATGAGATCCTCCCATCCTGTGAGGTCTACTGCCTGCCACAACCTCTCTGGCCAATCCTCAGGATGAGGGTTTGCTTGACCATAGATTTTGTGGTGCAGGAAGAAATGCTTCCTCTGAGTCTCTGTCAGGGTACCAAATAATTCAGGAGACTCCTCCAAGAGCTGCTGAATGCCAGACTCATAGTTTCTGACATCCTCAGGCCCTGTGAACATGGTCCTGAGGTGATGCTCTGGAGTATGAAGAAGTGCAGGACTCCTGAAAGATCTGGCCCTGAAATAGAGCACACTGAAAAAGCCAGCATTGGTGACTATGTTCCTGTCCTCAAAAGGATTGTTGGGACAGCTGAGAAGCTTTCTCCTGGATGCACCTTTCTCTCTGAGAGCAAGGAAATTGTCAGAGTCTGCAGCTATAAGCTGGAACTGTTTTTCTTGACTCTGAATCCCTGTAGGCTCTTGAGATCTCAGTGCATCCCTGAGAATGGCCAGCACAAAATTGACTGCATTGCCAGAAGTCACAGTTGGCTGCTGCTGCACTGATGGCATGATCTGCAGAGCCTGACTCCTGGATGCAAGAGGCACAGTTGTCTTGGACATCTTCATGAAACTTTCATGTGCACTCTGTATCTGCAACAACAGAGATTTCTCTCTAGAGTCTGGCTTGGCTGCAGAGGAAGTGTTCAGAGCACACTTGAAGCCATGGAAGACATCACCACCTATGATGCCAGGCTGAGATAATGCATATCTCTCTGTGATCAACTTCGGATCTGCCCTATAGAGCTCCCAAACAGCTGGTAATAAGAGGGCCTCCTGGCCTAGCACCTGTTTAATGCTAGATACTAGGCCAGCTTGTCTAATCAGTCCTTTGACAAGAATCCTCAGCCAAACAGTGATGAGATGTAAGACATTCCAAGTCACATCTGAGTCAAATTTAGCATCATCTGCAGGCATTCTTTTTTGGTGAGTGACCAGCTGATAGAGAACTCTCACAGGTGGGTCAAGCACTGGGAGATAAGAGACAGAGGACACTTCCCACTTGTGGTCAGCACCCCAAACTGCCAGCATGGCTGACAAGTCCAAGGTTAGCTTGACCAGCCAGAGAGAAGTATCACCATGTTTCTCCTCCCAGTATTGCTTGCAATCACAAGACACTGTACCTCCAGCTCTAAATATATGGCACCTATGATGAGCAGAGAGGTCTTGGATCAGAGCATTGCAGTCCTGAAACAGAAACTGCATGACCCAAGTCTTGGACATCATGACCCTCTGGTGAGTGATGTTTACCCACACAGAGTGAATCTGAGGGTCAATGTCCAGAGACTTCAGAGCATTCCAATAATCCCCAATACCTCTGAGAAGCTCAGCTGAAGACTTAGGCATTTTCTCAGCATTTGCCTCAAAGCCATCCAAAGTCTGGATGATGTCCTGGAGCTGCTGGGGCTTAGACTTGACCAGATTGACTGCTGATCTAGTAGCCTCCAGGACTTGCTTCAGGTCCTCAGAAGAGAACCTGCTGAGGAATTGTTTCACTGTGATTTTACTCAGTACATAAAAACATCATGTCAGGTACAATATCACTTACTGGGAGTGGGAATGTCTGAGACATTATTTCTCTGCTCAACAGGAAGGGTAGCCAATATAGCTGTGTCAACTGTATAGGGAATCAGTATGTGGTAGCTAGTTTGAACCAAATGTACTACTATACTTTCTGCATCTAAGGCCTCTCTGGTTTTTTGAGGAGGGTCCCTGGGTTCTTGCTCTGGCTCTGAGCCATGATCTACTTTATCACTGAGTGCTGGAACAGTATGAGTCTACACACAATGTTACCTTCATTGCCACTAGAAAGTTCTTCTGTTTTGTGTAGTCAGTATTAGACATAATTTAATATGAGTTGTGTATCACTTACCATGGTCCCTGTGGGCATCGTCGGCTTCCTCCTCCTCCTCCTGCTCTTCTTCTTCTTCATCCACATCCATTTCTGTAAGTATATATTGTCAATACATTAGCCATTAAATTGAATTTGAGAATTTTGCTCACCTAGCTGAGCAATGCCTTGCTCCTCATCCTCAGCTATCATATCTCTAGACACAGCCCATCTGGTGGTCTGCATCTGAAGATAGCCAGTCTGCCCTATGACCAAGGGATTCTGGACTTTCTGGGATTTTTTCTTTCCCTCTGTACAATTCATATCAGTTAGTTCTATGCTTATAAAATCATGCAGAGACCATACTAGGAATAGCAGGCTTGGACAGTTTTTTTCTGTTTGACTGTGCAAGTGTCAGATTTATATAAGCCAAGTTGATTCTGATAAACTCACCTGGTGCATGCTCATTGCCTGCCAAGAACCTCAGATCTTCAGGAAGATCGAAGGCCACATCCTTAACCCCAATATGAGGTACACACTGAGCATGAGGGACATGGAGTTCATTGTAGAATCTCTCAAAGACTTCCCTCCTGCCAGGATATACCTCCCTTGACCTCTGAGAGTCCTCAGCTAGAGGCTCCCAGGCGACATCACTGTTGGGAAGGTAATCCCAGCCCCTGCCCTTGTAGGGTTCCCCATTGTTGATCTTAGGGTCATGGACTGTGATGCTGTCCATGATCTGCTGCATATCAACATGGAGGTTATATGGCAGCTGTCTCAAACCATGGTACAGCATGCTTGCAAACATGCACTTGGTGCATGTGAAGTGTTCTTCAGGGTCCATGATGATGCCCCCATCCCTAGCTAGAGTAGCATGGGTAACAGTGGGAAATGGGACTCTAAAAATAGAATGTGTTAGAGATTAATGAATCCTAATAAGTAAAACTTACTGTGGGTGGAAGACCTCTGGCGGCACAGTGTGAGGATCATTGGACTTGTTGCCAGATGTTGTTGCTGACAGCACAATTTTTGAAGTCCCCAGCAACAATTTTGAAGCAGGGCACAAGATCAGCACAAAGCAGTATGCCCAGTGTGCGATCTCCTCTACACCTGGAGGTGCAAGAGGCGGGGTGCCAGAGTGGCGAAGTCTTCCACTGAAGAAGACTACATGGATGTTGGCTAAATCTACGTAGACTCCTAGGGAGAGGAGGTGGAACCTCCCTGCCTCATAGGTGTCAGGCAGGTGGCTACCTACCACCATTGCTGAGAGACCTGCTGCCAAGTCCATCTCATCAGTGTGGGCACCTCCAAAGTGCCCCATTCCTATGAGTCCTTGTCCTGTAATTCACAGTTCAGATTTTGTGATTCACTCATATATTTATCAAAATCACTTACTAGACTCATGCCTCTGAGGTACTGCAAAGTTGACCTGTGAGCTTAGCCACATGCAGTCGTCCTTGTGAGCTAGCCTTGGCATATTGACAGCCTCAGCCAGCTCATGGAATGTCTTCCTCATATAGGGTGGGCACTCTGCAAAATTGTCAAGTGCAAAGTCTATGCCCAACTGCAGCAATTGTTATTTCAGTATGTACAGATAATGTGTACAACAAGACATGCCTTATTGAGGAGAGCCCTCTTCTGGGTCAGCTCATCGAGGCTGCCATCAGGCTCCAGCTTTGAGTTTGCATTGGGCCCACTCTGCACTTTGGGCCTTTCATAGGTGAAACCAGTTTGGTAACACCTTGCGTCAGGAGTGACAGGTCTGATTCTGGACCCATTGCTGAACTGCTCAAAGGGGGTGCTACCAGGTTCAGGCGACCTGGTCTCCTGAGGACCTAGCATCTCCTTGCACCAAGCCAGCCAAGCCAACCACTTCTCCTGGTTGAATAGATCCCTTGAAATAATATACATCATCTTATTCTATTCAATAGAGTTTTAAAGATCCACACCTTCCAGGGACAAAGCCCTGTAAAACATCCTTCTCAGGATCTCCTTGATTGTGCAAGGATCTTGCCATGATCCAGTCTCCTGCCTTCAGCTCAAGAAAACCTGCACACATTCTTTAATATATGTTCAGACTATAGAAGGTATGTAAACAACTTACCAAGGTTGGAGAGTTCACTTTTTGGCATGTGAGGGACATGATCTACACTACCACAGTGACTAGCATTCTCCAAGCCCTCTACAGTAGTATCCAGTATGTAAATGTAGGTCTTTCCCAACTGGCCATTCTGCCTGTGCTTTCTGTGAGGATGTATGTCTCATGTGTACACATAAATGGGAGGGAGATGACTAGCTCTATGAGGCATGGACAAGGGCTCCAGATTGAGCAGAACATGTCTATATCTCTCATCTCTCAATATAGTATCATCCATGAAAACAAGAGGACCTTCTGGTCCCAAAGTGTTGCTGCTCTCTATTTTCTCAAGTATGCAATTGCCTCAATCATGATTTTTTATGTTCCTTACCTGTGGTCATGACTGTGTTGTTACTTTCTATTTTCAGGTATGTAACTGATTCCATCACAAAATTTAAAATGACTTACCTGTGATTATGGATATGCTGGAACTGGGCAATCTAGGGCTACCCCCTTTGAATGCTCACAGTATAGCTGAGGAGCAACTTTGGGTGTATACCCTCAGTAGCTAAACTCAGTGGAATCCCTGTTGGAAACAGTGCCCTGACAAGAACTATGAACAAGCAGAACATCAGTATGTGTACTAATATTTCATAACTGAAAGTCATGATATCACACCTCTGTACTCATTTGTTCAGATCACACCTCTGTACTCATTTGTTCAGATGTATCACATATGATAAAGTATTAGCACTTACTGAATGAACTGACAAAACTGCACAATGGAATGTCAGCAAAGTTATACAGACAACATGTCTAGAAACTTACAAAATCCTGATCTGTTGATGAGGACACAGTAAGCACATCATTGTAGTGCAGACATGCACCAATTACCTGCCAATTGGGGGTGTTACTCACCCTAGGGAAAGATTTGAACACTTCAATGATTGAACACTAGGAAGTAACACATTCGGTAACTTCACAATCAGTCTGCTATGATTGATTTACCAGTCCTCAGAGTCCAGTATGTATCTTGTATACTACAAAGATAATTATTCAAAGTAATTATTCAAAGAATATGTGACATTGCCACAATATACTTTACCTGGTTAATGACTAGAAGCAACAGTTAGTGACAGAGTCCAAAATCAAACTCATTACTTACAAGGTGTATAGACCTGATCAATTAGCAATATCAGTCTCAATGGTTCTGCTGTCTACTCATAGACACTACTCACAGAACTGTGACTGAGCTACAAAAATGGTTGAGCACTAATTTATCTGCAGATTTTGAGCATTACTCACCTTGATCACTTCAGGTATAGCAACTATAAGACTGTTGGCTTTTGTATTGATCTTATTGGCTGCAGCATGCCTCAGAGCGGTCACAAAGGCCTAAGTCGAGCTCTATGAAGTCTGATTAAATTGGCAGAGCAAAGATACACACCTAAGTCGAGCTCTATGAAGTCTGGGGACTTCGAGCTCGACGAGGGAGGCTGTCTACAGTGTGGTGTTACGTAATACGAAGCCACTGTATAGTAGCACAGCCACAAAAGCGAAGATCAACAAAAGAAGGAGTGAAGTGCAGAAGGTGGGGGGTTCAATTCCCCCAAAGTGCAAACATTAATCTGGGCGAGGAAAAATGGGAAAAATGGCGGGAAAAATACAGTAGGCTGTGTATCGTATGAGAGTCCGTTGTAGAAAAGGAGAACACACCAGAAGATGGTCTAGGACTTGGACAGGGCAATGGAGCTCTGAATAATTCCGCAAAAATGCGCAATAAATCCGAGCTCAATCGATCCCTTGACGACCCGAGCAGCTCTCATCCCGAGCAGCGTCCCGGGCTGAAAGCACGCTAAAAGCGACCTTCTAGCAAGGTCGTCAGCCAGCCCAGTCGGGAGAGGTCACCAGCTGCGAACCTTCAGGCTGCTTCATGTACACGTCCTCCTTCAGCTCGCCATTGAGGTAAGCAGAAGCGATGTCGACAGCTTCAAGTCGAGATCCTCGAGGGCTGCAACGCAAGAATGGCTCGAATCGACGCCCACTTGGGTGTAGGAGCGAAGGTCTCGTTGTAGTCAAAGCCTGGACGCTGGGAGAAGCCCTTGGCGACAAGACGACCCTTGTAGCGTTCGATAGAGCCGTCTGCGTTGCGCTTGACACGAAAAACCCACCGAGAACCGATACCTTGCGTCCTGGGGGCAGCTGAACGAGCTCGAAGGTCCCATTCTCGACAAGAGACTGGATCTCGTCCTGAGCAGCCTTGAGCCATCGTGCTTGCCCTCTGGCGGCAACTTGTGGACGTCTGAGATGCTCTTGGGCCCAAAGGCTCCTGGTCCGCCTTGAATGCATGCTGAGCTACTGAAGCGAAGGCATAGGCTAGGGCGTCGTCATAGCTCAGGATATCCTCTCGTTCGCCAGAGTAGACGTGCTCGATGCCTGCTATCATCGCTTCGAGAGTGCACTCGAAGGCATCCTGGTGGTCACCACGAAGAAGGTCGAGTTCGTCGTCGCTCGAGGTGGGAGAAGGTGGCAGGACGTCGTCAGGGCGAGGTGGAGGAATAGCAGGGACAGCAGGCAGAGGATCTGAGTCGACTAGGGCATGAATGAGAGGATCTGGAGACGGGCTGTCGCGCTGGGGCGTATCTGCACGCTCAGAGGGCTCAGGCGTCGAAGCAGGGGACGGTGTGTCGACACGAAAACGCGTGGGCAGTAGATTTCGACGCTGGAGGTCGTCGTCGTTGAGAGAGCCCTGAAAACGCGTAGAACGAGCTGGGAGCTGCCTTCGAGCGAGTTCAGGATAGGGTTTGAAACCCCCATGAGTGCGAACTTCGTCATGAAGAGATGGTCTAGAGGGTGCTGCAGGGACTGCCGGACGTCGAGGAGGGCTCGGGGAGCGCGCTGAACGTCGTGGAGGACTGGGAGGACGCACACGAGGGCTTGGTGGATGCTGAGGAGCGACAGGAGGATTTTCTGGGACAATTTGGACAGGAGGTGGAGGAGGAGCAGGATCATCAGAGTCATCTCCCCCCTGATCATGGGCCTCTGGAACGTCGGAAACATCCTCGGACGGGTCGCTTTCGCGGTCCTGGGCTCCCGGGACGTGCACCTGGTCCAGCGGAAGGCCAAAAACGTTAATGAACGTCGAGTTGCCTGGGAAACAGCGCTCGTCAAACACAGCATGAGATGAGATGATGAACTTCTTCGCTGCAGGGTCCCAGAAATGCCAGGCCTTCGTGCCATCAGGATAGCCGACAAAAATACACTTTCGTGTGTGGGGTTGGAGCGCCTTGCGATCCTTCTTGCGCATGAGCACATAGGCCAGGCAGCCAAAAACGCGAAAGTAGGAGACATCTGGCTTGCACTTGTCGCCTTTCCAGGCAGTATAGGGGATACCACCCTTCAGGGACGATGTGGGCATGCGATTTCGCGTGTGGACGAAGGTCGAGACGGCGTGGCCCCAGAACGACGGTGGCAGCTTCAACTGGGCAAGAAGAGCAGTTGCACCCTCAGCAATGGAACGATTTGCTCGCTCGGCTACTCCGTTCTGGTGGGGCTCGTCTGGCTCGGTATGCTGACGATGGATGCCCTCCTGCGCGCAAAACTCGGCGTACTGGCGTCCCATGTACTCGCCGCCTTTGTCGTCTCGAGTGGCCTTTACCTTCAGCCCTAGTGCATTTTCTGCGTACACTTTGAATGACTGGAAAGCCGAAAATGCATCACTCTTGCGCTTCAAGAAGGCAAGCACCCAGAACCTCGCAGAATCACAGATAAACGTCATCCAGTAGACGTACCCCTCGGGCGTAGCGACAGGCAGAGGGCCCTTGAGGTCGGTGTGGATGAGGGCGAGTCGTACGAATTTTCTGGACGCAAAACGAGGGATGGCATGGCAATTGAGCTTACCAGCAAGGCAAGGCTCACAGATGGGGTCAGGAGTGCGCTTCGAGCGAATGGTGAGGCCTGAGACGAGGTCCTTGGAGTGCGCCATTCGAAGGTCGTCGAGATTGACGTGGGAGCAGCGCTGGTGCCAAAGCGCGAGGTCTAGATCGCAGGTGGACGACGCTGAGAGCGCGTTCTTCGACTGGGAGATGGTATGGCCAAGGAGATAGCCCACATTGTGCTCGTTGACTCTGGCCTCGAAGCGAAGCTCCCCCTGGTGGTAAAAAAACGTGTTCGACGCCTGCAGCTCAACGACGTAGCCCTTCTCTCTGGTGAGGTGGAAAACAGATAATAAATTGCTGGCAAGCGCAGGGACATGAAGGACGTCGTGCAGAACTACAGCAGGGGGTAAAACTCCGTCCCTCTCAGCCGGCTGAAACACCACAGACCCTAGCCCCGCCGAGTAGACGATATGCGAGTTGGCAAGTCGAATGGGGATGGAATGGGGCAAGTATGAGCAAAACCAATGGCGGTGAGGGGTCATGTGTGCAGAAGCACCTGTGTCGGTGTTCCAATTAGCTGCTGCAGGGGTGGAGAGCCAAGATGCGCGATCCGAGGTGGATAGAAGGGCAGAGGCGCAACCAGCACTCACAGCAGCAACAGCAGCCGTCTCCTGAGTCGTCTCCTGGGTCTCCTTCGACGCCTCCTTCGGTTTGCCCTTTCCAGAGCGAAACTGAGTGCGTTGGGACGCCCTCTCCTTCGCCTTCGCACTAGCATCGCGCTTGGAGAAGCACTGGTCCTCGGAGTGGCCAGAGCGGCCGCAGAAACCGCAGAGGATGGCAGAGGCGACTTGGGAGAGGATAGGGATTGCTGGCGACGCACCAGGCTGATTTTCGAGCGCGATAAACGTCTCCTGCAGCTTCTCCAAGGTGAGGGACTCGTCCAGCAGAAGGGTCTGACGAAGAGAGGTGTATTCCGAGGGAAGGGCGCGAATGAGGGCCATGAGAACGAGTTCGTCGTCGAGCTTGGCGATGTCGAAGTCGTCAGGTCGAAGGGCTTTCATATCGGACTTCAACTGCGATACTCGCGTCGAAAGGGAGGAAAGGGACTCGTCTTCGAGCTTGGAAAGGCTCAGGAGGGCGTTGTAGGTGTTAAAACACGTACCAGGACGTTTCTGCATGTGCACAGACTCGAGCTTGACCCACATCGCCTCAGGATCGTCCCTAATCGCCTCCAGATGCGTCTGCTGCTCTCTCTCCACACATCCCCAGATCTCCCCAGCTGCCAGGTCCCTCCTGTTGTCGAAATCGCAAAGATCGCGACGTTCTCCGGCGTCCAGGGGCTCGGTAAACGACGGCCTCGACTCCTGGCCCTTCACAATGCGCAGGGCAGCGACGGTTCGAAGCCTAGCCTCCATATCGAGGCGCCATTGCTGATAGTTGCAGTTGCTGAGCTTGGGGAAAGCGGCTGGACCGGGCGCCATGATGTCGACTAGAAAGACGATGGTGCGACGAGTCGAACAGTGGCAGAACGGTAGAAAACGGTGGAGAAAACGGCGAGATATTGAGCAGAGAAATGATAGGGGCTAGGATAGGGGTTCCCAGAGGTAGGCAGGTCGAAAAAAAACTGTAGAGCGAAGGGGGACACCTGGATGGGCCTTGAGAGCGTTTGGACGGGCGGATATGGACGTCTTGAGGCTGTCAGAGCGCAGGGCTCATAACCTATTGGCTGCAGCACGCCTCAGAGCGGTCACAAAGGCCTAAGTCGAGCTCTATGAAGTCTGGTTAAATTGGCAGAGCAAAGATACACACCTAAGTCGAGCTCTATGAAGTCTGGGGACTTCGAGCTCGACGAGGGAGGCTGTCTACAGTGTGGTGTTACGTAATACGAAGCCACTGTATAGTAGCACAGCCACAAAAGCGAAGATCAACGAAAGAAAGAGTGAAGTGCAGAAGGTGGGGGGTTCAATTCCCCCAAAGTGCAAACATTAATCTGGGCGAAGAGTAATGGGAAAAATGGCGGGAAAAATACAGTAGGTGGTGTATCATATGAGAGTCCGTTGTAGAAAAGGAGAACACACCAGAAGATGGTCTAGGACTTGGACAGGGCAATGGAGCTCTGAGTAATTCCGCAAAAATGCGCAATAAATCCGAGCTCAACACTTTCATGATTGAGCAAGCTTTGTGTGTGAACACAACCTCACTGAATTGGCATAGAACAATGTTATCCTTGAGATTGGGAAGTTTTTGAGTTCTTCTATATTGAAAGCCATGTTCTATGAGCTGAAGAGAACTTTCTCTGATTTTATTGCATTTATTATCTGACCATGATAGTGCTGCTTGAAGTTGTAAATTACATCGCTTATTAAGCGCCCATTCAGCGCTGGCGGAGTTGTACGCCAACGCGTCGACTATATCACCAAATGCGGTAATTCCATCATTTCCAGCCACTTCTCCAGCCACACTGCTTGCTATACTTCCAAAATGGCCAGAAAAAGTGTATAAAATCAGGGAAAATAAGCCACTTTAGGGATGAAGTTTCCCACGTATATCATGCTACAAGTTGCTATCATTTGCAATAAGATTAATACAGCAAGAGTTGAAAGATATTATGATTGTTCCAAGACAAGTAAGCTCTTGGTATGTAGCATAGCATAAGATGAGCTAGCTACAATAGATATAGTACTGTGTCAATGATAACAGGTTCAGATTCAATTTTGAGATTCCTGCCTGCAGTGATTTTCTGTCTTTGTTTTGAGGTTGCAACAGGAAATTAATATACCTCACAATGAAGGCAGAAACCCAGTGCTGGTAACAACATGGAAGGCAATCTAGTCAGAGTCAAGTGGAAGGGATTTGCAGAACCAAATGATTCCAGTACCTTAGTTTAGCTGCTCTCTTTGAAACTTTGACAATGTGGTGGCAGTATTTGCAAGTTTGACTCCATGTGTGGTTTTCATACACAATGTTACTAGAGCCTCTGTGAAACAAGTCCTGTGTTTTACAATGACTATAAGTACTCAACTTTTGCTAACTAAGCAGTAACAAACTCAGAAACTGTGAGAAACATGTGCTGGAGGAACTTTGGAGAAAGCATAGAAAGTCTAGGATAGGAAAGTCTGGAATTGTGGGGTACAAAATATGGAGGTCTGGAATGTGTGGAAATGTACCCTGAAGGTGAGACCTTGGTCAAGAAATTGGCAATGCACCTAGTCAATTCTAGGCTCCATGATTAGGAAAGGGCCAGAATAGGACAATTGAAGAGTAGGTAAGAGGGATTTCAAAGAGATCAGTGTTCACATGGGACAGTAGGAGTGCAGAGCTTTAGAGATCAAACAGGGTATACAGAAGGACAAGATTCAGTATGCAATAGAAGGTAAACAAGATAGTGTGATGTGAACTATAAATGATGTTACAAGCCCAGTTTGAATACTCTGAAGCTAGTTGTCTGACCAGAGTCTGGAAATTTTGGAGACTGAGTACATCAACACTAAGTATTGTCAAGTGAGATGTGAATTCAGCATGGAGACAACCCACATGATGCAATACAAAATGGTGAAGTATACACCACACTAGATTTTTGAAATCAGAATGGTCTGAAATACTGGAATAGACAACTCCACAGCTCATATACTCATAAACACCTCCGGGATTGTACTGCCAGTCATGGCCCACTCCAAGACAAGTATATATCCTCAAAGACTCCTGTGTGGAAAAATTGATGGGTGTTTTGCAGTCTGGCTATCATGTTCTAGATGCTAGAAACTTGAGGTCACAGTCTTTGCATGTTGTGTCATCAGTCAGTAGTAGTTACTGTTTTTGGCAACTCACCTTCCCTTTTGGGATGATATCACTCTGTGGCTAGTGTGAGCCTTAAGAAATAGGTATAAATGTTGGAAATATTGAAGTATATGGGGGCATTCATACTCAATGATATGACATTGAGTTTGGATCTAATACCCTGTAGCTGAATGGAAAAACTGTGACTTTGCTATAGAATAGCACATTCTTGACAAAGATTGGATATTCCCTTGCTTATCTGTTGCTTTTGGGTGCAAGTGTGGTACATACACACTCTGCAGATCATGTAGATTCTATTTCCACTCGAATCAGCTACTCTGAGTTTTCATAGGCACTTGTTGGTTTTTTCATTTTGCATTTTCTGGCTTAACTAGCCAGCATTAACACTCAATAAAATCACACTATATTCTCTGTAACAAGGACTATCATATACTATGTTGGGGGTGTTTACTTACTGGTTCTTACCATAGGATACACTGTGGTCAATAACTTAGGCATGAGTGCCCATGCAGCCACAGCACACCTGCACAATGTCACCAGTTGCCATATTGGGCTCCATGCTAAGGAGCCTCACCCCATTACTTGAGTGCCTAACCACTGTATTTCTTTGGCACTGTTGATGCAAGTTGCGTCGTCTGGGAGTTTGAATTTGGCAACCCCACTGAAGTGCCAAACCCCTTTGCTGAGTGGCAAACAGTCACATGGAGTGTGGGAACAACCTACCGCATCGGGCTCCACGCTAAGGTGTTTCATTTTGCTCCTCATAAGAATGATACCTTCGTCCCTCAGGGATTGTAACTCTGAATAGATTGCCAATCCTCTCCTGCTTCGAACGCCCACTGTCAACATATTTTCCCACACTCCGGGCCTAACAGAGGAGGGCATAACGGACGTAGGGGATACCTGGGACAAGCACTACCCACCCTACGACAACTTAATACTAGTATTAGACTCCCCTGACAACAACGGAACCCAACACAACACAGCCTTCAGTTCACATGGGCGACAGCTCACGTAGAGCAATGCCGAACACTGGCGCGACAAGTGTCAACCCTAGCACGACGACCAAGGTGCCAACATCTAAGCAGCTCCCGTTAGAAGTCCGTAATGCGGTACAAAAGATGAGAGCCACACCGGATGCGGCAACCAACTGCCTACAACAATGGCAGCTCATCCCGCAAGACTTGAAAGTAAGCAGTGATGCGCTATTGGCAGGCCTCTTACACTTTGCAGCGATACTGTCCACCAAGCTCAGTGCATGGGCCATCGAGGTTATATGCATGTTTGCGGTCTATGTGCAGGACATGCATCACAATGAGCTGGCTGCCAAGATATGGGACAGGATCAAGCCCGCAATGGTGATCCGAGGCGAGCAACATGAGGACCTCGAGGAGCTGCAATGACAGAGAGGGGAGCAGCAACAGCGGCAGGGGGAGCTCCTGGACGGGCAGGAGAGGGTGCAGATGGAGCTCTCCAGAGCAGTCGGGCTGCTGTCGAAGGAGGTCCGAGGCCTAGCAGATGGCCACACTCGGCTCGCAAAGGAGCTCGATGGGGTACATTCTTTGCAGGCTGACCTGACGACAGCCATGGGACGGTTGGATGCGACTGTGGCCAAAGCGGAGGAAACCCTCCACTCCATTCACAACCATTACCGGGTGCGGCCTCTGACAGCCGACCATCCTATGCAGCGACAGTCATGCATGTCCTCCCAACATTGCACACGGCATCTGTCGCCAAACAGGAGGCACAGTTCCAGAAGGTCCTAATAGACGTCATGAGGAGTGATGGTGCCACGGAAGCAGCCCCCCTGTCAGCGGCCGAGTATGTCCAGAAGGCCATGGTCGCCCTTGACCTCATGCACGCCGACAACCATCCACCTCCAGATGGCCAACGCTTCCTCACGGTCAAACGGCTCCCATGTGGAAGCCTCCTGTACAAGCTCAATACCAAGGAAGGCACAACCTGGCTACAGAGGCCAGAGAACATGCACTACTTCACTGACAAATTCGGCCTTGACACAGTTACGATCCCTGAGGTACGAAGGTATCGTTCTTATGATGAGCCAGGATGAAACACCTTATCAAGGCGCCCGATTTGGCAGTTTGTTCCCACCCCTCACGTGACTTTTTTGTGCTCAGTAAATGGGAGATAAGTAACAGTTTGTATTGGCACTTCAGCGGAGTTACAAAATTCAAACTCCCACACAACGCGACTTGCATCAACACTGCCAAACAAATGCAGTGGTTAAGCGCTCAAGTAATGGGGTGAGGGTCCATGAGACGGCTTAGCAGGGCACCCAATATGGCAACTGGTGACTTTGTGCAGCGCTCATGCCTAAGTGACTGACTACAGTGTATCCTATGGTAAGAACCAGTAAGTAAACACCCCTAACATAGTATATGCATCTGATAGCCCTTGTTACAGAGAGTATAGTGTGATTTTGTTGAGCATTCAAACTGGCTAGTGAAGCCAGAAAATGCAAAATAAAAAAATCAACAAGTGCCTATGAGAACTCAAAGTGGCTGATTTTAGTAGAAATGGAATCTACATGATCTGCAGAGTGTGTATGCACCACACTTGCACCCTGGAAGCAACAGATGAGGCAGAGAATAGCTTATCTCTGTCTAGACCAGCTGGCCTTGAGCAAACTCACTATTCTGCCATGTATGTGTAGTATATGTGACTCAAGTTTCACATCATATGATTTAATATGGTGATGTTCTCATATTTGAATATTTGCATCATTTATGCTCAACTTCTACACTCATGATCACCACAGTGTGATATTACCCCAAAAAGGAAGTGATGAGTTACCAGAAATGGCAAATACCTCTCTGCTGAAGCTCAATCATGTGAACAATATACGCTCAAGTTTTCAGCATCTAGAACATCATAGTAAGACCTCAAAATAGCCATCAATTTTTCCATACAGGAGTCTTTGAGCTCACATATTGCTATTCTTCACCCTTTTTCCAGCCAATGGTCACATGCTTGCAGCAAACACATTGAGCAATGATGTGGGCTCACAGCAACACAGCAACAGCTTCCTTGTTGTGTTGCTGTGACCCCATCTCATAGCTCATGTGACCACAAAAGCAGCTAAAATGTGCTGAAAAACACAGTATCTTCACTATGAAGCAAGATCCACTTATGGGCTGTAGAAATTTGCACAAATAGCACCTAAATTGGATTGATGAGACTTGGTATATTCTGAGATTTTCCAGTATCACATCCTTTGAAATGACTAACAATACCACAGATTTCTTCTGTTGAGTGTGCCTACGGTTATCCGTGCTGCAGATTGTCAGAGTGTCAGAGTATTTTCTACATTCATAGCTGATATGCTATTCCATATGCCATGCATGTCTTGACATATGAATATGTACCATGTGTACACTGCTTTTGTCACAATCCAGTGCTTGCATGCATTGTCTATCATTTAGCTCCTCACTTTATAGTGGTTGGCATGAATTCCGACCACATCTTGCTGAGATACTTGAGCTATTTGCTGTCATAGGAGCTCCATGTGTTTATTTTATACAATGTTAGAGGAGACTAGCATTGAATGCAGTCCATATGATTCATGAACATGTATAATATGCTCTGTGTCCTACTGAATATTCAGTGTATCTACTTTGTGTGCAAACATGCTACACAAGCTAGGAAATACATAATATAATTGTATTTGTGTGACTGGCTTTTCAAGATGTGTCAAAATGATATAACTGGAACCTATGCTGTGTCTGTCAATTATTGGCACAGCCCAATTACAACTGATAATGTTGTCATGCTGATGTGCTTATCTTTGTATATTCACAACTTTCCTCAAACAACTTGTAGATTGAAGATATCTTAACAGGGAAGAATACTTACTGGCATCTGATGTGTTCCTTTCCATTATGTTACATTCTGCAGGGGTATATAGTTTCATATGAGAGCATCCTTAACAAGCTCATAGACACTAGACATGAAGGAGTCACACGCATGACTATAACACTTTGATGATTCAAGGTTTGTGTGTGAACACAGAGGCAAGGGCTTTGACCCCCATGAATTGGTGTAGAACCATGTCATCCTTGATATCAAGAACATTCTGAGCTGTTCCACATCAAAAGCAATATTGTATCAGCTGAAGCTGATTTTCTTTGCTTTTTCTGCATTTATCTGCCTGTGCTAGTGCTGCTTGAGGTTGTGGGTTCCTTCGCTTAGTAAGCGCTCATTAAGCGCTGGCGGAGTTGTACGCAAACACGTCGACGTGTTTGCGTGCAAGTCCGCCCGCGCTTAAATCACCAAATGCGGTAATTCCATCATTTTCAGCCACACAGCTTATATCTACCTCTAGAAATGCCACAAAAAGCGGATAAAATCTGGGAAAATGATATATGTTGCGGAATCTTATTTCACACATTTACCATGCATTATATGGAGCACAATACCACGAGTCACAGTGATTTGCAATAAGGATGATGCAGAAAATGCTGGATGAAATCATGATTGTTCTAAGACACAGTGGCAGTAGCCCCTTATCAGTTCTTTGTATGTAACATGCATGACATGAGCCAGCTACAATACACATAATGATATGGAAATTATGTCAGTTCAATTCTGCCTTCATTTTGAGCTTGCAACAGCAGATAAATCTATCTCAAAATGAAGGCATAAACCCAATGCAGGTAACAATGTGGAAGGCAATCTGTCAAGTTGAAAAGAATCGCAGTACTGAATGATTCCAGTATCTTGGTTCAGCTGTTCTCTTTCAAATTTGAGGATATAATGGCAATATTGCAAGTTTGAGATCAGTGGGTGCTTTTGAATGCCTCTGTGAAACAACTCCTGTGCTTGTCAGTGAGTATACTCAATGTTTGCTAAGAGTGCAGAGGTACACTAAGCAGTGATAAACACAGAAATTGTGAGAACCATGTGCTGGAGGAACTTTGCAGAGCAGGGGGAGTCTAGAATAGGAAAGTATGGAAATGTGGAGGTATGGAATGTCTGCAAGTGTACACTGAAGATCAGTACTTGGCCAAGCAACAGGAAACACACTTAGTGAAGTCTAGCATATGGAAGACTAGGATACAGCCATCATGGATGATGCAGGACAATCCAAGAGGAGAGGGATCTCCATGAGATCAGAATCCACACACTAAGCAGCAGGAGTCCAGGGCTTGGAAGATAAGTTGAGGGCATATATAAGGACAAGAGTGAGTGTGCAAGAGAGAGTAAACAAGATATTTAATTTGAAGTACAGCTACATTACAAGCCCAGTATAAAGACTATGAATTTACTTCTTTGACCACATTCTGGATAATATGGAGAGTGAGTACAAAGATGATAAGTATTGTCAAGTTATATTTACATCCAGTGTGCAGACAACAACAAGATGCAATACAACAATGTACACAACAAAAATCCAGAAACATAATAGATTCACAAAGTCAAAATTGTCTGGAAAAGTGGGTAATAGTATGACATACTGAATACACAACTCCACAGGTCCATAGTCTTGTAGGTGTAGCACACAACATGACATCGACAATGCTCATACCAGAGCTATATTTGTTAAGTATAATGCTATAATAGCTTGTAAGACTGAGTATAAGAACCTGAATTTGTGATCTGTTGCTTTAGATTCTGTGGTATACAGAAGTACACTATACTAGAGAACTCCATACCTATCTGATATTGTACACTGCAGCTGCAAACATCTGCTGCAACATTAACCTTGTTCTACCACACACAGATTGTGACTGCACATCACCTCATGATACTGTATACAGAAGAAGACTACCAATAAGTCATCATACATATGAGATAGATAGCATATTGATAATGTTAGAAGTTGGCATATACTAATACACACCTCAGGGATTGTACTGCCAGTCATGGCCCACTTCAAGACAAGTTATATGCGCGAAGCACTATGCGTGTCTGGTCTGCAACACACTGACCTACCTACAACCAGAGAACGAGCAGACGCTCCGCGACCTCGAGCGAGAAAACCAGTGGACGAAGGGTGAGGTGATCGCTGCACACTGGATCAAGCCAGTTGCGAAATGTAGGCAAGGACAGGAACACACGCACCTCATACTGAAACTCAGCACCCCGCAGCAAGCTAACGAGGCCATCATGAACGGCCTCTCAGTCATGGGCCTCCGTCTCCCTGTGGAGAAGCTGTGCAAGGAAGCGCATTGCTGCCTCCGGTGCCAAAAGCTTGAACCCGGACACATGGCGCGCGACTGCGACATGATCGAGGACGTCTGCGGAACCTGTGGTGGCCTACACTCCACGCAAGGCTGCAACAAAGACACCTGTCAATGTGTCAACTGTCAGACTGCAGACCATGCATCGTGGGACCATAAGTGCCCCGCCTTCGTGGAAGCGACACGCAAAGTTCAGAGGACCAACACCCTCGAACAATACCGTTTCTTCCCAATGGCGGATGACCCAAAGACATGGGACCACCTAGATGCACTGGAACTCCCTCCCCGTAACTACGGACATGTTTCTGACCCCCAGCTCGACCCATTTGTTTGGTCTGATGAGGTGAACGTCTGCCACAGCGGTCGTGACGCACCCCCACACAGTAGGTATCGGTGTCGGTGCCGCTCCTGTTTGCGCACTCGATCGCGCTCACCCTTTGATGAAGTGCATCCTCCCACGCACGGGGCCAACAATGTCCCGATAAATCATGAACGAGGCCAGCGACCTGAGCCCGGCGCGCCGTGTTGCCCCCACACGTACAGCATGCAGGACACACCTGGGTGGTGGCAGTCAGTCCCGACGCAAGATGGTGGCCTTCGGCTGATCCTGTCGCGGCCACGCACGTCCTCCATGAGTCACCCCCCTACCTGTGCCTAATGCCTGGCGACCCGAAGTCATTGTGTTTCATCCAACTGAACGTCAACAAGTCAAATACGAGCCAGTCTGCACTGCTCCATAGTGTTGCAGACTTCGACATAGTGTTGTTACAAGAACCCCACATTGACTTCCTCAAGAACACTAGGGTGTCACAACAATGGCAGGTTTATCTACCCCCCAAAGCACAAAGACTCCCCCACGCGCACTCGCTCTGTTACCCTAATCCATACCCGTATAGCTACCAATGGGTGGGCCACCATCCCAGTCAACAACCCTGACATCACAGCTGTGTCGCTGGCATACAGCACAGGTACAATACACATATTTAACATATACAACCCCCAGGACTTCCACCAAACACTCAACTCATTAGCGAAAGCGACATGCACCGTTTTTGACCAGCTGGAGCAGCAGCTCAATGACCCGCAGGTGATCTGGCTCGGTGACTTCAACTGCCACCACCCCATCTGGGAGGACGAGAGGAACACACACCTCCTCATGGAGAAATACCTCGACGAGGCACAACTGCTAGTGAACCAACTCAGTGTTTTTGACTTTCAGATGCTCCCCCCCGCAACACCTACCCTTGAAGCTGCTAACTCGAAGAATCACACCCGGCCCGACAACATCTTTGCATCACAGGAACTAGCAGGATCACTCATCCGATGTCGCACAGCGCCGGAGCTATGCCCTCCATGCACTGACCACTACCCCGTCATTACAGAGCTGCAGGTGAACATCCCACGTGCGGCGCAGGACATGTTCCAAAACTTCCGGAAGACTGACTGGCCTAGGTTCCGCACTAACCTAGCCATTTGACTGGACAAGGTCCCCCTCCTGGATGGCAATATCCCATCCACTGACGACTTCGACAACACTCTGTAGCTACTCCTACGTGCGCTACACAACACCATTGATGAAGAGGTGCTGGAGATGCGACCACTGCCTTTTGCAAAGCAGTGGTTCTCAAAGGAGCTCGACAATATGCATCGAGAGGTAAGTTGTCTAGGCAGAGCGGCTTTCAAGCTGCGAGACACCCCGTGCCATCCCATCCACAGGGAGTATCGCACGCTACGCAACTGGTACGGCGACCGGATCAGACAGGCGAAGCGGGAACACTGGGAAGCCTGGATATCGGAGGCGGATATGAAGTCTGTATGGACAATTGGTAAGTACATCTGGGCAGGCTCCAGTGATGGAAGTTGCAGTAGCATACCACCAATATGCCACCCAGGCAGCGACACCCCCACCTGACAGAGTGAGGAGAAAGGAAGGATCTTTTACAAGACCTTCTTCCCGGCGCCGCCACAGGCAGCTGCGCGTCAGCTCCGAGGGGCATACCCAGCAGACACTTTCGAGTTCAACAACATCTCTGATGCGCAGATCCTTGACGCGTGCGCACACCTCAAGGAGTTCAAAGCTCCAGGGCTGGACGGGATCCCCAATGAGGTATACAAGCGCTGTGCCAACCTTCTCCTACCCTACCTTGGCCGACTCTACTGTGCTACCTTTGATCTCGACTACTACCCCGATGCGTGGAAGGAATCTGTGACTGTAGTACTCCGCAAGCCTGGCCGCTCCAACTACTCCTTGGTGAAGTCCTATCGCCCCATTGCCCTCATGAATTGCATGGGGGAAACTCTCTCCTCATGCATCACCGACACTCTCAAATACCACATTGAGTGACTCAGCCTACTGCTGAACCACCACTTTGGCGGATGCGCGGGTCGCACCATGACAGACTCGCTACACCTCATCACGAAGATGATACACAATGCATGGAGAAACAAGAAGGTGGCCTCAATACTCTTCCTCAATGTAGAGGCGGCATTCCCAAGTGTGATCCCTGAACAAGTTTTCCACCACATGCACAAACTTGGCATCCCAGCTGTGATAGTGGACTGGCTCCAACGGAAGCTCCAGGGAAGACGCACACAACTCTGCTTCGATGACTTCGTCTCCCAGCTCTTCAAGATCGTCAGCAGGATCAACCAAGGATGCCCGCTTTTGGTGATTTTGTACAAGATCTATAACCTGCTGCTCCTGGATTGTGCTAACCTCCTTAAGCACACAAAGCCTGTGGTGTATATCGATGACGTTGCAGCAGTGGCAGTAGGCAAGACCCTACACGACACTACCGCGGAGCTGTCAAACTACATGACCCATCCCGGCAGTGCCCTTGACTGGTTGCACTCCAGCAACTCCCTCTTCAACGTACCCAAGCTTGCACTGATGCACTTTGATCCTCGACTCATAGCGGGCAACCTCGGCCCAGACCTAGCACTCCTGGCGGGCGCGGTTAAGCCATCTGCCAAAGTTCCTTGGAGTACTAGTTGACAACAAACTCAAATTCAAGCAGCATGTCGAATACGCACTGGCTAAGGGCATGAAATGGCTCCAACAGTTTGGGCAACTTGCACGGCCCAAGAATGGTTTGAAGGCTAAGCACATGCTGACGTTATACAAGCAGATGCTCCTCCCCACTATGCTGTATGTGGCGAGCATCTGGATAGTCCCCCAGCGGAAGATAGCGGGCCGGACACGCACCTACGGATCTGTAGGTGTCATACGCAAGCTTGCCCGAATTCACCGACAGGCATGTATCCTGGTCACAGGGGCGATGCGCAGAACGGTGACCGACGTCCTCGAGGCCCACCTCAACCTACCCCCCTTCCACCTCATTGTCGACTCACACATTGCGCAAGAAGCCACCCGACTCTGCTCTCTCCCTGCGTCCCACCCCCTTCACCCCCACGTACGATGTGCATCAAAGATGGTACAGTGCCACCGTAGCCCCATGCACAAAGTGCTTGCCGCATACAACCTCCAGCCTGATGACATCAAGACCATCGAAGCTGTGCGGCTCCCTCCCAGCTGGCGACCACCCTTCCCACTCGAGATAGCACGCGATAAGGAGAGCGCGGCCAACTGCGAGGCATTGTGGATGACAAGAGCAGGACACTGCATATACACTGACAGTTCAGACTGCGAAGGCGGAGTTGGAGCTTCCACGGTACTCTATAAACGAGGAGAAGAGGAGCCCACTGTCCTGCGCTACCACCTCAGCCCCTTGTCACGTCACTCTGTGTACGAGGCTGAGATAGTCAGGCTCATCCTAGGCATCCACCTCCTCATGCAGCTCATCAGCGCTGGCGCAGTGTCATGCGCAGCGGATAACACACCATGCCTTCTTGCCATCCAGAACCGGTGGCCACACCCAGCACACCACCTCATTGACCAACTCCTAACCAGCCTGGACAAGCTTCGGCGGCAACACCCTGGTCTCAAGCTCACCTTCCGGTGGGTCCCTGGCCACCACAACCTCGACGGGAACGAACACACAGATACGGAGGCAAAGAGAGCGGCATGTGGCGAGGCCAGCCTGCTTGCGGAACTCCCGCCTTGGCTGACTGCGAGACCGTTACCTGCTAGCCTCTTGAAAGTCCGGCAAGCACTGAACGACACTTTCAAGAAGAAGGCTGCTGCTGAGTGGAAGGAGTCACCGCGCGCTGTGCACACAGCGCGCATTGACCCCAAACTCCCCTCAAAGAAGTACCTCCTACTTATAACACCCCTCCCTCGCCGACAGGCCAGTCTCCTGATCCAGCTGCGCATGAAACATGCACCCCTCAACCAACACCTACATCACATTACGAAAGCAGACTCTGACTGGTGCCCCAAGTGCAAGCAAGTGCGTGAGACGGTGGCACACTTTGTCCTAGACTGCCCCAAATACAAGGAAGCCTGGGCACGCATGGCCTACAAGTTAGGGCCACCCGCTACTTTGCTACAATACCTCCTCATGGACCCCAAGGCGATGAAACCCCTGTTCCGCTTCATCCACGACACTCGCCGCTTTGTGATGACCTACGGCGACCTCCTCCTCCCCGACAACTGAGCACTGTTGTGACAATCTGCTGTGCGCGCATATGATACATCGTACGTACCTACTACCACCTACTTTACTTTGACCCCTACCACCTCAGTTGCGGTCACCCCTGACCTGCTCAAGGCAGACTCCCGGCAGCTTGTGACACGACAGAGTGACAAAGCCGTGCTGAGGCAGCCAGCTGCGCACGTAAATAGTTTTGCCTCTGTCGGCGGTACCTTGCTCGCCTACCAGTCTTGCTAGAACACTCTTCAGCGGCCCCAATGCTCTGGTGTCTCCCGGGTGGGAGCACCCTTCCCCATACCGTACTTAGTCTCACATCCCCTCCTCCTCACCTTCCTTCCTGTAACACGCGCAGCCGGAGCCTCCCGCACGTTCGACTCGAATATGCCTGCATATGCATTGTTCTCCCTTCTGACGTCTCTCGTACTATACTACTGCACCCTACTGTACATGTCTCCCTACTCCCTCTGCCTCGGTGGAGGGTGCTCACTCAGCCTGATCGCAACAGCACCCCCCCAGTAGCTACTGCACCCATGTATGAATCACATCTACATAGGGCCTTGCCCTCACAGACACTAAATGGATACAAAAGAAAAAAAGAATAGATTGCCTTCCACATTGTGTCCATTGGGTTTTTACCTTCATTGTGATATATAGTCATCTCCTGTTGCAAGCTCTAAATGAAGGCAGAAAGTGAGTATTATGATTGCCACATTGTAGGTGACTCAGCTCATGCTACATACAAAGAGCTGATGAAGATGCTACTGCCACTGTGTCTTGGAACAATTGTAATATCATCCAGCATTTGCTGCATCATACTTATTGCAAATCCCTGTGAATCATGATTTTGTGCTCCATACCATGCATGATAAATGTTGGAAACAAGATTCCCCAACTCATCTGAATCCTTCCGGATTTAATGCACTTTTTGTGGTGGTAGATATAGCCAGGGCGAAAGTGGCTGAAAATGATGTAATCACCTCATTTGGGAATGTAAGCGTGGGCAAACTTGCATGCAAACACGTCAATGTGTTTGCATACAACTCAGCCAGCGCTTAATGAGCGCTTACTATGCGAAGGAATCCACAACTTCAAGCAGCACTAGCAGATAAATGCAGTAAAAGCAAAGAAAACTATCTTCAGCTGACACAATATTGCTTTTGATGTGAAACAGCTCAGAATGTTCTCAATATCAAGGATGACAGGGTTCTACACCAGCCTCTGTGTTCACACACAAACCTTGAATCATCAAAGTGCTATAGTCATGAGTGTGACTCCTTTGTGTCTAGTGTCTATAAGCTCATTAAGAATGCTCTCTACTTTTGCTCCGGCAGGAGTACTTACTCAGCCTGATCCTGACTCCACTCCTCTCCATAGCTCACTCCCCCATTGTATGTGTCGCGTCTGCATAGGACTTTGCCCTCGAGGACGTTAAATGGAATCAAAAAAAAGAATGCTCTCATATGAAACTATATAGCCCTGCAGAATGTAACATGATGGGTAGGAACACATCAACTGGCAGTAAGTATTCTTCCTTGTTCAAATATCTTCAATCTATGAGTTGTTTAAGGAAAGCCATCTATATTCAGAGATAAGCACATCAGTATGACAAGATCATCAGTGGTAATTGGGCCCTGCCAAACATGGAGAGACACAGCATATGTTCCAGCTATATCATTTTGACACATATTGAAAAGCCAGTCACACAAATATGTTTATATCATGTATTCCCCAGCTTGTGTAGCATGTTTGAACAAAAAGTAGATACACTACATATTCAGTGGTACTCAGAGCATATTATACATGTTCATGCATCATATGGACTGCATCCATTGCCAGTCTCCTCTAACATTGTATAAGATAAACACATGGATTCATATGACAGGAAATAGCTCAAGTATCTCAGCATGATGTGTTCAGAATCCATGCCAACCACTGAATAACAATATATAGTGAGGAGCCAAATCATAGATGATGCATGCACACACTGGATTGTAACAAAAACAGTGTACACATAATACACATTCATATGTTGAAACATGCATGGCATATGGGATAGCATATGAGCTATGAATGTAGAAAATTCATCTGTCACTCTGACAATCTGCAGCACTGATAACTATAGGCACACTCAACAAAAGAAATATGTGGTATTATTAGGCATTTCAAGGTGTATTAGGCCTAATATGTCTTTGTCAGTTTAAAGGGATTGGATTATGGTCCATAGTGGATACATAATTGGCTTAACTTGGTCCACTAATGGACCCAAGATATCCCTTCCAGTTGATCTTTGGATTAGCTGCCCTCTAACCTAATCAAATCCAATTCTAATCCTATGGCTAATCCCTTCTGGGAAAAGGGATCTAGGAAAAAGAGTGCAACAACTGGGAATTGAACCTAGCACCTTCTGCATAATGCTTATGTAAGCCTGAAAGCGGAATCTGGCATCACAGACCACTGTGCCATGGGGTCCTTACTTCTCAATAAGCTTAATGATACTAGTCACATTCTTCTACTTCAGGACTGAGACATATCCAGACCATCATTAACAGCACTAGCAAACACCCGCAACCACTAAGCACACTGTATGGCACACACTGAACACAACAGAGAGCGAAAACAACACCGATACGAACACAGGACCATACAGTGCCCACACTGATTAAAGAGGCGGCACAAGCAACGCAAGCAGACTACAAACAAGCCTAAGTCCTGAAGTAGAAGAATGTGACTAGTATCATTAAGCTTATTGAGAAGTAAGGACCCCATGGCACAGTGGTCTGTGATGCCAGATTCCGCTTTCAGGCTTACATAAGCATTATGCAGAAGGTGCTAGGTTCAATTCCCAGTTGTTGCACTTTTTTTCCTAGATCCCTTTTCCCAGAAGGGATTAGCCATAGGATTAGAATTGGATTTGATTAGGATTTAGAGGGCAGCTAATCCAAAGATCAACTGGAAGGGATATCTTGGGTCCATTAGTGGACCAAGTTAAGCCAATTATGTATCCACTATGGACCATAATCCAATCCCTTTAAACTGACATCACTGCCTAATGACAAAGGATGTGATAATGGAAAATCTCAGAAAATACCAAGTCTCATCAATCCAGTTTTGGCACTATTTCTGCAAATTTCTACAGCCCAAAATAAGTGGATCTTGCTTCATAGTGAATATATTGCACTTTTTGTGGCCACATGAGCTATGATGTGGGGTTGCAGCAACACAGTGAGGAAACTGTCACTGCATTGCAGTGACCCCACGTCATTGCTGAATGCATTTGCTGCAAGCATGTGACCATTGACTGGAAAAAGGGTGAAAAATAGCAATATGTGAGCTCAAAGACTCCTGTATGGAAAAATTGATGGCTATTTTGAGGTCTTACTATGATGTTCTAGATGCTGAAAACTTGAGCGTATATTGTTCACATGATTGAGCTTCAGCAGAGAGGATTTGCCATTTTTGGTAACTCATCACTTCCTTTTTGGGGTAATATCACACTGTGGTGATCATGAGTGTAGAAATTGAGCATGAAGTGATGAAAATATTCAGATATGAGAACATCACCATATTAAATCATATGATGTGAAACTTGAGTCACATATAATACACATACATGGCAGAATAGTGACTTTGCTCAAGGCCAGCTGGTCTAGACAGAGATAAGCTATTCCCTGCCTCATCTGTTGCTTCCAGGGTGCAAGTGTGGTACATACAGACTCCGCAGATCTTGTGGATTCCATTTCTACTAAAATCAGCCACTTTGAGTTTTCATAGGCACTTGTTGATTTTTTTATTTTGCATTTTCTGGCTTAACTAGCCAGCTTCAATGCTCAATAAAATAACACTATAGTCTCTGTAACAAGGGCTATCAGATGCATATACTATGTTGGGGTTGTTTGATTACTGGTTCTTACCCTAGTACATACTGTAGTCAGTGACTGAGGCAAGAGCACCCAACCAGCCTTCACTAGTTGCCATATTGGGTGCCCTGCTATTTGCAAGGTGCATGTGCACACCATATGCTACAAAGTCATGTTAGCGGGTCATAAAGCCAATCTCCTGCTCACATACCCATCTGCTGTAGGTTCAGCTTGTGCAGCTTGAACAGCTGCTGAACTACAAGCCATTGGAGATTATCCAGGGCTCAGTAGTATTCATGATTTGCAATGTACTGTGCTGTTGAAGTGTACACCTTGTCAGCAGGCTGCCACCTCTTATTGATGCCCATTTGAACCTTGAGCTCATTATGTCAGTCAGGGCACAATTGTATAGCTTGCGCAAATGACACCACTCACTCTGAAGGGTCTGTGTATGCAAATATTCCATGTTGTAGTTGATCTCACCTAAGGCTGGTGGTGCAAACTTGTACTGAGTGGGGACAGTATTGGAGAATCAGTTTGCTGTGTGACCAAGTTTGCATTTGGCAGCAGTGACACTCAGGCTTTTGCAATAGTTGTGCCACAGCATGTTGAGGAATTTATTGACTTTGTCTGTGACGTCCTCCTTGTAAATATTGTGAAGGGACTACAAAAATATCAATGTCAAATTGAATAATATGCGAAGATGAGATACTCACAATGGCACATGGGGTCTTCAGCCACCATTTCATTGAATGATGCTTTTTAACTGCCTCTTCAAGCAGCACAATTGCCTTGGCATTGTCGATTGGGAAGTGTAACAGGAAGCCCCTGAGGATGCCAAAGAATATTGTGTCTTCTGCACTGATGACATGGGTAGGGGCAACAAGGGGGCCAGCCCCCTTGAGGAAAGTGTTGAGAGGATGGCTGAAATTTGCAACAATCTTTTTGAAAGCTTCTTCGTCCACACAAAGTTCTTCCAATCTGAATGTGTGCTTAGGGCCAGTGTAGCCCCACTGATTTGATTGAGGGAGAATCTCCTCAAGGTTGACAATGTTGATTTTGACTAACTCCTCCCTGGCATACCCCCCCTCAGCATCTCCAGGCACTGAGATACTGGTTTAGGTAGCATCACAAGTGACAACTGGACTACCCACCTTGTTCAATACACTGTCTTTGCCCTTTGTCAACTTTGAACCAGGGGTGGTGTACAGGCCTTGAGACTTTCCTACCTCGACAATGGACATTATGATCTCTCGGTGACCTACACAGAACCCAGCTATGTAGTCAAGGATATAGCTTTGAACACTTTCAATCTGATGTCTAGGTTATGTGTCTTTAGAAAGTCTGGCTGCCTAGCTTGCCAACATATTTGCAATGCTCCCTTGTGAAGCTGACTGCTCAATTGTGAGATTCTGTGCATGCCATTGTAGTCAGTTCTAGTGTCTCCGCATCATACTCCAATCTGGCATGAAATCATTAGCTATTCAATGACAACTGCAAGACGAGAAGAGAAAATACTTGCTGCAGTTTGTTGAGATCATTCGTGGTCTTGTACCACTGCTGTAACTCCACCCACTCCCTGAGGGTGAAGTTTGATACAACTACTGTCCCCTCAAGGTGAGGGCAGTGGTCAATCTGGTCGGCGAATGCTTTTGCAACACTGGGATGGTAGTCTTCTATGGCTGCAAATGGGAAGAAAACATCAGCTAATATGTCAACAGTAACAATAATAATGGTACCAACAATTCTGGCCCTCCTCCTCGCCAAGTGCAACAGTGGCCTTGATTCGCTTGGCTGTAGTCATGTTGGCATGAGCATAGTCATGGTAACATGACTGCTGGACATACCTCCTTGAGCAACATTTTCCCGGCCAATCAAAGGGCCTGGTGAGCCAGGGACCTTGTTCTCTTTGTCTGGGGTACCTCACTGAGTGGTCAAACAGTGAGTAGATGTGAAGAACAATCAGGGAGCAGGACTAGAGAATACTTACTTCTCAATTGAGATGCCTAGCACCTGTCATGGAATGAAGGTGAGGCACATAGGGCCATAAGGGCTTCATATGTTGATTGATGGTCTTCTCTGATCTGGTTCAATCTTCAAGCCTCGGCTTTGCAGGCATAGTGGTGTGGGTATGCAAATGGCCATTCACTGACTTGTCTTGGAGTGGGCCATGACTGGCAGGACAATCCCTGAGGTGTTTATTAGTATGTGGCAGTTTCCAACATTATCAATATGGTACCCAACTCCTATGTACAATGATTGATTGGTGGTGTTCTTTATTGAGCATCATGAGGTGATGCCCAGTTAAAATTTGCATGCAGTAGAACAAAATTGATGTTTCAGCATACCCTTTCAGTTACAGTGTATGATATGAGCAAGGTAAATGCAATTGTGTGTGAAAAGCACACACTCAAGTCACATTTTCAATATGGGCACCACATTGTCATTTTTCAATGAGAGCAGTGAAACCACTATACTGGAATCATGTAGTATTTCAAGTCTCTTCCACTTGACTCCAGTTATATTGCATTCCACATTGTTAACTGCATCTAGTTTCTGCCATCATTTTGAGATATCCATATCTGCTGTTGCCAGCTCAAAATGAAGGCATTGACTAAATGCAGGTAGCAATCTCAAAATTGAAATGAAGCTGCTATGATTGCAATATTATCATGTTTATATTGTTAGTGGCTCTTTGAATGCCACATGCAAATATCTGACTAAGAGGTTACTGCTACTGTGGCTTGGAAGAATCATAATATTATCCAGCATATGATGCAACATCTTGATTGCAAATCACAGGGAAACACCATGCCTCTGACACTATCATTTTCCTAGATTCTAAACACTCTTTGTGACCATTGTAGAGGTAAATATGTACACAATGTGGCTGTAAATGTGGCTGTAAATGGAGGAATTATCAGGGTTTTCAATTTGTGCTGCTGGAGTTGTGCGCAAACTTTACATGGGCACTTACTAAGTGATGTAATGCACAACTAAGCACTATCACAGTCAGATGAATGCATCAAAATCAAAGAGAATTCTATCTAGCTCATAGAATATGGCTTTTGATGTAGAACAGCTCAGGATTTTCTCAATCTCAAGGATGAAATGGTTCTAGGTGAGTTCAGTGGGGTTAAAGCCCTTCTTCCCCTTGTGATCACACACCTTCAATAATGAAAGTGCCATAATCATGAGGGTGAGTCCTTTGTGTCTAGTGTCTATAAACACATTAAGACTGGTCTCATATGCAGCCATACACCCCTGAAGAATGTAACATAATAGATCAGCTTCCCTGTTGAGCTATCTTCAGTCTATGAGTTGTTTGAGGAAAGTGATGGGTGTTGCAAATATTGTAAGATAAGCACATCAGTTGTCATAAGGCACAGTCAATCATTGACAAGCATGGCATATCTTCCTTCCAAATATTGTGGCTCTTTCTGAGGAAACATACAAAACTTTGTATAGTTGAGCTATATCATATTGACACATATTTAGAAGCCACAGCCACAGTCATACATATATGATGATATTATGTATTCTCTAGCTTGTGTGGCATTTTTATCTGAAGCTAATGCAAGGAAGTGCTGCGACTTTCAGTGAGGTGTCAGTCCTTCCTATGTATGGAGTACTTGTCTTGGAGTGGGCCATGACTGGCAGTACAATCCCTGAGGTGTTTATGAGTATATGAGCTGTGGAGTTGTCTATTCCAGTATTTCAGACCATTCTGATTTCACAAATCTATTGTGGTGTACACTTCATCATTCTGTGTTGCCTCATGTGGGTTGTCTCCATGCTGAATTTACATCTCACTTGACATTACTTAGTGTTGATGTACTCAGTCTCCAAAATGTCCAGACTCTGGTCAGACAACTAGCTTCATAGTATTCAAACCGGACTTGTAACATCATTTGTATTTCACATCACACTATCTTATTTACCCTCTATTGCATACTGAATCTTGTCCTTCTGTATACCCTGTTTGATCTCTAAAGCTCTGCACTCCTGCTGTTCCATGTGAACACTGATCTCTTTGAGATCCCTCTTACCTACTCTTCAATTGTCCTATTCTGGCCCTATCCTAATCAAGGAGCCTAGAATTGACTAGGTGCATTGCCAATTTCTTGACCAAGGTCTCACCTTCAGGGTACATTTCCACACATTCCAGACCTCCATATTTTGTACCCCACAATTCCAGATATTTTGTACCCCACAATTCCAGACTTTCCTATCCTAGACTTTCTATGCTTTCTCCAAAGTTCCTCCAGGTTGATGTGTTTGCGTACAACTCTGCCCGCGCTTAATGGGCGCTTATTAAGCGATGTAATTCACAACTTCAAGCAGCACTATCATGGTCAGATAAAACATGCAATAAAATCAGAGAAAGTTCTCTTCAGCTCATAGAACATGGCTTTTAATATAGAAGAAGTCAAAATGTTCCCAATCTCAAGGATAACATTGTTCTATGCCGATTCAGTGAGGTTGAAGTCCTTGCCTCTGTGTTCACACACAAAGCTTGCTCAATCATGAAAGTGCCATAGTTATGAGTGTCAGCCCTTCACATCCAATGCCCGTAAGCTCATTGATATTGCTATCATATGGTACCATACACCCCTGCAAGATGTATCATAACGGAAAGGAACACATCTGCTATTAGTAGTTATTCTTGCCTGTTAAGATATCTTCAGTCTATTGAAAGAGATAGATGTTGTCAAATATTCAAAGATAATCACATCAGTATGCCAACATTATCAGGTGTGATTAGGCACAGTCAATCATTGACAGAGATGGCATATGTTCCTTCCAAATAATGTAACTGTTTCCCAGGAAATAAAGAAGATTTGGAGACTTTGTATAGTTTATAGTTGAGCTATATCATATTGACACATCTGTAGAAGCCACAGTCGCCTATGATAAGCAGCACAACCAAACCCACTCATCACCATAGTTGGTATGGATAAGTCAATGTAATTCTGTGTATGAAGTGTGTGTCATTCCAACATCAAACAATTGACAATGCCACTATATTCTCAGGGAAACAAGAGCAACTTGGGTGAACCCATCATTGGTATGTGCCACTTTTCTAGTACACAGACAAAACTTGCAGTACAATCCAGAAAGTACCTGCACCAGTGTGTACATCATCTGTATTGCATATGAAGATGAATTGGACTGGTAATGGTGTAATATACTTCCAGATACAGGGATCATCATATTCCTATCACATTGTCATAACTGCTCATGAATTCCTGATGCTCTTCCTTGGTAAGAAATTTAGATTATGAGTAGTGTGGGCAGAATGGTACTATAATGTTTGATAACATTCACACATAGGCACATCAATGTGGCAGACACTATGGTGCATGAGTATGCCTAGTATATATCACTGGTAAGAATGGTAGTACTTCAACTGAGGCTTGCAATTGTTTGACTGTTTCTTACATCATGAGGCATCTGAGTGAACATATAAGTACTGTGGAATTTTTATTGATGGAATGCACCCATCATATTCACATGAAAGTGCTCATGATTTAGTCTATTGCCTGAGCACTGAATATACTCTCTACTCAGTGTAAAACAGAGCATACAATCAGAAATGTTCAGCCATCTTCACTCCATAAAAATAGCACTAGGATGGCATACCATTAACCCTGCAGAGATAACTCAGCATTGGTTTTTCCAAACTGATGCCAACCAATAGACCTGATGTGAGCATGTTGAGAGGCTGAATGTCAGACAAAGGATGCAAGGATGGAGAGAGCACTGGCATATTCATAGAGCAGAGTCACATGCTGACAATAGGTATAGATCATGATGTGGTATATGCACCATAGAGCTACAAATTGTATCCCTAAACCTGAGAATTTGCAGCCTTAGTAACCATAGGTATGCCCAACTGAAGAAGGTTTTGGCTTCCAAACAACTTCAAAGGACAGTGAGAATGATGAGAAAGGGTTTCATGGTCTAATAATGTTTTATATTGTCTCACTAGATTTACATAATTTATCCGCTGTTTTTGCGAATTCTTCAAGCCCAAAATAATGGCTTCCAGCTCCATATTGAATATATTCAGTGTTTTGACAGCATTCTTACCTCTTTTGGCCTCATAATTGCACAGCAGAATCAATGACTGCTGGATCAGACAAAACCCACATAGCTCAATGGTCTTCACTGCGAGCATGTGACCTAGGCTGAAAAGGGCGAAAAATTGCAATATATAATCTCAAAGACTCCTGTTTGTAAATATTGATCACTGTTTTTTGATCTAGCTATGATGTTTTAGATTCTAGACTCTTGATGGTATAGTCTTTGCATGCTGATGCATCAGCCAGTAGAAGTTACCCTTTTTGGCAACTGACCTTCCTTTTTGGATAATATCACTCTGCAGGCAATGTGAGCCTTGAGAAATTGGCATAAGTAACGGAAATACTCAAGTAGAAGTGGGTTCTCATACTAGATCATATAATTTCGGATTTGGATCACATATTCCCCAGCTACATGGAAACCCAGAGACTTTGCTACAGAATAGCACATTATTGATCAAGATTGGCTATTTCCTTGCATGTTCAGGGTGCAAGTGTGGTACATACAGACTCTGCAGACCTTGTAGATTCAATTTTCACCCAAGTTAGCCACTTTGAGTTTTCATAGGCACTTGCTGATTTTTTTATTTTGTATTTTCTGGCTTAACTGGTGTGTTTCAATGCTCAATAAAATCACACTATAGTCTCTGTAACAAAGGCTATCAGATGTATATACTATGTTGGGGGTGTTTACTTACTGGTTCTGGCCATAGGATGTAGTCAGTCACTGAGGCAAGAGCACCCAAGCAGCCACAGACTGCCTGCACAATGTCACCAGTTGCCATATTGGGCACCCTGCTAAGCTGTTTCATGGACCCTCACCCCACTACTTGAGTGCTTAACCACTGCATTTGTTTGGCACTGTTGATGCAAGTCATGTTGTCTGGGAGTTTGAACTTTGTAACTCCAATGAAGTGCCAATACAAACTATTACTTATCTCCCTTTTGCTGAGCACAAAAAATCATGTGAGGGTGGGAACAACCTGCCAAATTGGGCGCCTTGATAAGGTGTTTCATCCTGGCTTGTCATAAGAACAATATCCTCATACCTCAGGGATCCTAACTTTCCCCACCTACACTTAAGGAAAAATTGCATGGCCCCAATGCACTGCCTTGCATACCATGGGCAAAAATAACTTCCAGAGTATCTGCTGCTAACACTTCTTGCAGAAGAATAGGAAAGAACATGATGTACCTCTCCCCACACAGTCTTTTAACATGAGAGATCCCATAGTCCTACAAGACCTTTTAGACACAGCAAGGGAGAGGGTTCAATGTGCTCTGCATCTAGCTGAAACCTTTGTTGTGGACAACACCCTTGATAACATCAGGAGCCACAGGTCAAAAGAAGACCTTGCTGGTTTGTCAGAATATGCAGACTCTACACTACAGGAAACTCCTGTCGTTGCATTTACAACAAAATATGTGGACAAGCAAGGCGTTGTCCTGGCCTACTACCTTGGGTACAGGTGGGCTGATGTGCAGGTGTTTTGTTTATGCTTCTTTTACTATTCTAAGTACTCACTCACCTCCTTTTTCATTAGAACCCTGTGGCTCCTCGGCCCATCTCTAAGCAGTATGAAGGGAGAACAAGGGAAGACTTTAGATTGGGCATCACTTCAGGGAGAAAATACATCAATGATGGGATAGATGTGGGTTGAGCCACATTGGTATCCTTGTTCCCCGCTTTAACTCACCTGCAGGAAGCCCTTCTGCAGCAATATCATGCTGCTGTTCAGAGTCTTTCATCCTATCTTTGCCCCATTCTTCCCAAAGCAGACAGGTGTCATCAACCAGATTCCAAAATCATGTGTTACAAAACTCCAGAAGGGGCTGATAAGGCAGAGAGAATTAGTGTACACCACCTTGTTCACTGCTGGAACCAAAAAGGTCATCCAGACAAGGCATGTTTTCCTGCCTTTTTTCTTATAAATCCACTTCTGATGCCTCTACCACAGCCTATGACAGTCTAATAAGACCTTGTAAGCAGCTGGAGTGGCCCACACATACTTTGCCAATTCGAAAATGGTTGCAGGAATTCTCAGCATCATGCTCAGAACAGTGGTCCCTAAGGACCACAGCTTGTTCAGCAATGTGCTTGAAGTGGGGTCTAACATGCCCCAAGATCTTGGCCCTTGGATTGGAAGGAACATTATGTACAAGGCTCATGTGGAGATGCATTTTAATTCTGGAGAAGCAGGTCCTACAGCTAGCTTTCCTGTGGGCTTCTGGAAGGCTGGTTACTTTGGATTTCCCACCCTGTGTGCTAGACTCTGGTGTGCCACCCCATCCTGCTATCCTGTTTATGTCAACTCCTTGTCCTGCAGGTATCAAGCTGGCCATGTACTCATTGGTTTCACCACTGACATTGCTCATTGTGTGGCCCCATGGACACCCACTCAACTTATCCCATGATAAGCCAAGGCAGGTCTCACCCCTGGACCTATATCCACTGTGATGTTGTTTACAAGGGCAACACTTCAGGAACTCAGGGACAAGCCACCAAAATGGGGAGCTCACACCAGCCATGGATGAGTGCCTTATTAGACCTCTTCCCTCCCATCTGAATTTGAAAAGAAAGCCATCCAACCCTATGCCCTGGTGGAAATCTACGTGTACAATATAAATACTGATCTCTATCCTCTGTGTCCTTCTCCAGCTACATCAGGGAGGAAAGGAATGCAGTGAAGAATTACAGTGCCAACATAGCATAGTCTCAGCTAAGACCACCCCTTTTGTAGGTGCCCATAGCCATGCACAGATTCTCTGTAGCAGCTGGTAGCACCTCATAGGGTGGCCTTCCAGTACCATAGCATCCTATACCTCAGCCATAGACAGTTGTAGCTAGCTCATAGCTGGCCCATAGACTCTCATAGCCAACTTGTAGATGCTCATCCTTCCGCTCATATTATGCTAGGATAGCCTCAATCATAATAAACCTGTCTTGGAGTAGGCCATGACTGGCAGTACAATCCCTGAGGTGTTTATTAGTATGTGCCAATTATGTGTGTGAAAAGCATGCACTAAAGTCAAACTTGCAATATGGCCACCACATTGTCAAACTTCAATGAGAGCAGCTGAACCACAATACTGGAATCATATAGTACTACAAATTTCCTCAACTTGACTACAATTATATTGCATTCCACATTGTTACCTGCATTGAGTTTCTGCCTTCATTTTGAGATATCCATATCTGGCTGTTGCCAGCTCAAAATGAACACGGAGACTAAATGAAGGTAGCAATCTCAAAATTGAAATTGAAGCCGTTATGATTGCAACATTATTATGTTTATCTGGTTAGTAACTCTTTGAATGCTGAATATGAATATCTGACTAGGAGGTTACTGCTACTGTGTATTGGAAGAATAAATAACTATATCATCCAGTATTTGCTATAACATCCTTATTGCAAATCACAGCAGATTGTAGCAATACATGATAAATGCGGGAAACACTAATCCTCTAATACTATCATTTTCTTGGATTCCAAACACTCTTTGTGGTCATTGTAGAGGTAAATGTACACTGTGTGGCTGTAAAAGTGGCTGAAACTGAAGGAAGTATTGCATTTGTCAATTTAAGCAAAACAATACTGGAGTTGTGCAAAAGAAAAAGCATTGACATGGGCACTTACTAAGTGATGTAATGCACAAGCTGAATTAGCACTATCACAGTCAGATAAATGCTTCAACATCAAAGAGAATTCTCTTCTGCTCATATAATATGGTTTTTGATGTAGTACAGCTGAAGATGTTCTCAATCTCAAGGATGAGATGTTTCTAGGTGAGTTCAATCCTTCCCTTTGTATTCACACACCTTCAATCATGAAAGTGCCACAATCATGAGTGTGAGTCCTTTGTGTTGAGTGTCCAAAGCACATTAAGATTGGTCTCATATGCAGCCATGCACCCCTGCACAATGTAACATAACAGAAAGGAACACATCACCTAGTAGTAAGTTGTTTGATGAACACGATAAATTTTGTCCTGCTTGTGTTGCATGTTTATCTGAAGCTAAGGGAAGGCAATGTTGTGAGTTTTAGTGTGGTGTCAGTCCTTCCCTATGTATGGAGTACAAGGCTGACAATACCATGTTTGCAGTGTACACTACAATAGACCATTGTATGGATGGCTTGACTTGCATGTAAGAGTTGCTTCAAAAAAGGTCAAATTGAAGGTGACCATCTTATCAATGCCAGGATTAAATCCAATCAATTTTACTCCATGCCAGGATTAAATCCAATCAATTTTACTCCATGACACCCCCTGTTATAAGTTGCACAACCAAAGACTACTCATCACCATATAGCTGGTATGGATATGTCATTTTAAATCTGTGTATGAAAGATGTGTCATTTCAATGCCAAACCTCAGAGTTGACATCAAACAATTGACAATGGGACTATATTTTGAGGGCAACAAGAACAACTTAGGTGTAGACATCACTGAATCTGCCATATTATTCTTGCCTGCCTCAAAGCTGGCTATGAGGCTTCTGCACATTGTATTTCATAAGTACAATCAGAATGTACTTGCACCATTGTGTACATCATTTGTATGAAGTAGACTGGTCATAGTGTAATATGCTTCCACATACAGGCATGATCAAATTCCTACCAAATTGTTATCTGGTCCATAGTATCTATAACTGCTCATGAATTCCTGGTGCTCTTCCTTGGTAAGAAATTTAGATTATGAGTAGTGTGGGCAGAATGGTACTATAATGTTTGATAACATTCACACATAGGCACATCAATGTGGCAGACACTATGGTGCATGAGTATGCCTAGTATATATCACTGGTAAGAATGGTAGTACTTTAACTGAGGCTTGCAATTGTTTGACTGTTTCTGACATCATGAGGCATCTGAGTGAACATATAAGTACTATGGAATTTGTATTACGATCCTGAGGTACAAAGGTATCGTTCTTATGAGGAGCAAAATGAAACACCTTAGCAATAGTCATTGTTCCGGTATCCAGTTACTCTCCACTTCTGGACTCCGGACTCATTCTCATCATCTCCCTAGCTACACTCATATTGTTAACCACGGACAATTAGCTTAGTAGTATTTATAGTGGACTTGTAACATAGCTGTACTTCAGTTCAGATATCTTGTTACTCATACTCTCTGTCTTTCGGAATACTATTCCAATCTACTCCAAACTCCTAGTCCGACTCCAAGCCTCAAGTCTCCTAGTATCCTCTTCTTCTTACTTGCTCTCAACTTCTCCTCCACTTCCATTCCAACTCTCTTCCGACCCATTCCAACTCGGTCCGAAATAGAGGACTAACTTGTAGTCTCAGTCAGGGTGTTGGACAATAACTTTGCTGCAGTCCTCACTAACGTGCACCAGCCCTCCGTACTCATTCCGGACTTCAATCCGGAACCTCAGAATCCAACTCCAGTCCGGACCACGGGCACGACTCTAACAGATAGAGCCATCCTTCTTCTTGACAAAGAGGACTGGAGAACCACACAGAGAATTGGAGGGACAAATGAAGCCAGAGTGGAGGTTCTCGTTGATATACTCTCGGAGTGTGTCCAGCTCATAGATGGGTCCAAGGGGTGGAACTGCTCCATCCTCAAGAGTAATCTTGAGGTCTTATGGGCAATGTTCCGGGAGGGTATCAGACATCGACTTGCTGAAGATGTCTGCAAACTCATGATACTCCAAAGGAATTCCGGTGAGGTCCAGAGGCGAGTCCAAGACAGAAGAGCTTCTCGTGGCGGCCTAGGAGTTGTCTTCAGATAGGTTGAGCATATAGCATGTTGCACCCAACATCTTGCAAGCACACACAAACACAACTGCATTGATGAGAGATACTGGCAGAGCCGTTCAGGGAGGGGATGGAGGCGGAGGGATGGAGGCCGGAGGAGACTCTGGAGACTCCGGAAGTGGTACCGAGTCAGATATGGGACGAGCCAAGGGTACGGTCCAGAATTGAATGTTGCGCTTCTTCCAGTCAATCAACAGATTGTATGCAGTGAGCCAACTGTATCCCAGGACAGCGGAAATGGACTTGTCGAGCGGAGTGACATAGAAGTTGGCGGAAAGTGCAGCAGAAGGTGAGCCATCCAAGTTATTGTTTGGTTAGAAGTGCCATCAAATAACTGGAGACGTAAGGGAGTTACAGGCATAGTGGGTATCTGGTTCCAGTCTGCAAAGTCTGAGTCAAGGTAGCAATGCGTGGAGCCGGAATCCAGAAGTGCACGGAACAGAGTGGTCACAGAGTTAAAATATAACTGGATGGTAAAAGACATGGGGTTGGAAAGAGCAGACACATTGAGCCGGAGTACCTGTACTGCACAAGGAGGGTCAACACAGTCCTCAATGAGCGCGGAGGTTGGAGGACTGCAGACTAATCTTTTGACTCTTCCGGAGCCTAAGGGGTTGTGGCTGGACTGGTAGTTGCAGTGGAAGATGTCTTCTTTGGACAGTCCTTGGCTGTATGTCTGACACCGCCACAGAACAAGCACAGGTTGCTTGTGAAGCGGTGCTGATGTTCCTCCTGGGTAAGCTTTCCGTCCTTGCCTAGCTTATCAGCATAGGCTTTGGCAGTGGGCTTATTTTGACCCTTCGGAGTGGAGGCAGATTTTGCCAGAGTGGACGAGGAAGCAGAAGACGAACTGGAAGACTTCGAGGTCTGCAGAGTGCTAGGCTTCAAGTCGGTGGACAGTTTGGAAGAACCAGACTTTTGGCCGGAGGAGCAGTTTTTGCAGGTCTGCTTGGTCTTGCGCTCCCAATAGCAATGGTCGAGCAACTGAGCAAGGTCCCGGAGTCCCTCCAGGGTTTGCGGTTTTCCGACCTCCAAGATCCGGTCCTTGAGACATGCCGGAAGTCCTTTGTAGAACTAGTATCGGAGCACGGAGTGTCCCCAACAAACTTGTGTGGCGAGGCGGTTGAAGTCTGTAACGTACTTCATGATTTGCTGACCTTCTGCCATGAACACATTTTCGAGGTCATGTTCTGCCTGTCTGGTGTGGGCGGTGCCCACGGTCTGGGGCCAGAACAGAGTGAAGGAGGGGTTAGGAGGGTAGGCCAGCCCGGGACGAGACACAACAAGGGGCCAGAGGGCAGTAGCAAAGGACAGAACGAACACACTGAATGCAACAAGACACAACACAGGCAAAGCACACGGGGAATGGAGCCACTGAGAAAACAAACCCCAAGCACAATGGACACAAACCTCCTGCACTACGACAGGCAAGACACACGACAAATGGGTTCTTCATGGGTGTGTTCCCTCTGCTCTCACAGGCAAGGCACACAACAACCAGTTTTGCTTGGCTATGACACGCCATCAAGAAAAATTGATTTACCTTGACAAGGCTTACATGGTCTTTTTAGCTACACAATTCCATCACAAGGCAAACCAAGCCTTTTCTGACGTACCTTCTTGGCAATGTAAGTTTCCTTCATCAAAGCCTTGCCAATATGCAGATTTGCTTGCACAAAATACAAAATGGTAGATTCTGCAGCTCTCAAGTAGCCAGTTTGGTAGCTTTTGCTTGCTTGATTTTCTAGCTCTCAATGTATGTTCTTGAACATGGCTGAAGCTAACACAATATATCCTCCACCACTGCTTGTACAATGCCAATAATACCATTCTGAACATCACAGCTGCCTTGTATTTGGTTTCTCAAGTAGTAGATGGTTTGTAATTCACTCAGTTTCAGTCACACAATTTGTTATAGCCAGATATGCATTCATATTGTGGTTACTAGTAATACAGAACATTGAATCATTGATTCATACAAGCCATATATCACATATCCACCACAAGTGACGAACATGAGAGACAACTCACTCCACTCCACGGTCAGGTATTCATGATGTTGTAGCTGACAATGTACGCCTGCTAGGTACCTGGGCACTCACCTTGGAGTTTGTGCGCCGTTGCTCTGCCTCAAGAGTCCAGCTCCGTCTCTTCCTCGATGTCCGTTGTGTTGAGAGAAGATGCAGCCAGGGCCGGCACAGCAGAAGTGCGTACGGAGGAGGTGGGCGCAGAGGAGGTGGGCGCAGGAGAGGCGGGCACAGACAATGCAGATGGCAGTGGAGCAGAGGTAGTGGGCAATGTGCCACCTGTCATTGTTCATCAGCTACATTCTGTTGAGCAGTTTGAATGTACCACTCACCGACCGTATGCTCAGACACATCTGCAAGAAACTATGAGCACATTGTTGTTCAAAAACATAAATCCAACTCACCTTGGCTACCCAATGGCCCAGCACAATCAGGCAACATTGATGTCCTTCCAGGACATGAAGTTGCCGTCCTCGTTTCCATCCTCCTCGGACTTCGAGTCTTTCACCGCCTGCTGGGCAGCAACAGTTTTGCTTCCTCACAGTCAGTACACACACAAATAGTGGCCATGATACCACTTACCGGACACTGTCGCCGAGGAACATCTTGAGCACCGCATGGACCCCTGGTGCCCTGGCCTTCATGACCTTCAGGAGGTCCATGAGATTGACCCATCTAGTACATAATGTTAGCATATGTAGGATGTACATACATACTTCAGTGAATATGATACTTACTTTGGGGTGTACACCTTGTTTGTGAACTGGTGGACACCTGTTGCAATGTCCGCCAGTGCACTCTCAATCTAGTGAGGAGGCATCAGCACAAGACCCTGATCGAACAACAGAAACTCACTGTGTTGCACATGAACACGATGAGGTTGTCTGGCATGCTCAGGAACCTTTCCTCCACATTCTTTGCATTGTTCATGAGGGCTTTGTGCGGGTTGCTGAACCAGTACCTTGCAATCAAGGTGTAGATTGCCGCATGCTGGAACAGCCGCTTGTGGTTGAGAGTGCTCGCCTGTGTATCATTTAGTTCTACAAGACCATGGGTAACTGTTCATTCTTACCTTGATATCCACGTCGTCATCTGACCACTGTAGCTTGATGTTGTCGAACACAATGTTTGGGATCGAGTTGTTCCCTTGAGGGTTATACTTCAAGAGGAACAGTGCAGCGGAGACGCGATGCACAGCAGGGGGCCGTATGTGTCTTCAACAACACTCTTGGCTTCCTTCTTCACCTGATTGCGCAGCTGCGGTGCACCGGTCCAGATCTAATCACAACAGTGAGTACAGCAAACCAGTCACCACGATTACTCACCAGGCTGAAGACATTGTTGCGTAGGTCCTCGTTGTTGTCTCGGTTGAGGATCTTGAAGCCCAGGTCAAAGTGCTGGTAAGGCTTCCCCTCGTTGTTGTGCAACTTCCAAACATTGCTGATTGCCTGCTTTGCAACCATGTGCTTGTTAGGTAACTTCGTGTCCCCGGTCTTCTTCTCCTCTGTCCACGCCTTCTCGAGGCAAATGTACAGGCGGAGGAACATGTTCGCCCGGGTGATGATCAAGCGCACTTCCTTGGGCAACTCTCGAAGCATGGCTCTGCCACACGAGTCGCCCTTGGTGCCAGTGCCATTGTTGTCCCTCGAGCGACTCTTCTTCCCTTTGCCTCGGCCCTTGGATGCTGAGGCCTTGCCCTTCTTCGACGTCTTGAGGACCTGTGGGACAGCGGTGAGTAACTCAGAGGATTGTGTCTGTAGGCTCACCTGCACATCCTCATCACTGCTGCCATTGCCCACCTCCACCTCACTTTCCTCCTCATCCTGCAACTCACGCATTTGACCATTGTCATACTTGTCCACTGTAGTGGCGGCTTCTTCGGCAGCTCATCCTGCGCATTTCCTCGGGCTGCGTCTTCCTGAGGCTTCTGTATGTGCAATGTGATATTGTCAGTGGAATATATGTATGCGGCAGAATAGATACTAGCTTACCGTCTTTCCACAGCTTGGAACCTCTACGCGCAGGGCACCCCAACACGTCCTTCCATGCGAGGAACCAGACTCTTGGAACACTTGACCTGTTGGCAGATGAAATGCTGAGGTTGACAGATGATGCAGGGTAGGACTTACTGATATCTCCAGCCATTTGCGTCTTGTCTTTATCTAGCATGTTGCACCCTTGGGGGTAATGTACTTGTTATCCATTTATCTACGGCCTGCAAGTCATGTACTTACTGCTCATATGCTGCTGATGTCCCGGTGACAATGTTTCTTCAGCTGCTACCTCATCCCTCCGGCCTCTCCGCTCTTCCTCTTGCGTACACATATCATCGTTGTTGCCTTGTTCATCCTTGTCATTGTCGCTCGCAATATGACTCTTCTTGGCCCTCTTGCGCTTGGGCTCAGCGGGTACGTTGTCGTCTGCATCACTCCCGCCGTCACTCAACTGCTCGAGTATGGCCATCTTGGCGGTTCCTTCGTGTACCTCTGTAATTATGTAGCTGGAATTAGTGTGTACCACAAATATCATGGTGTAGCTTAGTTGATTTCCGCTCAGCCTCCTTCTTTTTGGCCTCTCTCGCCTTGAGCTTCTCTAGTTTTTTCTCAGCGGCCTTCATGGCCTCTGATCCGCTGTCTGCGCCGTCTTCTGGGTCGCTCTCCTTGTGGCATCTCTTCTTGCCAGCCGACTTAGCCTTACCAGACGATTCACTGGCCTTCTGTGATGGTTCACTGGCCTTCTTGGCCTTGGTGGCAACTTTGGTGGTGGACCCCGGGTTGGCAGCCTGGGATTTGCTGTCAGAGCACATACAGCAGGTGTTGGGGGACATTGTGGTGGTACAAGACTAAGTGGAGCGGGAGGAACGTGAGAGGAAAGATTCGTACGGATAGAACTGAGAACATCAGATAATAGTGGACTTGTGTGAGTGTCCTGGAAGACGAACTCCAGCATCACATGTGTCTCAGCCCACGGAAAAGGTTCCAGTGTCTTTGAATGCCTTGGGCGCATTCTGAGGACCTTGAGTTTGTTTTGGGCATCAGACAGAGGTTTTGATGCGGTCATTATTGTGCAATATAAACTAGATTCTGCTTGTACAAGCAGAGCTCAATACTGTCGTGGTATGCACGGCCAGGCCCTATTTTTCCCTTTGTTTTTACTATTTTATCTCACTTTGTACCATGGACTTGTACTATACGCTCAATAGCTTTCGCCTGGAACAGGCCTTCTGACTAATCACGTGACGTAACCACGGACTAGGGTTTTCCTTGTAGCACATGACTTGCTGACACATATCCCGAGACCGGACTTATGACAGATCGCGCCATCTTGCATCATCGGTAGTTAGCCAATGGCGTAATAGCCTCACGCATGTGACGACACCTCGATGTAGGAACCCTGCCCTAAACCTGAGGGGTATAAGTAGTAGAGCACCGCACTCCTAGCACTCATCTCGTCCTCTTGAGTGCTAGGTAAGTGCTAACCTGTATTAGTCTAGATTGATATCTAACTTGAGTGCTAGCTTGTCTTTGTACAGTTAGTCGTGTGAATCATTGACCACAAGTCTGCCACAACAAGTGGTGAGTATCAACTCACTCAGCCTTTGTCCGTACTGGGTTATTCCCGGAGAGACCTTTCTCGCTTTCCCAGTGTGCGCGTCGACTAGCTCCATGACATTAGGATGAGATCCTTTCATCTCTACCTGCGACACCTCTGAAGGACATGTACGCACCTAGCACCTGCATCGATAAGATCAGATTGATCGCACCTAAGCTCTAGTCCGCCCGGCAGTAGCCGGTAGCATAGTCATCTCTCCCTTAGCATAGTTCTCTACACTGAGGATACCCTGTGAGCACGCGTCAACATAGAGCTTTCAGAGTCAGCCGGAGTTCAGCCTCCGGCTGGGCACAGGTTGATGGGTCAATCCCCATCGTGAGTGTTCTGCCTTGGCAAGCGCCCTGCCAAGGGTATGCAGCAAAGGTTAGACTTGAGCCCTGGGCCGCTCCCTTTGGGACACCGGATCAGGAAAATGGATAAAATGCGGCAAGATTCGGACACCTCTGGTGTATGACACTGGGCTCGTGCTTCCAGTTGTCAAGTGGGCGCAACAGGTCGAGGAGACTGAGTGTACCAAAGGTCAGCCAGTGTGGTTAAGGCAGTACTATGAGGTGTCAAAGCAGTCCTCGAGACCTGCAGCCTAATACTAGTCCCCTAAGTGTAAATCACAGACTGGCGGTTTCCACTGAGCTATGCGCGCCTGAGGGCCAAGTATCCTGTGATAGGATAAGAGATTTCGTAATGTTAGACGCGGCCGGGTGGCACTTTCTCCTATCATGACGTGATACGGAGGCATTATAGGGAAAGTAGTACCCAACCAAATCGAGCATGACAGACTGTTCCAAGTGTATCCACGCACACTTTCACGAAACACAAAAAGATGTGCACCTCTTAGAGGATCATAGTGGGTCATCCGAATGTGCAAACCAACCTTGTCCCTTTTGTCTGAGCGCACCCGCAATCACCGACACTGATGACTGATTCGAAAGGTGTACAGAAGAAAATCAATTCATCCCACCAGAACCCCTTGACTTCGACGTCACACAACCCAAATCAGACAACAAAGAAGAAGAAGAAAGCATGTTGATGTCCCCCGCTCAAATCATGGCGGCTATCGCTGCCCTTACCACTGCCGCCACGGAGACGCAGACTGCACTCCAGACCCTCCTGAACTGTCCAGCCTTGAAGTTGGGAAATGATAAGTCACTTATCCAGAAGCTGTCGCTGTACAACGGCAAGTCCTCGCCAGACGCACACCACTTCATTGCGGCTTTCACACTCTACGCCCAAGAGTCGGGCACGAAGCTTAACCACACCATCACCGTGGGCACGGAAACGAAGTGGAGGTCGGACGACCATGAATGGATTAAGACTGCCCTCTCCTTCCTACAGGATGAGGCTGCGGTCTGGGCCACCCCGCACATCGAGAAGATGGTCACTGACCAGGTCACCTTTGCTGACTGGGGCACCTTCATGGCAGCATTCAAGCTCTGATTCGAGACTCAAGACAAGTCTGCAGACACGAAGGAGGCACTGAGGAAGCTCTACCAGGGCAAGCTCTCTGTCCCTGAGTACGTGGCCCGGTTTCGCGAGGTCATGGCTCGCACAGGCTACTCTGACAGTGATCTTTGTGATCGCTTCTATGAGCACCTGTCGTCAGAGATCAAGGATCTCCTCCCCACCACTGAGCGCTCTACCAAGACACTCAACGACCTTGTCACCGTTGCCATTGACTTCGACACCCGCCTCTGGCAGCGCAAAGCCAAGAAGGCACATGAGCAAGGACAATCCCCTGGTTCCACCTTCAGCTCCCTTGACCTCAGCATCTCCATTCTCGGCCCCCGCCAAGGATCCCAATGCCATGGACATTCAAGTTGATGCATCCACAGGCAACGGGAAGTCACGCACTGACTTCCTCAAGGCTATGACGGGCTGGTGCTTCGGCTGCGGCTTGAAGGATCACTCCAAGAAAGACAGTGGTCACAAGCGTGACATCTGCGACCACTGCGGAGGTACCGGTCACAAGACCAACATGTGCATGAGGCGGTACATGGGACTGCCCAAGAAGCAGAAGGTCGCTGCAATGACCTCATCGTCGGACACCTTCGATGTCATAGACCTGAAGTCTCCCCAGACTCAGGAAGCAGCTGACAAGAAGGAGACAGAACCGAGTGCAGTACTCGGCGCTACAGTGCCTGGCCCTGAGGAAGCCTTGAAGGCCCTCATGGCGCAGCAGGCGGCTCTCAACGAGCAGCTGGAAGTGTTGAAGAAGTTTTTTTAGATCGACCACGAGGTGAGGCAGCATCTCCGTGGTCTTCGGACATGTATTGGAAGTTCTTTGGTAGCATTTGTAGTTGTACAATATCCAAGTCTGAGAATCACGATACACATTTTCGAGTTGACGTCAATATTTCCAGACTATCTACTAAGAGAACCGTGGCTGCCATGATTGATTCAGGTGCCTCGGGTATATTCATTTCCACTTCTTTTGTATGTAAAAATAATGTAGTAACACGGCCAATGAAACATCCTATAGTCTTGTATAACATAGATGGTTCAAGGAACAAAGCTGGTACTATTACTCATGTAGCTAGGTTGCACTTACAAGTAGGTAACTTCGATGAGTTAGTAGAGTTTCTCATTACAAATATCAGTACGGAAGACGTGATACTGGGTATCCTGTGGTTGAGAGAAGTGAATCCCACCATTAACTGGCAAGAGGGGAAGGTCACGTTCGGAGGAGAACCTGAGGAGGTTCTACCTGAGGACAGTGACTCTGAGCCCCTTTTCCAGAAGATTGGAGGGACGAGGAAACTCCGGCGCGAATGGAAGAAGCGCGGAGTTCTAGACAATGTTTCAGAAGAGCTATGGTGTTGCGCTGGAGTCACATACTCGACCCAGCTGGCTGCCCAGGCAAACCAAGCAAAGCCTAAGAAATCCTTCGAGGAGTTCCAGAGCACTATCGTGACTTTGCGAAGGTCTTCTCTGAAGTAGAATCAGAGCGCATCCCTGAGCACCGGGCATGGGATCACACAATCAACTTGAAACCTGACACACTAGAAAGCATCCATGCTAAGGTCTACCCAATGCCAGTAAACGAGCAAGGCGAGCTTGACAAATTCCTCGAGGAGAATCTTTGGAAAGGATACATCGTTCCTTCCAAGTCTCCTCTCGCATCACCCGTCTTATTCGTCAAGAAGAAGGATGGCAAGCTCCACATGGTTCAGGATTATCGTAAGCTAAATGATATCACCATCAAGAACCGCTACCCGCTATGGCTCGCATCCGACATCATCAATCGATTGCGCCAAGCCAAGTACTTCACAAAGTTTGACGTTGTAGTGTTCGTAGGTCCCCCGGGGTCGGCGGAGGGAAAGGTGGGAGGGGCTCGCTTGGTGACGAGGGGGCCGGCGGAGGGTAGGTAGGGGGGGAGGGAGGATGTAGTGGTTCGAGCGGAGGCGAGGGAGGTAGACACGGGGCGGAAAGGGGGAAAGTGGTTTTATCACGGGCGCTGGTCGCTGGCTTCAACGCAGGAGGAACGGGGGGGGGCTCGCCCCTTGGGTCGCGGTGCGGAGGGTATGCTCCTCGGGTCGCGGGACGCAGGCGCAGCAATCTCGAACGCAGGCTCGCAAGACTCGATATATCGCGGGGAGGAGAAACTAGCTACTCGCGACTCTAGTGGTGGTGGTAGTGGAGGTTCCGACCCCCTTCTCCCTACGCGCCCGCCACGTACTTATCCTCCCCGTTCCCGTTCCCACGCCTCCTCCCCCCATTACCCCTTGTCCCGGTTCCCTCCGCCTTCCCTTCGTTCCGCCATGTCCACCGGGCACCAGCCCAACGCCACCGCTGCCGTCTACTCCCTCCGCTTCTTCCGCCTCCTCGAACTCCTGCGTGATGAGCGCGCCGCCGAGCCTCGCTTGACAACCCGGAACCATGCCGAGTGGTTGGCCTGGGGCCACGGAGCTCGATGGCTAGTTGTGCGTCGAAACTCCTTCCCTCCGCCCTGTGCTCACCCTGTCGTAGCACATGCTCTTCGACTCCCGCGCGCGTGCTGTGGCCCATGGGGACGCAAGCCTTCCCTCCGTCCGCTCGCAGTCTGACGTCCAGGCCCTCGTCGAATATCTCGACGAGGTGTTCGCCACGCTGCCCAGCGAACACAGCCCGTTGGGCGCGCCGTTCCCCGCCATCGCGTGGTCCGTGAACCAGGTTGCCGCCGAGCAGTCCGACTCCGATGCTGGCCGCCCCCTTCCCTCCGTTCGTTATCTCGACCGGCCGCTGCAGCTCTCGACCCTGCGCAGCTCCGCCGAGGGGTGGGACAGTCTCGTCCGCCGCATGCAGGTGCTCGTGCAGGGGCAGCGCGACGCTGCCAATTCCGCACGCGTGGAGGGAATCGAGGTCCGCGATCGGCTCGCCGCGATGGAGCTCCAACTGTCCGCAATTGGACGTCGACTTCGCTCGGGGTCGCCGGAGGGTTCTGAGACTCGGGCGGAGGGTAGTGTAGAGTTATTTTGAGGATTTTCTGTCTGTTCCTGTAGTAGGGACCCGTCCTTGAATATACGCGTTGGGTTCCCTGGTTGAGGCGGAGGGTAGGGTCCGTGTTGTTTGAGCTGGACTCCACCGGTGCGGCGTTTCCTGTCGTCCGTGTTCCTCGGCGCTATTTTCCTTTGCTGTCGCTGTCTGTCGCCTGTCGTTACGGCCCCTCGCATTACTAGGTTCCGTCCCCAGCCAGTGGGCACCGCCCACAACGTACACTGGGGTTACAACAACATCCGTATCAAAGAAGGTGACGAATGGAAAGCAGCCTTCGTCACCAACCATGGACTGTTCGACCCGAAAGTCATGTTCTTTGGTCTCACCAACTCCCCTGCGACATTCCAAGCCCTCATGAACTCCATCTTCATCGACCTGGTCGCAGCCGGAAAAGTAGCTGTATATCTTGACGCCATCTTGATATACAGTACAGACTTAGAAGAACATTGCCAAGTAGTACGCAAGGTTCTTCGCCGGCTACAGGAACATGACTTGTTCCTGCGACCCAAGAAGTGTGAGTTCGAGCAAACCAGTGTAGAGTACCTAGGCCTTGTGATCAGTGAAGGGAAGGTCAAGATGGATGACGTAAAAGTCAAAGCAATCGCCGAGTGGCCGGCACCTAAGAATCTTCGCAAGATGTGGGGATTCCTTGGGTTCGCCAACTTCTATTGCCGCTTCATCCACAACTTCGCTAAGACCGCGCGCCCATTGAACAACCTGACCAAGAAAGATGTTCCCTGGCACTGGGGACCGGAGCAGAGAGAAGCTTTCGAGACACTAAAGGATGTGTTTGTCTCGGAACCCATACTAGTGACATGGGAACCAGACCGTCCTACACGAGTAGAAGTTGATGCGTTGGGGTACACAATGGGTGGAGTCATATCGCAGAAGCTTCCAGACAGACTGTGGCACCCAATCACATATTGGTCCCAGACCATGGCGGATGCTGAACGAAACTACAACATCTACGACAGAGAGATGCTAGCCATCATACGCGCACTTGAGGACTGGAGGCACTACCCATCAGGAAAAACCTATTTACCTTGCCAAAGCCTCCATGGCCTTTACTTCATTTTATATACCATGAAAGTCAACAATGACCTTGAATGGCATAGGTCCCTTCAAAAGGTAATTCCAAGTAGTCAAAACCATGGCAAGCAGCTGGAATTTTGTTTTAGTATTTAGCTGGCCATTTTATGCATGAAATAAACTCATGTTCAGTTGAGTGGCTCTGCCCTCTCCTCTCCCATGGTCATTACATGTAAATCAATTCTTTGAAAATGAGATTGTTTATACACATAAATGGCATCCTATGCCACGTTCAAAACCTTCAGTGCCTTGCATATATCACTGGTTCCCTCTCTGCTTGCCACTTTTTCTGTGATTGCCATGAATAGAAATGTGCATTTTCTACTACTAATACACAAAAGAAATGATACATCCACTGTCCAGCAACAACGAAGAACGACTGAGACGACTGAGACGACCAAAACGACCACCGCGCTACAAACCCAAACCAGTCAAACCATACATGGAAATGCACTCCTATTCGTGGTTGATAGTAGCAAGCGTAAGCATATTGAAACTATTGATGATTGTCAGTAGTGCAATGCGACGATCCAGGAGGACTGCACTCACCTAGGAGTGCACACTTCGAGAAAGATGGAGGTTTCAGATTTGTGTACTGGGGCCGGCAGATGCAGAGGCAGAGGCCGCTGGGGATGTGGGTGTCTCGGAAGCCGGAGACGCAGCATGGGATGTGCCCTGCGCGTGAGTGGTGGTCTCAGCTGCCATGGCAGCGTCAGCCTCAGCAGTGGGCTCTGACACAGATCTGGGCACTGCAGGAACATTGTGGGGTCCCGCCATAACACTTTAGCATGTTCAATCAATCGATATGCACAATACTACTCACCTTGGACCCTAGACGGTCTTGTTACCTCAATGTCCTTCCAGGACATGAAATCACCTTCATCATCGTCCTCAGCATCGTACACAGACAATTTCGCCGCTTGACTGGTCTGCTGCGCTGCAACCACATGACTTCCTCAGAATTAGTACTAGCCATCACCATCTGTGTGTGACCGCCACTCACCGTACACTGTCCGCAAGGTATTGCTTGAGGTCAGAGTGGGCAGTCGGCGCCCGTGTCTGCATGGGCTGCAGGAGGCCCATGAGGTTAAAAGCATCAGGCATCGTACACCATAGAAAATGTAACAGAAGACTTACTTGGGTGCGTATACCTTGTTTGTGAACTGGTGGACACCGGTGGCAATATCCGCCAGCGATGTCTCAATCTAGGGTAGGGTAATGTCAGTGCTCCAACACCTGCGAGATCAGGTTCAGACTCACCGCGTTGCAGACAAATGCAATCAAGTTGTCAGGCATCTCCAGAATCTTGCTCCTGGAGGATTTGGTGACGCCGTCCCTCTGCTCACTAAACCAGTACTGTGCAATCAATGTATAGATTGCGGGGTGCTGGAAGGGTCGCTTGCGGTTCACCGTGCTTGCCTGGTATGCTATGTCGATGATGTCTGTACATCCTTTGATGACGTGCTCACCTTGGTGTCCACATCATCGCCCATCCAACGCAGCTGGATGTCGCCAAACACAAAGTTTGGGATCCCGTGCGCGCCCTGCTGGTTGTACTTGAGGAGGAAGTGAGTGGCAGAAACCCTCTGCACCGCTGGTAGGTTCTTCAGTGCATACACGTCCTCGACGACGATCTTCGCATCCTTTTTCACTTGGTTGTGCAGCTGCGGCGCGGCAGTCCAGAGCTTGAAACAATAGTTAGTACTGTTCATCAATTGACCGGTGCACCTACCAGGTTGAAGATGTCATCGCGCAGCACCACATTCTTCTCGTCATTGAGCATCTTGAAGCCAAGGTCGAACGGCTTGATGAGATTCCCGTCCTTGTCGCGCAGCTTCCAGACATCACCGATTGCCCTCTTGCGTTGCCCTACAGACGTAGACACACTTGGTCCAGGAACCTGCACGAAGGCGAGATTGTCGTCAAAATCCTCGTCTTCCTGATCTTCTTCCTCGTGCTCTTCTCTGTGCTCATCGTCGCCCTCGTCCATTCCGCTGCTCATGCCTCCATCTTGCCCTCTAGACGATGTGGATGCTGAGGCATCTTCGAAGCTGCTGTTCTATTGGGTTAATTTTTCCCTGGTAAAAATATTACTGCTCACCTATCCACAGCAGTTGATCGGGCTTCTTGCCTCCACTGTGCACGCATGAACTCCGAGGACGACTTTGCCTGCTGTTCAGGTGAAGGCTCAAACACAGCCTTCAACTTACCTTTCTTGTACCATGAGCACTTTGTACTCATGGATTGGTGAGCCATGAGACCTTGCATGGTCTCAAACCATTCACCGCAGGCTTCACAGGACTGCACCAGCATGTCTTCCAAGGTTCTCCTTTGCTTGAACATGGTGTCTCAAAAGTCTGTTTGTGAGCTCAAGGCTGACGTTTCCACAGGAGGTAGGAAGACGTAACCCACAACTCACCTGCTGAGTTCCTCGAAGCGGAATTCGGATTTTCTGAGGAACTGAGAGGGTGAGCGACAACCACGCACGAGTACGTAACACGCTCACCATATCAACGTACAGGAGGCCAAAATTGTCAATTCAGACGCCTCGTCAGCGCCAATATTCGTTCCTACTGTGCGCGTTCATCTCCTTGTTCAAGGCCCTACTAACAATCAATTCCTAGATGATAAACTACACATTCGACGTCTAGTCAAAACTTTAGCCACTGGCCGTGGCGGGTGCAGGATCAATAATAGCTTCAGGTGCGCATAATCGTCTCATGGGTACTCACAGTTATGCTGTGGACAGCTCGCGTTCTGCAATCGTCTTGTGAGTTTAAAACCTTCATGTCTTTGTCTGTGCATTGCTCACCACTTTTGTATTTCAATCTTGCGCCCCAAGGTTCGGTGGTTTCCTTTCTTGGCCGAGTACGGCATTGCCGTACTCGGCCCAAAATGGAAGCTTAGGCGCGATGGGCACATCGGGTTTTCAACGGGGATTCCCCGGGTGCTGGGAGAGCTCTGTGTGAAGCCCACTCGTTATCGTGGGCCCCCATTGGGCGGCCACTCAGCGGCTTGCGGAAATTAAACATCGTTTGCTTCCGCGCATTCTGGTGAGAGCAGAGCGCATGGAGCATCCTGGGATCTCTGGGCCGAGGCAGTGTCTGGCCCGGCAGCCGCCTGAGGTTCTGCCATGCAAAGGGGCTGTGCAAGGTCTTCTCCCTTTCTGCGCATCCCGTCCTACAAGTCTTTGCTCATCTTATGAGTTATCGCCATACAGCTCCTGCCTTGATGTCGCCTCCCTTCACTCTAGGTGGACCTCGCATCGTCTCTCCTGACGAGGACAATTATCACAGTTCAAACTACACATTCAATAACTACACAAAAGAGTCTCCCTCGGGCCAACCGAACTACAACGACAACGTACGTACCCTAGATAACGACTTAACTCAATCACACCAACTGACCTTTTGATAGTACTTCTCTCCTCGTCGCCCACTGACGGAGGACGCACCTTCAGCTCGGTCAACCGTACCCAACAGACTCAGTTCGAGTTTGACAGCTCGCCCCCGCCAGACGACACCTCTGACGGCTTGCTCCACTGGCAGCACCTGATTGAACACATCAAGGCCTAGAAACTCTCGAAGGACGTGTTTGGCACCCTACTCGAGGAGCAAGAATTTCCGATCCTAGAGGATCGGGAGGAGGTCAGCAGGATTTATCCTCACCATTATCAACGTGCTACAGCTGTCCCTGGCAGATACGCAAGATCGACAAAGACCAGTGGGAAGACATCCGAGCTTTTATCGACAAAGAATCTTCAATCCTACGGTATTTCAGGTGAGTATTGGCGCAATAGAGCTCCTCAACGGCTAATGATGTTCACAGCTTCCACTACATGCTTTCTCGTCAAGAACTTCACATCGGATCGCCCGGTGCAAACCACGAGGCTGGCATCGACGCGCAGTCTGAATCATTCCAGGATGCCATCAATTTGTGCACACTTTACCAGAAGTTCTGCCAGGACCGCAACCGCTCTCTCGTGACACGGTATGCGCGATCGAACGTGCCTGACGGCATCGTGGGTGTTCACCTGTGCTACACAGTCGTCGACTCGTTGGACCGCGAGCATGGCGTGATCAGCATTTGGCAGGACCTTGCCGTGTTCAAGACGACAGAGTCTGTCGTGTCCACGGTACGCCATTCAATTTCACATCATGTTCAGCTGTACTCAACAACAACAGATTGTCTGCCTGTCGCAGCGGCGCAAGAGTCTTATAGAGCAGCACCAGGCCGTGGTAGAGGCCGACTTGGCGATAGCAGCATCAGTGGCAGCAGCTGCTGTGGCAGCTGCTGCGGCCGAGGCGGAGGCAGCAGAGGCTGAGGCGGGGACGGACGAGACAGATACGAGGGCAGCGGACACGATGGCGGTGGCAGAGGTGGCAGCGGCAGCTGCGACTGAGGCTGCCGCTGCTGCCGACGCTGCTGCTCGTGCGGTCGAGCGTGGGCAAGGTCCGCGCCTATGGGGCTGTCTCAAGTACGTCTTCGAGGACCTCGTCCCTCCTGGCCCAGGGCAACAGCCACAGGAGGACGACCTATGCGAGGGTGGGGGCACGGCCATTGACGTCTTGAGTCAGGGCTGGATCCGCAAGGGCGTGGTGCTGGCGAAGCGCATCAAAGCCTTCTGGTTCACGTTCAACACGGCGGACGGTGAGGCGGTCGGCAAACTCATCAAAACTTGCACCACTCCAGCAGAGTGGGTTCGCGCGGGATACACAGTGGTGAGTACCCTTGAGACCTTGACCGATCGTGTGTTGTTCGCTGACAAACACAGCCTCTCCTCCATACGTACAAGCGGGAAGAGCTCAAGAAGAATGCTCCCATATCCGGTCTCACCGTCGACGAGATCCTGGACGCGCGCACCAAGGTTCTCCAGCGCTGGGTGAACGGCGTACAAGACGGACGTACCCTCGCCATACGTCAGCTCGGCGAATGCGTTGCGCGTCTTCACATGCGCCTCCAACGCGTTCAGTCGACATACCCTCTGGTTCCGGCAAACGACCCACTCCGCAAGCGTCGAACAAACAAGACACTGGTCACCCTCGACGTCCACAGGATCATCGACATTGAGAACCTGGTCGATGACCTGGACCAGGATAACTTGCATGACATGCCAAACCCCACAAATGCCCTCATCCAGGGTGTATGGAACGGTGGTCGCCTGCACACTATCCAGGAGCTGACAATGTTCGGGCACCGGGATATGATACCCGCGCTGCCTATAGAAGCCGAAGAAGACGAAGACACACCGACATTGAAGAGGACCTACACGGACCTGATGGCCAGCGTCTGGCCGGCCATTCGCCGCATGCAAGGTGACAAGGATCCGGGAGACGACGAGATCCTCGAGCAGGAGTACAAGCGACACCACATGCTCTCTCCCCCTCCCCCGATCCTCCCTCGGCGTCTGAAGCCGAATCCTGAGCCCTCGCAGGGTACTCTCGACTACGTGGCGGCGCATCTTCCTGAGGATAGCACCTCGCAGGACCCCATGTTCAAGCCGAAGTTGAAGGTGTCCGGGTCCGCCAAGCTGAACGTGTTGCGGAAGAGCAATCACACCACGACTCGCGCTGGCGCTGCGCCTTCTCAAGCAGGGCCGTCTGGTGCGGTGGCATCTCGCCCTGTTGTGTCTCGCATTGTGGCATCTCGCGCCGGGCCCTCTTCTCGCGCTGAGTCCTCTCGCGCTGGGCCCTCTCAAGCTCGTGGTAACGCCGCCCCTGGTAATGCCGCGTCTGGAGAAGGCGAGGCCTCCGACCTCAGCAACCTCACCAATCTCAGCATCAGTGACTAGGATCGCGCGTGCCGTTGTGCAGTCGGCTAGCGGTAAGGTGGGGGAACGTCTTCATGTATACTACTATTGCTCTCACTCTCGCTCTCGCCCTCTCACCGTCACTCTCACCATTGCTGTCTGCATCACATGTACGTAGTCCGTCAACGCTGTACTATATTGCTATCAAATGTTTTTCGCATCATTGTGCCCATGCCTGTGCTCTGTTGACCATCGCAAGCTACAGTATCCTCGTGGTAAATCAAATATTGAATTAGTATCCTGCTGCCAGTGTGTGTCATGAAATCGCAATGCAAGGCGGCGTTGAGTGGTCAGATCGGCTTGGTTAGACGCCGGTGGAGGTGGGGCTGCAGTGAGGTGAATGTGTCCACAGCCTGACTTCCACCTGCACCACCGGCGCTGACTATGTGTCCCTCAGATGAGCACTACGCGCATTGGGTCACCCCCGCTGAGCAGGAATGCCACGTCAAATTGCTAGAGAAGACACCTCACCTTGACACCACATTGGTGACCTTGCTTGTGCGCCTTAAAGGCAATGTTGTCCTCGCAATGCCAATAAATGATTTATCTGGTATGTCCGTCCTCTCTGAGCGACTTGCCTTGAACCCCTCTGCTGAGTGCTTCTACGAAGCTTCAGGAAGTGGCCAAGTGCCTCCAGCTCCAATGACGCCTATTCCGGCATTGGCTCCTGCGGCATCGACTCCATTATCCCGGGCTTTTGAACCTATTGAATCCAGTGAGTTAGGCAAGATGCTGCTATCTCTGGAACATCTTATTACCTCGTTTGCTATTAGGTATTGGGCCTCAGCGTACCCAAAAATCGCGCGCGCGTGGTCGCCATGCTTCTAACGCAAATGCAAACATCAATCCAAAAGATGGCAACACTCCAGCGGTCAGCAACCATTGCAGGGCCGCACTGCACCTGCCAGCTCTTGCGTGGCCACCCTGTCCTCGAGGAGGCATTGATTTCATCTGCGCAGCTCCGGCACGTGCAGAGCTCCTCTGGGATGCAAACCCCTTGAACGTACCTTCGCACTCGTCTCAGCTCGCTGTTGCCCGTTTTTTGGGCCTATTGACCTCGAATTTGACGGAGAGCGCAATGGTCTCATGTGCGACCCAGTTGCAACATGTCTCACATCATATTGGTGAAGGACACTCACCAGGATCTCTGACCTCTGCTGTCAAACAGTGTGCTGCCGCTTTCAAAAGCAATGAAGCATCGAACTTTATTGTCATGCTGCGTCTCATTCAACTCAGGTGTAAAATCAGCAGGTACGCAATGGAGCCTTTACTGAAGCAGGATTTGACATACAAAAATAAACAGTCTTCAGTGCGCCAACTCCAAGCTAACGGTCGAGAAGATATGGTCCATGGAGGTCAAGGCAGTGGTGAAGAAGAACACTTTCCAGGATTGGAACTCGATGGCAAGCAAGTTCATCCACGTTGCAGCAGGAGGTTAGTATGCAATTTATTTTCTGTTCATGCGCTGCTGACTGCATACGCATACGTAGGATCTTTATATATTCTTATGCTGATTGCAGTGCAAAACCTACGTGTTCCTCTTGGTGGAGTGGACGGCCATGCCGCTCGTCACATAGGTAACATGCTCAGGCAACCAGACGGCAAGTTTTGCATATCATATCGTATCGTCGTTGACATGCTAACAGATGGTGCTAGATTCACCGGCAGGACGTATTGTGAAGAATATTGTCATTCCAGCTATATCACTTCTACAAACACGGTGTCCGCTTCGTTTCAACTCTGTTCTTCAGGCGAAGCAACTCGACGAAATCGGTGCAACGGAGGACTCGCTTTGCGGCGACCTTGACATCTCAGATAGGTTGTTTGACTCTTTGAAGGTCAAGTGAGTGTCACTTGCATGCACGCCAACGTTCTTATTGGCTGATCTTCTAGCAGCTCTTTTCACTTAGTTGAACAATCTAAGGAAGCCTGGGAATCTTGCTACTTCGAAGTGGAACCCTCCACGCCTCTCGCTCTGTCGATACCATCGTTCTTCGAAAAATCTGGAGTCCAGTCCCCCTGTCGAGAACTCTCCTCAATGTCTCCATTATCCTCTCTCATCTCTCTCCAATTTGTCTCAGCCAGAAATGCTAACCCTCCCGCATGAGCCAGACTTTGAGCCACAGTATCACAACATACGGTCCATACAAACTAACTACAACTTCAATTGCGCGGACAACAAGCGACAGCCGGCGCATATCCATGACAGGCAGAAGAATTTGGTCTGGACACAGGCGGAGCGATTGCTTGCTGCCTGTGCAGAAGAACCTACCAGTATTGAAGATCTAGAGCATAAGGTAGTGTTTTAGTCGCAGGCGTACTCTAGTGTAATGCTGACACACATTTAGCTTCAGGAGATGCATGCAACTGGCAAGAGATTGAATGTGCACACGTATATTCAGGTACCAGTGAACCTGATTAGGTGAGCGACACAACCTATTTACAAATGATAGAGGTACTGATTGGGAATTACCAGGGACACACTGACAATACACGGCGGAGAGAACAGTCTGCTCGCCTGTGTCTGTACCTCCATGCCAGACGCTCTACGCATTGACCTTGCGGAGCAGCTCGTTGCTTGTTTTGAGAAGGATCTGCTGAAGACAATGGATTCTTCAGGTGCCGCTGGTGGAGCGTTTGAGGCCCTGCACTTCTCTTGGTACAACCGCCACAGCACCAAGGTACGTCTTATACATTACCTTTTATTGCAATTCTGATAACATCGTGTGAGCCAGGGACATGACACACCGAGCAATGTGCAACCAACCATGCTCAAGCGATCAGGCCGCTCAAGGACAAACCACAACCAGTTTGTACCTTACATGTCCAAGGACGTGACGGAGCACGCTACCACGTACCAATTGGTCAAAGACATACTGCGTGATGTCTTTGACTGGCTAGCTCGCAAGGCGAGCTATCTCATTGACGTAACAACTAATCATTTTACTGACTATTATAAACCAGATGGAAGGCATCCTTCCATATAAATACTCAAGGCTAGAAGCCACCACATCAATCTTACCGGATTACAACATGTCCGCTGTTCGACCATTTGTCGGCCTGGTCCTCAACTTCAATATTGCGTCACTTGCGCACCGGGACGCGAAGGACGATGGCATATGTCTTGTCATGCCGCTAGGAGACTTCGTAGGGGGCACGCTGTGTCTTGTCGAGCCCGGCATAGTATTGCCATTGCGGCATGGTGACTTCACTATGTTTCGCTCATGCGACATTACTCACTTTAACCTTCATTACTCTGGCCGGCACGCCTCTCTTGTACTGCATACTGACCGCGAAATGGCCAAATGGACTGCAGAGGATCGTAACGGCTGGGCTTCCAATGCATATTTCTTGTAGCCGCTACTATAATTTGTACTCTACTCTGGCAAGGAAGTTATTACCTTAATTTTGAAGTGAGGAACCTTGTATTGACCTCTACACCGGCTTGAGTGCAGCCTTCTCTAACACGCCCAAGGCTTTTGGAAACGCCGGAACCTTGGGCGCCTTGCGACGGCCGCCTCAGTCTTCCAGAACCCTCATTTAATTCCGCGTATCTGATGTTCACACCGCTTGCTATCCTAGTGTCTGGTTCCTCTCTGGTCTCTCTTGTACCATCAACATGTCGCCTACAAACTCCACCACCACTTGCCGCCTGTGCTCCAACAGCAAGGCAGAATTGGCGCAGCAAGTGCTTGCCTCCAAGGGCTTGGTCAAGGACAGATCAGCCAAGCGAAGCAAGCCTTCTGGTAAGTCGTCCGGCAAGAAGAGGAAACACCAGGACAGCGACTCCGAGCCCGCCGAGGACGAGCAAGAGGATTTCAATGACGCTGATGCGAAGGCTCTGAAGAAGCTGGAGAAAAAGCGCGAAAAGGCCCTCAAGAAGAAAGAGGCTCGACGCAAAGGCAGTAAGTACACTCAGTCAAATGTCGTTATATTCCTATTCACATTTCCAAATACTCCAGAGGTTCGCAAGTCCGCTGCAGCATTGGCCATGCAAGAGCAATTGAGCGACGACGAGGACAAGTCTGAGAAATCGGATGGAGATGTGTCCCCTCCGAAGTGCAAGAGGATTCGGAAAGGTCGCGCCACGGATGACGAGGACATGAACAGGGAGGATGATGACGAGGAAGAGCAAGCAGAGCGACGGGGTGAGCGTGGTCGTGACGAGGTGGTGGAAACGTTGGGAGGTCGGGAAGACAAACCTGAAGACGCAATGCCGCAGAGTCGTCGTCCATCCATGAGCAGTAATTATTTTGGCTCCATTCATTAGTGTATGCTGATCATTTGCACTTTGCACAAGGGCGCACCCGCCTTGACGAAGGTGAGGCGAACCTTGCCAAAAGCATTCGTAAGTCGTATCTGGCTTCACGCTTGTCGAGCCTACAACAGCACTCGACCAACAGGTCCTCCCGTCACCAAGGCGAGCACTTCACCTAAGAGGGCCCGGGCCGAGGGACTACATCGCATGGAACCGGTAGAGCTCGAGCTACGATCGAAGAATGTGGTAAGATATTTAATTTCCGGCACCTCTACTTTACACCGCTGATGAAGACTGCCTCATGGTGCACACAGGAGGCAGAGGCCGGACCCAAGACAGCTGGGAAGGACAAGACGCCGCGCAGCGAGCAGCTGAAGGTGCCGGCTTGGATAGCCACGAGCGTGGCGGAGTACAATGAGCATGAAGATCATACGACGGCGGATGAAGATGACGAGCTGGATAGCGGAGGGGAGCGTCGTAAGGATAGCAGTGATGAGGACGTGCAGGTGACTATTTAGACAGTAGTCACCCATTGACGTGCTTACATCTGTTCCCCAGAGGGTTGCATCGTCTAAGGACAAGGGCAAGAATAAGGCACGTCACAAGGGGAAGAGTCGCGCAAGGGATGACGATACAACTAGCGGCAAGGGCGACTCTTGCGGCAGGGCTATGCTTTGAGAGCTGCCCAACGAGGTGCGCTCGATTGTCAACCGGGCTCATATGTTCCTCCGGCTCCACATAACTGTCGAGAATGCGTGGACGGCAGAAAAGAAGTATAGCCATGAACGACTTCCGGAGAAGCACACTATGGCTCAAGCCGGGCCTTCTTGACAGACACGGAGACGCACTGCAATACTACTCGATGATGATGAAGACATGCGAGTGGAAGACATTGACGAGATGGCGGGGGAGGTTATTGGGAGCAGGGAGACGGTTAGAGAGGACTGGCGAAAGCATTTCGCTCAGCAGCGGGAAGAAAAGAGACTATCAAGCAAGGGGAAAGGTGTGACCGTATATTGATCGAAAGTATGATATTATAGACTTACTGCTATGTGTACAGCGGCAGGAACAGTGGATAACCCTGCGTCAGAGCTGTGGCAACCGTTCGAATCGGAACTCGACTGGCAGGTAGGATCCTGGGCTATCAATGAGGAGGTCCACAAGAGTGCCGTGGATCATCTATTGAGTATTCCAGGGGTAAGTACGCATGATCTATACTCACCAATTATCAATGTTGTGTTTCAGTTTCGTGAGAAGCTAGGCCTGTCGTATCATAACATGCGCGCACTTCTTCAAAAGGTTGATTCCATGCCCACCAGAGCTGAGTGGCAAGAAGAATGGCTCACCTTCAAGGATCGACCGGGCGAACGCCATTTGGTTCAGTTCCGCGACATCATCGAGGCAATACGCACTCTCCTCAGGAATCCCACTCACGCCGACCGCATCATCTATCGCCCAAGCAACCTCTTCTCCTCTTCTGCCCGCAACAACCGCATCTACTTGGAGATGTGGACCGGGAAGTGGTGGCACGCACTACAGGTGAGTGAATATGTATTAGGACTTGGCGAGTTTCAGGCGTTGATACTGACGTGTTCTTGCTTATTCAGAGCCTCCTGCCTGGTGGATCCGCCCTCGCGCCTGTGATCATCTCAACTGACAAGACTCAACTTACCCAATTCTCAGGCAACAAGTCAGTGTACCCTGTGTACATGACCCTTGGCAACATCCCTAAGGACCTGCAATGCAAACCCTCTGAGCACACATGCGTGCTTATTGGTTACCTTTCAGTGGACAAGATTGATTCGACTGGGCTCACCAAATGCAAGTGTCGCGCCCTCGTACAGCAACTTTTTCACAAGTCCGTCAAGATCATTCTTGAGCTGCTTATCGAGGCTGGCAAGAATGGCATTGACATGACTGGCGGCGACGGCAAGGTGCGCCGTGTTCATCCCGTACTTGCCGCATGCACCGTGTTCATCCCGTACTTGCCGCGTACGTCGCGGACTACCCGGAGCAGTGCCTAGTCACCTGCTCCAAGTACGGTACGTGCCCTATCTGCCAGTGTCCAGAGTCTTCTCTGGGAGAAGAGGGCGTGCAGACTCCCCAGTGTCGCACCTGGACCCTCGACATGCTCAAGCTCTCAAGGAGCAAGGGTGCAAAGGGGAGCAGCGTGTTTATCGACGTGTGCCAGAACCTGAACGTCTCCGGGTACATCGTTGACCCATTCTGGAAGGACCACACGCTCGCCGATATCCACCTCAGCATAACCCCTGATGTCCTCCACCAACTCTACCAGGGTGTATTCAAGCACATCCTGGAGTGGTGTTCTGAGGCGATGGATGAGAAGGAGCTCGATCAGTGTATACGCTGTCTCCCGCCCACCTACGGTACACGACACTTCAAAAATGGTATCTCTGCGCTCTCCCAGGTCTCCGGGAGCGAGCGCAAAGACATGGCCCGCATTCTGCTGGGCTGTCTTGTCGGGCGCATACCTCATGATCTCATGCTCACATTCTGTGCCCTCCTCAATTTCATCTACATCTCTCAGTACCCCACTCACAACAACCAGACTCTCAAGTACCTCGAGGATGCCCTCGAGGTTTACCACAAGCACAAGCACATCCTCAAGACTCTTGGTATCCGACCATCTCAACATTCCTAAATTCCACTCACTAGTACACTACGCCGACTCTATACGCAGCCTTGGGACCACCAACAACTACAACACTGAAATGTTCGAGAGGCTGCACATTGACTGTGCGAAGAAGGCCTGGCGTGCATCCAACCACCGGAACGAGCGGCCGCAGATGACGAAATGGCTCGAACTGCGAGAGAAGATCGCCATGTTCGAGTCATTGTGTGCGCGTCTGCATACTCCTGACGATGCAGACTCCAACTCGAACCACGCCGGTTCCACATTGACACGCGCACCACCACCCTTTAGCCCAACCAAGACTGGCCTCTTCCTACCCAAACATCCCTCTGCCGCTCGCCAGTCGATCCAAACCATCGCCAACTGCCATTCCGCCCCAGGTTTCGCAAAGGCCCTCAATCAACATATCTACTCTATGAAGCTTGGCTGTCGTGGTAGGCACGGCTAGGCCCTAATTTTTACTTTGTTTTTACTATTTTATCTCGCTTTGTACCATGGACTTGTACTATACACTCGATAACTTTCGCCTGGAACGGCCTTCTGACTAGTCACGTGATGTAACCACGGACTAGGGTTTACCTTGTAGCACGTGACCCGCTGACACATATCCCGAGACCGGACTTAAAAAAAAAAAAAAAAAAAAAAAAAAAAAAAAAAAAAAAAAAAAAACATCATCGGTAGTCAGCCAATAGCGTAATTGCCTCACGCATGTGACGACACCTTGATGTAGGAGCCCTGCCCTAAACCTGAGGGGTATAAGTAGTAGAGACTCGCTCCCCTAGCACTCATCTCGTCCTCTTGAGTGCTAGGTGAGTACACCACTTGTACATAGTATATTCTAATCTAACTTGAGTGCTAGCTTGACATTGTTCAGTTAGTCGTGTGAAGCATCAACCGCAAGTCTGCCACCACAAGTGGTGAGTATCTTACTCATTCAGCCTCTGTCCGTACGGGGTCAGTCCCGGCGAGACCTTCTCGCTTTCTTAGTGTGCGCGTCGACCTAGCTCCGCGACATTGGCCGGCCGCTCACCTTGCAGGAGCAGGAGAGGGTGAGTTCCTATCTCCCCTTCAGCCGCATCAACACCTTCCACACGCTCAAGTTCTCGACAGTTTCGCTCAGTGACGACCGACTCGAACGCGACATGGTGAGGGTGCGTCCAGCCATGGGATCAGAGCCGGCAAGATTTGATACTGTTGTTGTCTTGTGTGATGACAATGCTGAGGCGACAGGAGTACAGGGTACGCACTTTTACTCCCACTCTCTTTGTGATCTACGAGCACGGCAGCCTCAACGATATGCACACACCTGAGGAATGGGCCACTCAAGGACCCCTCGTGTACGTCGAATGGTACGCAAACCTCCCCGCCTCTGCAGACCCCGTACACATGATGTACGAGGTCCGCAAGCTAGCTCTGCGCGCAGACGGTATGCCGGCTGGTGAGATCATACCCCTCAGTATGATACGCCAGTCGTGTCAATTAATACCTCGATTCCCTAAACCCAAGAAAGAATGTATTACCACTACTATACCCACTGACTGGACTTCAGAATCCGTGCTCGACAGAGCACAGAACTTTTTAATGAACAAATGGGCTACTAAAGATGCTTACCAAACTCTATGGTAGTGTAGTCACAGTCTCTTAGTAGTAGTATCAATATATTGTATGCGGTGGATCAGAAAATGAAACATGAATAACAGAAATTTGAATACAAAAATGAACTACACTAGCAACAAAGAGGGTATTCAAGAGCATAAAATAGAATGCATGTACAAGGCCCTTCTGCCATGTTTGCCATCGTGTGCCATTTCAGTGGCAGGAAACTCATTCAAAAGTCAGTACTGACGTAAGCTACCTTGGTCAAGGCAGTCAAGCCAACAAATGCCTTTTGACACATCAAAAATCGAAATATGGCAGGAGTGTACTTGCCAGGGTTAATAGGTTTTTCCTGATGGGCCTAGAGGGCCTTCCAGAAACCTTCGAGATTATCACTGATCATCAGAACCTGGAGTACTGGTGTACTGCCCAGAACCTGACTCAGAGACAAGCACACTGGTCTCTCTGGTTGTCTCGTTTCGACTTCACCCTGACACATAAACCCGGAAAGACAAACACTCGGGCTGATCCCCTGTCACGTATCCCTTCTCTCCGAGTCACGGATGAGGAGGATAATCAGGGACAGATCATGCTCAAACCCGAATTGTTCGTGCAGATTGCTGCGACCCGAGAAGCGCATGTATCCCCGCTTGAGGACCGCCTTTGTCAGGCAGGCCAGCGTGAAGCTGAGGTGCTTCAAGCGCTGGCCGCCCTCTGTGAGCATGGCCCACGTCGATTGACGAACGGACTCCAAGAGTGGGGGGAAGAGGATGGTATCGTCTATCATAAAGGGAAAGTGTATGTCCCAGCCGATGAGGGGTTACGCACAGAAGTGCTACGTCAGTGTCACAACACCCCCACTGCTGGACATCCCGGTAGAAATGGAACCCTCGAGCTAGTTAACCGCTACTATTGGTGGCCCGGTATGTCTTGATTCGTGAAGAAGTACGTAGCTTAGTGTGACAGGTGTCAGAGGTACAAGCAGGCCTTGCATCCACCAGCCAAGTTACATCCACTACAAGGACCCCGCGCACCCTGGACAGTTGTCGGTGTAGACGCCATCACTGGACTTCCCCCATGTGAAGGGTACGACTCCATCATCACGTACATCGATCTGTACAGGAAACAGGCACACTTCATCCAGAGCACCACCAACGTAGATGCCGCGGGCATAGCCGACTTGCATTACAGAGAGATTTTCCGACTTCATGGGATCCCCGACAAGTTCATGTCAGACCGAGGACCCCAGTTCTCTGCTAAGTTGATGCGAGAACTTTACAAGAAACTCGGAATCAATGGAAGTCTGACTACTGTGTACCACCCCAAAGTAACAGTCAAACAGAGCGCACCAACCAGGAAGTCGAGAAGTATCTCCAACTCTTCTGCGAGAGGCGCCAGGATGACTGGGTGAAGCATCTGCCCACGGCAGAATTTGTCTTCAACTCCCACGTATCCTCGGCAACTGGCTATAGTCCGTTCGAAGTCATGTATGGGTACCACCCAGACTTCACGGTGCCGCTGGGCCGGAAAAGCTCTATCCCCGCGCTCGAGCAACGCCTCACAGATCTTGCAGAAGTATGCAAAGAGGCAGCAGCAGCTCTCCGTCTCAGCAAAGAACAGATGAAGGAGTCCTTGGAGCAAAGTAAAGCTCCGGTGTTCCAAGTCGGTGACCGTGTCATGCTCACTGCCAAGGACATAAAAGTTCACCAAGCTAGTCAAAAGCTTGGACCTCGCCAACTCGGCCCCTTCACTGTGATCCAAGTCAGGGACAATGACGACTACAAGCTAGATCTACCTCACGTGCTGAAGATTCACCCGGTATTCCACATAAATTGACTTTCTCCCTACACGGAAACAGCAGAGAACGGCAAGCCGCCACCTCCTGATCCAGTAGAAGTCGATGGAGAAGAAGAAGGGGAAGTCAAACACATTCTTGACAGCAGGTTCTATCGCCGTCAGTTCCAGTACCTTGTACGCTGGAAAGGCTTCGACAAGGGACATGACAGCTGGGAACCTGCCAAGAATATCACCCATGCCAACAAACCATCGCGGAATTCCACTGAAAGAATCCCAGCGCGCCACGCAAGATCTCTGCAGCCGGATTTGATAAGATCAAATGGCGATCGTTAGAGAATCTAACCAGCACTATGGCACCTGACCTTGAGTGGGAGGTGGGCCGGCATCCGAGCTCAAGTGTGTTGAGGACAACACGGTCTTAGGAGGGGGGTAATGTCGTGGTAGGCATGGCCAGGCCCTAATTTTCCCTTTGTTTTTACTATTTTATCTCACTTTGTACCATGGACTTGTACTATACGCTCAATAGCTTTCGCCTGGAACAGGCCTTCTGACTAATCACGTGACGTAACCACGGACTAGGGTTTTCCTTGTAGCACATGACTTGCTGACACATATCCCGAGACCGGACTTATGACAGATCGCGCCATCTTGCATCATCGGTAGTTAGCCAATGGCGTAATAGCCTCACGCATGTGACGACACCTCGATGTAGGAACCCTGCCCTAAACCTGAGGGGTATAAGTAGTAGGGCACCGCACTCCTAGCACTCATCTCGTCCTCTTGAGTGCTAGGTAAGTGCTAACCTGTATTAGTCTAGATTGATATCTAACTTGAGTGCTAACTTGTCTTTGTACAGTTAGTCGTGTGAAGCATTGACCACAAGTCTGCCACAACAAGTGGTGAGTATCAACTCACTCAGCCTTTGTCCGTACGGGGTTATTCCCAGCAAGACCTTTCTCGCTTTCCCAGTGTGCGCGTCGACTAGCTCCGCGACAGATACATTTGTTGTATCAATGGAAAAAAGAGTTCGTGGCACAGCCATTGCGATCCTCAGCTGTCCATTTGGACATCTTGCGATCAGTCTGCAGGACAATAGAACAGTGTCGACCAAAATAAGGAAGATTGAGATGGGTGACCTCCCAGGATGGAAACACTGTGAAGTCTCTGTGGCGTAAGGGCAATACAAGGCCCGGCTCCACAAGACATAGATCACCGCCTACAAATTCTCCTACTGGTACAACAAGACAGATTCTGTTGTCCTTTGAATCCCGGTGAGCGCATGTTGCAATTACGATCCCTGAGGTATGAAGGTATTGTTCTTATGAGGAGCAAAATGAAACACCTTAGCGTGGAGCCCGATGCGGTAGGTTGTTCCCACACTTCACGTGACTGTTTGCCACTCAGCAAAGGGGACATAAGTAACAGTTTGTATTGGCACTTCAGCGGAGTTGCAAAATTCAAACTCCCAGATGATGTGACTTGCATCAACAGTGCCAAACAAATACAGTGGTTAGGCACTCAAGTAATGGGGTGAGGCTCCTTAGCATGGAGCCCAATATGGCAACTGGTGACATTGTGCAGGTGCGCTGTGGCTGCATGGGCGCTCATGCCTAAGTTACTGACCACAGTGTATCCTATGGTAAGAACCAGTAAGTAAACACCCCCAACATAGTATATGGATCTGATAGCCCTTGTTACAGAGAATATAGTGTGATTTTGTTGAGTGTTAATGCTGGCTAGTTAAGCCAGAAAATGCAAAATAAGAAAACCAACAAGTGCCTATGAAAACTCAGAGTAGCTGATTCGAGTGGAATAGAATCTACATGATCTGTACAGTCTGTATGTACCACACTTGCACCCAAAAGCAACAGATAAGCAAGGGAATAGCCAATCTTTGTCAAGAATGTGCTATTCTATAGCAAAGTCACAGTTTTTCCATTTAGCTAGAGGGTATTAGATCCAAACTCAATGACATATCATTGAGTATGAATGTCCCCTTATACTTCAATATTTCCAACATTTATACCTATTTATTAAGGCTCACACTAGCCACAGAGTGATATCATCCCAAAAGGGAAGGTGAGTTGCCAAAAACAGTAACTACTACTGACTGATGACACAACATGCAAAGACTGTGACCTCAAGTTTCTAGCATCTAGAACATGATAGCCAGACTGCGAAACACCCATCAATTTTTCCACACAGGAGTCTTTGAGGATATATATTGCGATTTTTCGCTCTTTTCAGCCTCAGGTCACATGCTCGCAGTGAAGACCATCGACTGCGCTGTGCAACGATGAGGCCAAAAGAGGTAAAAATGCTCTCAAAGTGTGGAAGATATTCAATCTGCAGCTGAATGCCTTTATTCTGAGCTCGAAAAATTCGCAAAAACAGCTGATGAATTATGCCAATCTATTGAGACAATATAAAACATTATTAATGAAACCCTTTCTCATCATTCTCACTGTCCTTTGAAGTTGTTTTGAACCCAAAACCTTCTTCAGTTGGGTATACCCATGGTCTATAGGGCTGCAGATTCTCAGGTTTAGTGATGCAACTTGTAGCTCTATGATGCATATACCATATCATGATCTATATCCATTTTCAGCATGTGAATCTGCTCTGTGAATGTGCCAGTGCTCTCTCCATCCTTGCATCCTTTGTCTGACATTCAGCCTCTCAACATGCTCACATCAGGTCTATTAGTTGGCATCAGTTTGGAAAAACCAATGCTGAGTTATCTCTGCAGGGTTAATGGTATGCCATCCTAGTGCTATTTCTATGGAGTGAAGATGACTGAACATTTCTGATTGTATGCTCTGTTTTACACTGAGTAGAGAGTATATTCAGTGCTCAGGCAATAGACTGAATCATGAGCACTTTCATGAGACTATGATGGGTGCATTCCATCAATAAAAATTCCACAGTACTTATATGTTCACTCAGATGCCTCATGATGTAAGAAACAGTCAAACAATAGCAAGCCTCAGTTGAAGTACTACCATTCTTACCAGTGATATATACTAGGCATACTCAGGCACCATAGTGTCTGCCACATTGATGTGCCTATGTGTGAATGTTATCAAACATTATAGTACCATTCTGCCCACACTACTCATAATCTAAATTTCTTACCAAGGAAGAGCATCAGGAATTCATGAGCAGTTATGACAATGTGATAGGAATATGATGATCCCTGTATCTGGAAGTATATTACACCATTACCAGTCCAATTCATCTTCATATGCAATACAGATGATGTACACACTGGTGCAGGTACTTTTTGGATTGTACTGCGAGTTTTATCTGTGTACTAGAAAAGTGGCACATACCAATGATGCAGTGGCATATGGATATTGAGGAATGCATATGACTTGACATGGGTTCACCCAAGTTGCTCTCGTTTCCCTGAGAATATAGTGGCATTGTCAATTGTTTGATGTTGGAATGACACACACTTCATACAAAGAATTACATTGACTTATCCATACCAACTATGGTGATGAGTGGGTTTGGTTGTGCTGCTTATCATAGGCGACTGTGGCTTCTACAGATGTGTCAATATGATATAGCTCATCTATAAACTATACAAAGTCTCCAAATCTTCTTTATTTCCTGGGAAACAGTTACATTATTTGGAAGGAACATATGCTATCTCTGTCAATGATTGACTGTGCCTAATCACACCTGATAATGTTGGCATACTGATGTGATTATCTTTGAATATTTGACAACATCTATCTCTTTCAATAGACTGAAGATATCTTAACAGGCAAGAATAACTACTAATAGCAGATGTGTTCCTTTCCGTTATGATACATCTTGCAGGGGTGTATGGTACCATATGATAGCAATATCAATGAGCTTACGGGCATTGGATGTGAAGGGCTGACACTCATAACTATGGCACTTTCATGATTGAGCAAGCTTTGTGTGTGAACACAGAGGCAAGGACTTCAACCTCACTGAATCGGCATAGAACAATGTTATCCTTGAGATTGGGAACATTTTGACTTCTTCTATATTAAAAGCCATGTTCTATGAGCTGAAGAGAACTTTCTCTGATTTTATTGCATGTTTTATCTGACCATGATAGTGCTGCTTGAAGTTGTGAATTACATCGCTTAATAAGCGCCCATTAAGCGCGGGCAGAGTTGTACGCAAACACATCAACCTGGAGGAACTTTGGAGAAAGCATAGAAAGTCTAGGATAGGAAAGTCTGGAATTGTGGGGTACAAAATATCTGGAATTGTGGGGTACAAAATATGGAGGTCTGGAATGTGTGGAAATGTACCCTGAAGGTGAGACCTTGGTCAAGAAATTGGCAATGCACCTAGTCAATTCTAGGCTCCTTGATTAGGATAGGGCCAGAATAGGACAATTGAAAAGTAGGTAAGAGGGATCTCAAAGAGATCAGTGTTCACATGGAACAGCAGGAGTGCAGAGCTTTAGAGATCAAACAGGGTATACAGAAGGACAAGATTCAGTATGCAATAGAGGGTAAACAAGATAGTGTGATGTGAAATACAAATGTTACAAGTCTAGTTTGAATACTATGAAGCTAGTTGTCTGACCAGATTCTGGACATTTTGGAGACTGAGTACATCAACACTAAGTATTGTCAAGTGAGATGTAAATTCAGCATGGAGACAACCCACATGAGGCAATACAAAATGATGAAGTGTACACCACAATAGATTTGTGAAATCAGAATGGTCTGAAATACTGGAATAGACAACTCCACAGCTCATATACTCATAAGCACCTCAGGAATTGTACTGCCAGTCATGGCCCACTCCAAGACAAGTGGTGAAACAGGAGAAATATCAGGAGTTGGTGAAAACACTCTAGAACCGGGGATAGAAGGAGACCCAAATTCTGGGATTGAAGCAAGATGTTCAGGTTCAGGTTCAGAACCCTCGAAAAAACTTGAAGAAGCAAATTCAGAAAATGTGTTGGTCTCTTGCCAGTGGTCTACTGGGACTCCTCCCCGGTTTTCACCTTTGGTGTATGGACCAGTCCACCTCTTTTTACAGACTGTTTCCTCACATGACCAATAACCTTGATCAGGTCCTTCAGGCCGTAGATGGTAATCTTGATGCTCAAAGCAATCGTATAGATGAGGTAAGCCTGCGCAGTTGAATGGAGGTTGTACTGCTGCTGGTCTTTCTGATACCGGTGCCTCAGTTACCGGTGCTTCTGAATTATTGTCTAGTGAATGCTCAGACAATGTGATGCTTGACTTAGTATATTCCAGTGATATATGCAACAAAAATGCTAGGTACACCAACCTGCGCTACAAAACAATCCAGTCCAAGTAGCCCCCGTTGGCTATGCTCGTCAGGTCCTTCATGACCTTCCTGTACCACTTGACGAGTGGTTCCTGAGGTGTTGAGAACTCGACCATTCCGATGCAGTGACAAGCCCACAAAATGCTGTTGCGCTGCTGCTTCGACCAGGATTTTGTTGTAAGGAGTGATAGGGGAGTGGCTGTGAAGGTGTGAACGAACCTAGAGGGAGTCTGCTAGAGGGAGGGACCCGTTAGGCACACGGGAGATAGCAGGAAGGAACAATACATTAGAGGGTGTCCAAGCCCAGTATATATACATGAGGGAGACCATCAGGTGATCGTACAGTAAGTGTATCACATGGTGGTCGAGTCATCATCAGTCAGTGTCGTAATCTATGTGAGTAAGTGTTAGTAAGACGGGAACCAGAACTCTGGGTTACTGGTGATATCACATGCCAAAGGAGTGGAGGTCCGACTAAGTCCGGAAGTCCGAAGTGAGTCTGTAATCTAATCTACTGAGATCAGGACGAGAGATAACGAGTCCTGCAGATAAGATAAGAGCGAAAAAAGAAAGTAAGCATACAGTACGGTACGTAGCATTACAGAACACAAGTAGTCCATATCAGGCAAGCCTGATTAGTTAACGCCTGATTAGGTAGAAGTTCAACAGATTTGGCCTTGTCGAAGTTGTTGCTGACCCAATTGAGTTGATCAGCAAAGTGGTGAAGGTCTTGCAGGGAGTCTCCAAGCAACAACTCAAAGAGGTACTTCTTGTCAAAGATTGCTTGGTAGTGCTCGATGGTGGTGCTAACCTTTTTCTCAAGGATCTAGACAACCTCTTCGGTTGACTTCTTCTTGAAGTCGTGGAGCGGGAGCAGAAAGATGCTCAGCCAAGGAATGTGGCTGGGCGGCAGGGTTGAAGTGGACGGGAGTGGGGAGCGGGTGCAACTGGAGTCACAAAAATGTTAGATCCATTAGATCAGTGTTGTTGCGATAGAGTTGGGGTTTCACTGGAGGATAAACTTTTTGCAAACAGTGCAAAGGCCCACTGGAAATATGATCTTTCAGTGCTTTGGGCACTTCAGGACGTCAAACACTAAGTCATGATACGACTACCAAACTTGCTATGGCTTACTCCTGGGAAGTGTAGTCTTTAGAGATCCTGCAGGGATAAAGCAACAAGGTTAGTGTGAGAGTGCAGGGCTCATAACCTGTTGAAGGAGTGAATAAGAGTGGTGGTGAGGGTGGTGAATGAACCTGGAGGGAAGCTACTAAAAGGGAGTCCCATTAGGCACACAGGGGAGCAGTGGAAGGAACGATACATAGGAGGGTGTCCAAGCCCAGTATATATACATGTGAGGAAGCCATCAGGTGATCATGTCTAAGTGTGTCAGCTGAGGGCTGAGTCAGAGTCATAATCTATGTGTGTCAGTGTTAGTAAGACGGAAACTGGAACTCCAGGTTACCAGTGATATCACATGCCAAAGGAGCGGGGGTCTGAAGGGACCAGAGGTCCAACTAAGTCCAGAAGTCCGAAGTGAGTCTGTTATCTAATCTACCAAGTCAGGACAAGAGATAACGAGTCCTGCAGATAAGATAAGAGCAAAAAAGGAAGAACACAATGTGAGTCCATATCAGGCAAGCCTGATAAGACAACATCTGAAATGGTAGAAGTTCAACAGTGTAGTGGGACACTGTCTTACCTGGTTGGGTTGCTGTGAGGGTTGCATACAAAGTTGCTGTTGAGTGACTTGGGATTGAGCTATGCCACAGGGGTCCTTAAATACATGTAGGAGACCATATGACTAAGCTACTGTATAGTACCTGACTAATACCAATCCTGATGCATGTGATTCTATCTATGATGCATGTGATACTCCTGTTACCTGGAGTGCCGGTGTGTGAACTCAGCTGCCTTATTAAGTGCTCTCTATTGTTCAACACACTGTTTATCTCTTTGCCAGTAGCCTCGTGGGTAGTGGATTCTGTATGCTTTTGAGCCATCTCTATGAACAACTGGATAGATTTCCATGCTCTCAAACATATCTAGTGATGAAATATGTATGTGTTCAAAATACATGCTCTCTGTTTGTATGCACAATGAGTACAGAGTTACTATGGACCAGAACATGTAGCTGTATGGCAGCAAGTTTTCAGCACCTATCAGTGATGTGCTGCATGTGTTCCCTCCTCCACCCAGACCAACAGGCTCCACAGACATTCCACAGGTGTGACAAGCACAGCAGATACTGCCAGACATTTTTGCACTTTGCTAGACATCAATAGCCTGATCAAGATAATCACAGAAGGCCATTGCAACCTAATCCAGATAGTCCTGGAATAATTGTTTTGCTTGAAGGCAATAATTATATGGGGGCTAACTTGTACAATCAAATTCAATTTTAGACATATGCCATGCAGAGCAATATGATCATATTTATATCATCAAGTCATTTGTGTCTCAATCAACAGCTTCATTGGTATGCAGATATCACCAGTTGTAGAAGCATGCACACCAGGCAGCCACCTTTGATGCCCATCCACAAAGAAGGAAGCAAGCTATTGTTGTAACAGTGCATGTTAGCCACCATCCTTCACTTGTATTCCATGCAATATGTAGCCCCCATGTCGCCAGCTGATGGTCATATCACAGTGGTACCCGTATATTACAATCCTTAAATACGTGATATACCTATGCCAGTCACCGTGTCCCGAGGACGTGATCACATTTTGGTAGGATATGTTCAGGAAGTAACTGTATCCTGCACAATAGTCAACAAAACCGACACAAAGCAAATAACAGCAATACACGATAGGGAAACACGGTCGCCCACAGCATCAAGGTCTATGCCTTTGTGCCCTAAGCTGAGTCAATGACCCACATACGTAGCAAGGTTCAGGAAGTACTCACAACCACCGAGTTCCCAAATCGTTCTGCACGCTTTCTCCGCCTCTCCAACTCCTCCGCATCCGCAGCTTCCGTTGATTGTGCGCTACGCTTCCGTCCATTCGACTGTGTCGCAGGTTGAGCGGGAACAGCAGCTTGGATTATACCGAAGCGTGCAGCACGCGCCGCAAGCTTTTCTGGATCCTACGGCAGACAAATAAGCATATTGGCACGACAAGTTCCACACGAGACTCACGTCCGGTGCAGCAGCAGTAAGCTTCGTGGTATTACCACGCTTTGTCGCATCCCCTGTGTGCTTCGTGGGCTCGACCAACGGAATTCCGAATCGCGCTGCTCGAGCTTTTAGTTTCTCGAGCTCTTGATCCTCAGGGAGGTTTGGATTGCTTGTCGAGGTGGCTGTGGGTAATGTTGCGGCGGGGAGCTAAAATAGGCATCAGGACGCGTATATAAGGGAGTGGAACACAAGTACTCACCGCTGGCGCGTCGGAGAGTACAGGCTTGAGGCTGGGAGGCGTGGTCGCTTGACGCGACACAGCAGGTAGCGAGTGTGTTTTGGGGACAGAAGCATGGGGAGCGGGTCTGAGTAATGGTCAGTACGGAAGCGGGATAAAACCGGGGCGACTCACTTTGAAGGCGGCTTCGGCGACGTCTGTGGTACGGAACGTTAGCACGACACGAGTTGCGCGCGAGAGAAAAATACGCGTACGTCCACCTGTGACGGCTGTTCCTGCTGTGCTACAGACTGCTCATGTGCCGGCTCCGAGGTCTTCGGCGAGTGCTGGGCGTTGTACGCGTCGAGTGCGACGGGCGACGCGAGAATGCGGGCAATGAGGTCGTTCTTGTTGGACTTGCTGGGGATGGAGACACCGGCGCTATGGAGGATGTTCTTGAGGTCAACGACCTTGAGGGCTTTGCTGCGAACGTGGTGTGTCAGCAGCTGCAGGGGAGGGGCAGAGAGGAACGTACAGTTTGGCATCCATGGGGGAGAGGAGGAGGAGGAGGATGGGGCTCGGGCGTCAGCGGAGGGAGTGGCGGGGGAAAGAAGCACGTGGGTTGGGGGCCAATGGAGGGCGGTGGGCGACGTCTTCGCCCAATCAGCGGCCCTCGTCCGTCGTCCAGTCGCCAGCTGCAATGGATCCCGTCGATCACCTCTTCAATCCAAGTCCCTACCACCAATACCGTCCGTCCCTTCCTCCCTCCTCTCCTCCCTCTTCTCACTGACTCTCTTTCAGCGCACCACCAGACTCATCTCTACAATTTCTATCCTCAACAGCAACAACAGCAACAACAACAACAACAACAGCAGCAACAACAGCCCCCGCCCCATCAGTCGCGCCAACCGTCCCCGCACCAATCGCCTGCGTCGACGCCTATCCCGACGGCCCCCCATGGCATCTTCCTTCAACATCAACCTCCGCAACAGCAGTCTCAACCACAGCCCGATACCCACGCCCGCGACCAGCGTGAGCCGGAGCCCCATGTCGACCAGATCCAGGACGATCCACCCTTAGATGAGGAACCCCTATACGTCAATGCGAAGCAATACTATCGCATCCTCAAAAGGCGTGTAGCTCGCGCCAGGCTTGAGGAACTTCATAGGCTATCGAGGCAGAGGAAGGTTAGTCTCTGATCTCTTCCCCGTCGTTGATCACAGCCGTTTACTATGGTCGTTCAGCCCTACCTACATGAATCCCGCCACAAGCATGCGATGCGCCGCCCTCGCGGGCCCGGTGGTCGTTTCCTCACCGCCGAGGAGATCGCTGCACAAAAGGCTAGTCAGGCCGCCGAGGCCGGGCCATCTGCATCCACGTCTCAAGACGGGGATGAAGACGAACCAGAAATGATGGACAAGGACACGGACAAGGAAACCGATAGGGACGCCGACATGTCTATCGACAGCCCTCTCGAAGTCAAGCCAGACTTCACAGCATCCCCGCAAGTGCGGCTCCCAGATGGCAGGCCTGAGCAGCGCGCCATCCAACCTCCTCTCCTCCAGCCACGCCCGCAAGCCACGCAGCCCCAGATTCAGATACCCGTGCAGCCGTCGATGCAGGCGCAACCACCACAGTCGTCGCACTCGCAACAGGGCCAGGCACAGCTGCACTTCCCTAGCCAGCCACAAAGCCAGTCGCAGCCCCAGTCGTCGCAGAGCCAACAGGGCCTGCGTTCGCCTTTCGAGAACTCGCTTTCGCTGGGGCACAATTTGGGCCACAACGCTGCGTCCATAAACCTCCTCAGCGTCGGGTATCAGTCATCCATCTCCCACCCCACCACGCCGACGCCTGTCTCTCCGCACCCCAGCATGTCAGACGCCCTGCGCACGCGGGAGCAGCACATGTCCCATGCGCATTCGCACCCGCACCAGGAGCAGCACGGGCAGCATGACCACTCCCGGCACCTTGGCCCTGCCTCTGGGTCGGCCACTCTCGGGAGCCACATTTCCAACGCGCCCACGCAGCCCCAGGTCACGCAGTCCGGCGCTACCCCTTCGTCTTCGATCAATCTCCGCGCGCCGTACACGCAGATGCACCACGTCCCACACCCCCACGCGCACGCACGCCACCACCACTCGTATGTGAACAATATCGAGCGACTGTATCCGGACGACCGTAGCGTCATGGGCATCTCGAGTTCCCTCAAAGGTGACATGCAATCTCGCGCTGGGGATATAATGCGCTATGGGACTGGCCCTGAGTCGTCCAGGAGATAAATCTCTTCATGTTTCACCAACACCGTCCAGTTTCCTCTTCTCGACCGTTGTTTATTCACTCGATTTGCTTTTGCCTCCGCCTCACATGCTGTTTCTTTACTGTTACCGTCAAGTAGATTTGTCTTTGTACACTCTCACCTAGAACTGTTCACCCTTGGCCTAATCTCGTCTTCACCGAATATCCAGCGTTGACTCGCTTTGCCGTTACTGTCTAGCATGCCATCCGACCGTCTCTTTTCCTTCGCAAACTTGTATTACTGAGATGATGTGCTATCATAGTGGTTCTACGTCCATCGCATCATCTACATCCATTGGTGTGCCCGGATCCGTGTCCATCGGCGATTCGTCTGACGCGACGTCCCGTCCCTCTCCGGCTTCCTCTACCCTCTCTTCTTCTTGCTCCGCAGGACCGAGTTTGCTGAGCGGCCTGAAGAGTACGAGCGCCTTACTGGAGTCAGGCTCCACAAAGCTAGGCAGTGAAGGTGCATGAAACGGGAGACGGTCGAGGAGCACAGACGATACAGTATATCCCGCCCCCGGGGTGCCTGTCTTGGCGTCCTCCTCCGCCTCCGTGTCCGAGTCCTCCAAGTCGGTGATGACGATCCCTGCCGGGCGTGGTGAGGGCAGCGTGCTACGTGCGGTCGAAGGAGGGTACGTACGGTCCTTCTCCGGCTCGTACCAGTGGGGAATCTTCATCCGCACGTCCGGGGTCTCATGTAACGTCACTTCCGGCGAGCAGGGCTCTTCGACTGACCCAGGGAAGATGATGGGCGAACGCATGTCCGGGATGAAGCTCGGCGCAGGAGGCGTACGCGGCGCCTCCTCTACCGAAGGAGCGTATGCTGTGGGCGACGGCTCAGTGTATGCGGTCGGAGGAGGTACTTGGACCTCAGATGGGAGCTCGACTACCAGTCCAAGCCTCGATGCAGAGGGTGGCGGTGAGATGGAGGTGCGGTTGAGCGTCATCTGGGCCAGTCCATGCTCGATGTTGTCGTACCTCCGACGTTTGGGACGCGGTGCTATGGGACGTGGCTCGGGGAACTCCACCACGGAGATGTCATCGTCCTCGAGGGTTTTCCGCTTGAGCGAGGGCTCGCGGAACCAAGGATGAGCACTGGGATGATACGCCCAGGTTGTCATAGAGTATGGTGTGAGAGTGATACAAACGGGTGGGCAACGAGAGAGAGTGACGAGCAAGGCGATGAGCAGTGAGTGGAAGAAAGACGGTGGCGCTCAACTTGAACCAGGTGCGCGCCACCGGATCCGTCGCGCCCTTTCCATCGAATTCCAGTAGACACGTGAATCTTTCTCTCATCGTCTCAACGGTCAAATTCGCATCAGACCAGAGGGCTCTTAACGCAATCGCAAACTGCAGACACGCGTACTGACGTGCAGCCTATGAATCGGGACAATACAGCGTCGTGCAGCAGGATACTCCATATGATCGCATGATACATGTAGGCGTACGAAAAAAAACATAATGTCGTGGATGCCGATACAAGGCCATGTACGTACGACCCTCTCCCCATAAAGCGTTTAACCACGCTTCTTCGACACACCGACGGTCTTGCCACGGCGGCCTGGAATGATACGTGAGGATGTGAAATGACCTGCATGTATTGATGTACACACCAGTGGTCTTGGTGTGCTGGCCACGGACTCGGAGGCCCCAGAAATGCCGGAGGCCACGATGCGCCCGGATCTTCTTCAGCCTCTCGAGGTCGTCACGGGCCTTCGAGTCCACCGCGTTAGAGAGAATCTGCGAGTTCTTGCCATCGACAATGTCTCGCTGCCTGTTCAGGAACCATGTCGGGATCTTGAACTGGGTTGGATTTTGGAGGATGGTAACGATACGCTCGAGCTCGTCCGAGTTGAGCTCACCAGCCCTGAGAGTGACATGAGAACCTGGTGTCTGGACACATGGCACATGCTACGCACCGCTTGTTGAGGTCAACGTCTGCCTTTTTGCATGCAATGTTGGAGTAGCGACGACCAACACCCTTGATCTCAGTCAAGGCATACATGATCTTGCGCTTGCCGTCAACATTGGTGTTGAGGAGACGCAAGATGTGCTAGACGCGCTGTCAGACCGGCTTTAATCAAATGTGGACCGCGCACGCGTACCTGGAACTGCTGGTGGGCTTCCGGAACGACGAGAGACATGGTGGTAGTCGGCTAGGAGTGGAGGCCGAACTGGAGCAGAATAACACAGTCAGCGATTTGCCGCCCTCATCCAAACATATGCGCCGCCATCCAGCCCATCCCGTCGTCTTCCAACCCTCCCAAACGGCCAATCCATGTGAGACATGCTGGTGCGACATTACACCAGCATCCGTGAAGAGACTGTACTCACCGAGTGTGCTTGAGGACGCCGACGAGGATGCTGCCCAACGGTGAGGACGCCTGCGGGAGTGCGACTCGGCTACTCCCGTGCGCCTTCCACAAACGGAAAGACGAGACGCCCGTACTCAACGCCACCCTACGGCGCCTAAAGCGCCGCACCTTCCGTTGAATAGCACGAAGATCAATCCACCATGGTAGGTTCGACACAAACCCCGCGCTAGCGCCGCGCGGAGGGTCTTGGTATGAGACTATCCACCATGGTGCCCAACCCCGTGGCCCTTATCTAGAGTGCGCTGCGTTCACATACTGAATCTACGACATACTGGTCTCATGAACAGAGTTCATTTTGCTAGCTAACGGGAACGGTGCATACCATCTCCGCTATCAACTTCCAGTGGGCCTCTATCGACGTGGTTGGTTGTAGTAAATCATTGACTTGTGCACTGGGTCGCGAGTCGCGAGTCGTATCCATCCGTGGAGATAGCCGGAATGTGTCTCGATACACGAGGATGCGACATGTCGAATACGCATCACGTTGGCTTACATTCCTAGTGCCTCCTTGGACCTCGGTACGTCACAACTCTTCCCACTCATCAGCCCCTTGCCCCCTTCGCTGCCAAGAATGAGCCCAGGTACATTCTTCAGATCGAGCAATCCCGAATATGTGTATGTCTCCTTGATCTACGAGAACAGCAATTTCTACGCGAGCTGGAACCCTTCCAAGCCAGTGAAGGTAAGCCAATATTCTTCCACGAGATGACCGTTTCTTCATACTCAATAGTGCGTGTGTCGAAGCAGATAGGCGACTATGGCCATCTTCAATCTGACCATTCATTCGCGGTTGAGGGCAACATCTTCGACACCGCGTTGCCAGGGACGTTCAACATCGCCCCTTACGAGCCAACGTCAACCGAGGAATTCAAGTGTATTGTGTCTCGGCATGTAGACGAAATAAAGCACAGTGGAACGGGCGAAATGTACGTTCGGCTAGGCATGGGATACCGGTTTCCCACTCATCATCAGGCTAGGGGTGCATCATGGCTTCACAAAGCGAAGGTCGAGCAGACATTCACAGTCACCCGCAGCTTCGGTGCCATTCTGGTCATGACCAACGTGCGATACGCGACCCTCGAGCCCTCCGGGGCTCTCAAAGACCTCATCTACTCGACGGCATTCAACAAACACCAGGTCCTCGTTAGCGAACTCTACACTTGCTCTTCCTACGCTCGCCTGCTCGCCCCCAAGCAGACTCGCGCCGTCCAGGTCACCCTAGAAGCAAGTGCGCACCAACGCCTTCTCCGCGGCACGGAAGACGCAAAATGGACGCACACTGCCGATGGCGGCGACTTCATGAACGGATTATCGAAGGACAGGGGGCATGCCTTCGCCCCCCTCTTTCGTCTTGTGGGCAGAGAGAAGACGTTCCGCAGGCTGCCCATCCGCGAGCTGTCGCCGCCGAAGTGGAGGCGTGTCGTCGATGTGTGTCAGCTGAGCCGCCCCTCAAGTCGTGCAGCATCGCCCAGTGGTCCTAGGAGGGTGGATGGGAGCAGATGTGAGGATGATAGCGACAGGGACGACCGATATTGAAGGGAAAATATTCTCAGTGAGGTTTTCTGCTGGCTACGTTGTAGGCAATTCTTCGATGTATCATCCACTGGCCTGCTGACGTGCCGTGACCTCAGCCTGTGTCTCTGCCTACGGCTGCATGGCCTCCTGCATCCAAGGTACCGGATTGGTATTTCATGACCGAGTCCATGATGTTGAGTACTCGCGAATTATTGTAGTCTTTGTATTTTGTTACTTTGTGTCATTCTACATGTAGAGATGCAGACTCAGCGGAGCTGCTTGTTTGGTGCCTCGAAACTTCGCTTTCGGGGGTGCTACTCGCTTTACAGCCGACAAATGGACATGCCGACGTTATATTTCGAAGTGAAAGTCCGATCCAACGACATTGCTTGTGCCGTATCGCGCGCTCTGATGGCACCTCACCTCGACTTTCCAAGCAGCTTCTCCGTCCCCAGAAGACACTGGTTCCCGTCCAAGGCCAGCACAGTTCATACTCGAGTAGGGCACTGTCGGGATCGATTGTGACATTTGTCTCTTATAAGTACATGATCTTCATTGCGTGCCCCTCTCTACACATCAAACAGTCAACCCTGTCTGTTTTACGAAGTATTCACGAGCAGCTTCGAGCGCCTCCTTTGCCTTGTCAGTGTTGGGGCCGGAGCCTTGGGTGCTATCTCCTTTGCCACCAGCCTGTTGTTCGCAGGTGCTGTTAGCAAACATATTGATGACGGCCACATTTCAAGAACGCACCTTCCCGCCGATAAGCCCTGTGACGGTAGCTGCCCACTGGTTGGCGTCAAGACCCTTGGCCTTCGCCACCTCCGACACGAAGTTGATGTGAGCAACCCGCCCGTTAACAGGGTCCGGGCTGATGACATAGATTGCCTTGCCCAGTTTCCTCCCTTGCTGTACAACGCTCTGCAGGACCTTTGCATTGCCTGAGACATCGAGGATAGTGATGTACGCTTCTGCGTCCTTGTTCGTCTGGAAGTATTCCTGGACAGCATCCACAGCCTGGTAGGATATGATTGGAATCGATCTAGTAGCCCCGGGCTTTGGCAAGAACTCACCGCCTTGTTAGCCTTTGCCTCCTTCTCCTTTATCTCCTTGTCAAAGGCTTTCCGAATGCTCGCGAGACGATCCCGGAGCTCGGCTTTTCGGAGAACAGAGATATCAGCCTGGCCGAGCTCCTGGACTGATAATCAGCATGATGGCCCATGCGGATGCAACGCATTGCACGTACTACAGTGTAGCTCTTGAGGCCAGCATCCTTCTCAGGTCCAGACATACTATCAAGCTGATTCAGCCTCGCTGTGAATGCATCTGCCAGTCGCCGAGCTTCCGCGGCCTCGTGTCCAGTGACAGCGGTGATGCGCCGAATACCCTTGGCAATACCAGACTCTTCTATCACGACGAGGTCCTTGATCTCGCCTGTTCTCACCACATGACTGTCAACAATGTCAGCCTCCCCGCAAACAAAACATATGGGATAGCCGCGACTCACGTTCCACCGCAAAGCTCGGTACTCGTCGCCCTCCACTTAGGGTTATGTATATCCTGCAACATATCATCCACAGAGTACTCGAGCGAGACTACCCTGACCGGGTCAGGATATGACTCGCCGAAGACAGCGCGCAAGCCAGGGATCTCATACGCAGTCTTCAAGATGACTTCCTTGCTGAACACCTTGACATTGCGAGAGATCCAGTCTTTGCTTATGGACTCGATCTTCGATAGCTCGGCAGGTGCGACTTGCGCCTTATGCGAAAAGTCGAAGCGGAGCTTGGTTGGCGCGACAAGAGAACCCTTCTGGTCGATGTGGTCACCAAGCACCTCGCGAAGGCCAAAGTTGAGTATGTGCGTAGCGGTGTGGTTGTTTCGCAGGGGCCATCGTCGGAGCTGAGCACAGTATGAGCATTACAGTGAAGCACAGCGTACCTATGAACCTCACCTCGTCATAGCTGGCGACGACTTCGTCACCGACCTTGAGTGTTCCATACTTCAGGTGACCAATATGCAAGACGTAGCCGCTGAACACCTGAACATTTGAAACGTCGAACTCTGCGACGCCATCGATGATGATCCCACCGGTATCGTATTCCTGTCCACCGGACTCGGCGTAGAAGCTAGTCTTGTCGAGAATGATACCGAATTCGCCGTCACCCGATAGAGATGCCGTTGAGTCGACAAAGGACTTCTTTGAATAGATCGACAGAATGCGTGCGTTGATGTTACCCAATTCTACCATAACGAGTCACCATGAGCAGTCAAGGTCATCCACCAGGAGCATACTCACTGTATTTAGCGCTATCATCCGTCTTTGGAATATTCAACGTCTTCTCGAGGTTAGCGATATCATGAACGTCAAGCTTGACAGCGTCCTTGTCGCCCTTCTGTTTTGTGCCCTTGCTCGCCTCCTTCGATTCAGCCTCTGCAATCGCAAACTCCTCGTCGTTGATATCGAGACCAAGCTCTTCCGCCATCAGGCGCGTGAGGTCCACCGGGAAGCCATACGTGTCGTACAGACGCCACACGTCCCGACCGGAGAGCTGCTTTGTCCCAGCTTCCTTGGCCTTGTTGGCGTACACGTCAAACATCTTCTCACCCCGATCGAGCGTACGAGAGAACGACTCCTCCTCCTCGTCAAGTATCTCCTTCAGCTCGTCATTTCTGCGCGTAATCTCGGGGAAGACATCGCCCAACTGCTCGACCACCGCCGGAACCAGCGACGAGAAGAACGAGCCGATCTGCACGCCGAGTTTCTTGCGTGCATAGCGGCACCCTCTGCGCAGGATTCTCCTGATCACGTAGCCGCGGCCGACCTTGTCGGGAACGCCACCGTCGCTGAGCGCGAAAGTCAGCGTTCTGACATGATCAGCCACAACACGGTAAGCCGTGTCAATGCCGTCTGGGTCCGCGTCGCCAAACTTGCCCTGGTATGGTCGCGTACCGGTCAACTCCTGGATCTTCGCAAAGATCGGGGAGAAAACGTCCGTATCGTAGTTCGAGCGCTTGTTCTGAATGACGGAAACGAGACGTTCAAAGCCCATGCCAGTGTCGACATGTTTGGACGGAAGGGCCTTCAAGGAGCCGTCGTCTTCACGGTTGAATTGGATGAAGACATTGTTCCAGATCTCGAGCACGTCTGGATCATCCTGATTGACCAAATGAGCAGCATTGCGGCCTCCGATTCGGTCGAAGTGGACTTCACTGTGGGACGCTGATTACTTTTTGACGCGGGATGGAGTGAAACAAGCTTACCTGCATGGCCCACATGGGCCAGTCGCACCCATTTCTAGACTACCATAAGCGAAGTTACACGACTATGCGGAGACTCTTACCCCAGAAGTTGTCCTTTGCGTTTCCGGGAAGTATGTGGTCTTCCGCCACGCCCTGATCAAGCCAGTACTGACGAGCCTCGGTGTCGGGAGCAATACCATTCTTCGGGTCGCCTTCGAAGTAAGTGACGTATAGCTGTTCTTTTGGCAGCTTGTAGACCTCTGTTAGAAGCTCCCATGAATAGGCAATTGCTTCTTCCTGAGATTTGACATTGAGTAAAGGTATGCATCCCTGTCACGATTTACGCACCTTGAAATAGTCCCCGAAGGACCAGTTACCCAACATCTCGAAGAATGTGTGGTGGTAGGAGTCTTTACCGACATCATCCAGATCTACAATAGGATTCAGTACAGCGCATTGAAAACTAAAGAGTGTAGTTTACCGTTGTGCTTCCCGCCTGCACGAATACATTTCTGTGTGTTGAAGGCACGATTCAACCTTGCGAGGTCGGATTGGGGATCGACAGTGCCAAGGAATATCGCCTTGAACTAGTGACAAAATAAGCGATCTGGCAGGTCGGTGAAGTCAATCTACCGTACCTGATTCATTCCGGCATTCGCGAACAAGAGCGTCGGGTCATCGTGAGGGATAGTAGACGAGGAGGGGACGAGGGTATGACCCTTGGACTGGAAGTAGTTGAAGAACTCCTGGCGCACTTTGGCGGCAGGCCAGTTCAGGTATGTCCCGGACGACATGGTCGACAACGCGCGGAAGTAGGAGGGAAGGAAGGAGGAGCGGCGGACGGCGAGGTTCAGGCCCAGCATCGGGCACGAGAGCCATTTCGTCCACAATTCCTTCCGAGTCACCAGCAAGCGATGAGATTAGATCGGACTAAGATCGGATTCCTCTCGATCTTGCTGACTGATCGAAATCTCGCTTCCGCCCACGCCGCGAGTGAGTCTTTCCCGTCCTCTTCCTCTTTTTCCTCTTCTCCCACTGTCTCTTTGATCAACCATAGCCTCGTACACCTGCCGAAAATCACAGACATGGAGGCAGCATCCCAACAGCAAACAACGCCCCTTTTCACCTGTATCTCATGCAGTATCGCTTTTCATTCTGCCGAAGATCAGAGTATGCGTTACCTCTTGAGACTCTTCGCTCCTACTTACTTGCTCATGCACAGGGGAACACTACAAGTCAGACCACCACCGCTACAATATGAAGCGGCGTGTGGCAGGGCTTCCTCCCGTTAGTGCGGACGTCTTCAACCAGAAAGTCTCGGAGAGACGTGCGGAGACCTCGGTGACTACGTCTCCGAAGAGCATGAGTTGTGATGCTTGCGGGCGAGCACCTTTATCATATCTTCATGCTTTCCGAAGTTTTACCTTTCTATGTACAGAAAGTTCTACACCACTGAGAACGCTTTCCGCTCGCATCTGAGCTCTCGGAAACACAAGGAGAACGAGCTCAAGGCAGTGTCGAGGCAGAAGAAACAACCTACTGCCCAAGATAGTGTAGCCTCTAACGGTCCTCAAGCTGATGAGCCTGTCGACACCTCTTCGCCCGCTGGCAGCAGCAAAGATGTCGATATGACCTCCCTCGAGCCCGCCCAGCTCGCCACACTCACGGTAGACGCAGACGCTTCGGACGACGAGGTTAACCAAACCATTGACGAGAAGATCGCAGCCGCTCGTGCGCGCATCTCTCCCACTCAGTGCCTCTTCTGCACCCAGACCTCGTCCTCACTCCAGGACAACCTGACGCATATGTCAGCCGTTCACTCATTCTTCATCCCAGATGCAGAGTACCTCGTAGACCTCTCTGGTCTCACCACCTACCTCGGCGAAAAAATTGCCGTCGGGAACGTCTGTATCTACTGTAACGGCAAGGGCCGCGAGTTCCGCACGCTTGACGCCGTCCGGAAACATATGCTGGACAAGGGCCATTGCAAGATCGCCTATGACACCGAGGGCGACCGCCTCGAGATCTCCGATTTCTACGACTTCTCATCCTCGTACCCCACCAACGACAAACCGCGACGCAAGAACGCCAAGCGTGCCATCCGCGAAGGGGATGCCTCGGGTCCAGGAGCGGAGGCCGAAGAGTGGGAAGATGTAGACGAAGAAGGCGACATAGAGGTAGATGAAGTTGTTGACGAATCCGAGAGCGAGTCCGATTCCTCGGATGGCGTACCCGACAACGAGCTCGCCTACGGTGACACCGAGTACGAGCTTGTACTGCCTTCGGGCGCGCGCATCGGGCACCGTAGCATGCGGCGCTACTACGCTCAGTCCTTCACAAGAGCGCCGCGTGGAGGCAAGCCTGAAGATCCCAACTCAGGGGCCGCCCTCGTTCGTCGGTTGCTTGACGACAAGCACTCTGCTCTTGTCCCCAGGAAGGGCGGGTTTGGTGCCTACGGATCTGGTACGGAGGTGATCAAGGCGAGGAATAGGGGAGAGGCAAGGGAGGCTGGTAGACATGTACGCGAGTTCAGGGATCAGCGGCGGAGAGAAGATTTCAAGACCAAAGTCGGATTCATTCACAACAACCAGAAGCATTTCAGGGATCCCCTCCTTCAGGTGAATACTGGTCAGGCTCTTTGTTCCCTTACATGGACACTCACGCCCTTCGTCAGTGATAGTAACGTCGCGCGCCACAACACAAGCTGTAATCAAACATACGAGTAGTCTAGTAATGTAAAGTTCAAAAGAGCTACGAGCTACGACAAGAGAAAGGGACTGAGAGTGGGGCATGGACAGAAGACGAAAGTCAGCGAGACGTCCGTCGTCAGTCATCATTCATCATGGTCAATGGGTATCTACCAATCCGTTCGAGTGCAAGACGACAGCAAGAATCCACATACAAATCGAGAGATAATATTACGGGCTCAGTAAATATACGCTGCTGGAACGACCCCTTCGCGCCCTGAGCGCACATCTCGTGCATACCACCATCTACGAGCGTCATGTGAGTTCACGACCAGAGTCATAGAAAGTCGAAGCACGTACGCAGCATCACCGTCATCTAGAACCTCAATCTCCTGCCCAGCAGAGAGGGGCAACTCGCCTTCACCTCCTCCATCAAAGGAGTACCGCGCATGTGCAGGTCGGCTCATCTCCTCACCGCCCATCGTACCAACGATGGCGTCCGACGGCGTTTCCGCACGCATGTAGTTGTCCAGATCCGGCTGGAAGGGATCATGCTCGGTTGCAGCACCCGCTGATGGTGGCTCCTTCTCCGGAGTAGGACCAAAAGCGCTGTCCCCAAGGACTGTCGCACGTGTTGCGGCATTGATGTGCTCCAGCAGAGAAGACGGGCGATGCGACGAGTCGTCATCGTCGTCAACTACACCGCCATCGAGCTTGATCTTCTCATCGCGGCGCGTGAACAGTGTCCAGAGGATGCCGAGCAACGCCAGCAGGAAGACAACACCAGCGGCAATTGCGATGGAAATGAGGATGACGATACCAGTGGCCAAGAAGTCTACACAGCTGTCAGTGACAAAGACACGGAGAGACCTGCGCTGAGTACTTACGCTTTTGCGTGAAGCTAAACGTCGTGAACGAGTGAATTAGCCCGTACAGCACGCCGGCCGTTCCAGACGCAGACGCCGTGACAACATAGGGGATGAACGACTGCCCATCGAACAGCGCAGCAGATGCGTTCCCGAAGGCAGAGTCGGTCAGAGCTCCCGATAGCATAAGCACGCGATCCGACTGGATCAATGCGTTTGCATCGTGCGTGTTCTGCAGTGGGACCATCATCAACTGCGTGACGTCCGTCGCAGAGTCCAGGGACGAGCCTAAGATGACGAAGATCAGCTATTCGCTGCAGCCCTGCATGTGGAAAAACACTGACCGACACTCGACCAGCTCTGGCCATCCCAGAAGTACAGGAACGCAGACGAATTATCAGAGGACCGCCCCGCAGCAAAGATACTACTGGAGTTGAGATCGTTCACGGCGACCGCAGTGACCGGCCCCGGTAAGGTACTGGCGTCGCCCACAGCCGTCCAAGTCGAGTTCGAGATGGAGTACTTCGCCACATTCGCAACGGTGCTATCCGCAAGCGCGATGGATCCCGCAGCGACAATGACGTCCTCCTTGCTCTGCACACGCAACCCATTCAGCACGCCAATCAATATGCCTGCGCTGCAGACCTACCTCAGTATATGTAACGGCGGCCACATCGCCCTGTATGCCATTCCCCAGTGGACTCCACTGCTCGGACGCGTAGTTGTACGCACAGATCGCGCGGCACGCCGTCGACCCCGCCTGCGCGAAGCTTCCCGCCACAACGATGACGTCCGTCTGCGAGGGCGACGCCGTGATTGAGCGAACGAGGACACTTGCGCCCGACAGCGCCGGCACGCCCGACATGTCCCACGTCCCCTCCGCGAGGTCATAGATCGCGAAGCCATTCGCATTCGTGCCCTGCAGCGTGAACTCGCCGCCAATGAAGAGCTTGTCGCCCTGCACGAGCAGCGTGCGCACGGTCCCATTGACCTGGTTCCCGCGCAGCGGTGTGAGGGTGTCCGAGCTGTTGTCGTAGACGGCGATGTTCGCGTAGGTCGAGCCTCCGGACGTGTACGTGAAGTTCCCGCCGATGACGATCATCTCCTCGTTCTTCGCAGAGCTGTTCGCCCAGAACGCACCAGCGAACACGGCGGGCGCAGGTGATGCAGGAGCGGGAGGCAGAGCGGGGAGCGTCGCTGCGTCGCTGACGACCCTCTTGTTGAACATATGCTTGAAGACATCGACCCTCGGGAGCCACATCGATCGGTGCACATGAGAGTACCGGCGCCTCGAGAGACTCGACGTCGAGCCCGTCGCGGAGACGTTGTCAGTAAGCTGGATGCCCAAGGGCGACAGCTCCGGCTGACCATCCGCTCCGTTTTGGACCAACACCATGCCCGTAGATCCAACCTGCAAAGACGCCTGCACATTACCAGCGACGAACTGCCCACCACTCGACGAAGTGCCGTTGCCCACGAAGGTCATGCTCCCGACCAAATATCCTCCGGTGTTGATCCAAGTGCTGTTAGCCACATCCCAAGCCACGAATCCGGACGCCTGATCTACAGTGTCGCTTGATCCAGACGTCTTGACTTCTGTGAAGTTCCCTGTCACCAGCAGCTTGCCACCGACGTAGTCCACGCTCGTAACGCCTCCATTCAGGCCCCCCGATAGCGCCTCCCATGCGTTGCTTCCAACACTGTACGCCGCCACGCCGGCAAGCGCGCTGTTCGACGCCGACTGCGTGTCGGTGAATGTGCCACCGACAAAGAGCGTGTCCCCGTCCAACGCAAGACTTGTCACGGGACCGTTCAACCCGTCCTTCGCGAGCGTCGAGAGCTGGCCGTTCTTGTACACGACGATGTTCGACGCGCCCGACGCAGACCCCGAGGTGAGGCTGAAGCTGCCTCCGATGAACAGCGCGCCAGACGGGTGCTGCACGACAGCCGAGACAGCGGGTGCCTTTGCCGAGAGGCTCGTAGCGCCTCCAAGCGCGCTCAGCAGGTCCACACCGACGCGATCGAGCGACGTCTCCGAGGCAGTGGGCACCGACACCTGCGCGCTGATCGTGGACGACGCAGACGAAGACGACAGCGGCCACTCGAAGATCCCGAATGAGTTGGCTCCGGCGGACGACGTGCCGTTGCCGCTGCTCGTACCGTTTGCAGTGATATTAGCGCTCGTGAGCACCAAGTTGACGGTCCCCGCAACTAGTTCGTACTGTCCGTTCTGTCCAGAACCGTAGGGACTATCTGCCAGTGTCAACTCGATCGTCATCTGGAAGTTGAGCGACGACGGCACAACTGGGCCGCTGTAGATGAGCGTGGATTGGTCGTTCGCGTTGGTTTGCGGGATGGTCGTGACGGACGGTTGTAGCCCCCCGCCAGGGAACACGGTGACCGCTACGCTCGTGCGCAAGGGGCAGTCTTGGAAGTCGTTGCAGCCCGGGACAACCATGTAGACGTCGTATGTGCCCGAGGCAGAAACGTACGGCATCCATGTCACGCTGGGTCCTGATGATGCAGATGTGCCCACCGCAACGTCCGACACGAGCACCGTCTGGAGCGTGCCCGGGACGTTTGTCGTCGCTTGCTTCTCATTCCAGTTGCCGGTGAAGGTGACGGTGGACGGGCCAGGCGCGAAGCACGATTGTGTGTCGTTTGACGAGACTGCGGACGCATACGCGCCGGAGGACAGCAGCTGCATAATATGCAGACCCGCTCCCGCTCCCTGCCATTCAGTCAATTGCAACTGGAAGCCAGTCACCGTGAGTGTGTCGCTGAACAAGAAGTCCTGGTAAAGGATCGAGGAGTTGGCGAGCAATGGGCAAGGGTTGGTGCAAGTTTGGTTCTGGCCTGTCGAAGGGTCGACATAGCTCAAGGTCTGAACCGTGTTGTCCGGGATCGTGGTCAGGCTAAATGAACGTCAGATAGTGACATATGACGCATGAACGGGCACGTACGTGAAACCAGTCGTGCTTCGTCCGTCAACGAAAGTGTTGCCGAGACGGACGCCCCGCGTCGACATCGCAGAGAACGTCCGCGCGGTGATGACTGCCGTCTGACCGTCCGCCGCTAGCCAAGTGTTTCCAGATCCATCGGCACCTGCAGGGCAGAGGATGTTGTCGATGTCATCGAAGCCCGACTCTGAGGAAGCTGGCTGAGCGACGATCTGTGCATTTTGGAGGCTGATGGGAACGAGGGACGACGAGAAGGGGGAGGCACCCGGTGAGTAGGGCACGTTTGGGTTGTTGGTGTTGTTGAGAGTCGCGTTTCCGTATGCTACGGAGAAGGAGCCGGCAAAGAGGAGGCTAGAGGCGGACGAGTTGGTGGTGATGTCGAGCACCTCGCCCGACAGTCCGCCAAACGGTGGCGAAGACCACTGCGACGACTTGGTGTTCCACACCGCGACCGACTTGCCTGGTGAGGAAAACTGACCGCCGACCCAAACGTTGTTGTTGCTCTGGTCGCAGTACAGGGCGTGTACGAGACCATCCGGACCGCCAGAACCTAAGGACGCGATGGAGTCTGAAGATGCGGTGTAAGAAGCAATGTAGCTGGCGGATGTGCCGTTGATGGAGGAAAAGTTTCCGGCGAGGTAGAAGACGTTGCCCAAAGCGCAGCCCGCGAGTATGCTTCCCCCGTGGTCGGTGGAGCCTACCGGGGTAAGGTCGCCATCCGAGGATCGAGACAGTAACGTCGCAGTGGTGGGGTCGAAGGAGGTAGCAACGGAGTTGTTGGCAGAGATGCCGAGACCAGCAAACGCGCCAGTGAGGGCGACAGTGCCCATGCGGTCGAAATCGACCAGAGGGAGGGATGCGGACGCGACATGGGCACCAAGTAGAGAGAAGACTAGGGAGACGAGGGGTTTGGAGGGATTTCGTCTCATCTGGAATAGGCAGGCATGCACAGAGGGCCTGAGGGTATATTTGCTGCCTGGTCGGTGGTGAAGGAGAGACGGGAGAGGCGAGAAGCGAGCGGACGAGCGGAACACGCGGAATACGGGCGAGTAGCTGCTCTCAACGACGACTCCCGCAACGCCCGAGCTCGCCTCCCTCCCTCTCTCCGCGTGTTCAACCCTCACGTAAGCATCCCCCAGCAACGCGCACCACGTGATCAGACGCGTCCAACGCGCGTAACACGCCCCGTCACACATTCTGTCACTCTCAGACTGTCACTCACTCACGGTCAGGAGACACAGGGGCAGGAGCGTCATGCGACAGCCACCGCCGCGGCCGCCGTCCGCCTCTGCTTCATACACTTCCCAGCCCTTCTTCGCGTTGCTTTCTTGGGATGAAATGGCACTCGCAGACCTGCCTCTGTAAGCTCCCCGTCAGACGACACCAGCAACCCCACCTCATGCAAGGTCATCCTTCGCCACTGCATCGACGAACAAGCTCCTCCCCGGGCCGGCCAACACTCACATAGTGCATCCTGAGTACAGCCAGGGCATATGCCAGCTCCCCGACTCGGGTGATAAGTCCCCGCGAGTCGCCTATGTCATTGGAATCTTAAAATGGCCGATGACAGCCAGCGCTTTCCACGTCTCCTGTGGCTATCGCCTGACCCTTCCTCACTTCCAGCTCTCAGAAGCCCGTCTCTTCTTCATCCTTTATGCGTCCGTCATCTAAAAGCTCTTGCCGACATGAGACTCTTCTTTTTCCGCAGCTTACCAGCAACGAGTGAATCTTTCTCCAGACTCGGAAACTCACCCACTGTCCCCTTCCGGCTCAGAGCCCTCGCTTGCCTCGTCTCGGCCAACACTTCCAAGAAGCCCCACCCAGACCGGCCAACAGCCGCGACCTATTTAACCCAACCTACCTGCGTCACACTTCCCCACTCTTCTCCGTCCCCCCGCCTCCGCCTTCCTCCTCCTCTGCGTCCGAACCATGGCCTCCGAGAAGCAAATGAAGGATCCGCTCCGCGTGGGCGTTGCCATCCGCGCCCAGCTCGAGCGCGAGATCCCCAGGGACCTACCTCTCGAGAGGGACTTCCGCGAGGGTACAGACTACACCATCACCGATCAGTACGTCCAACAACACTCTCTTTGCCGCGCGCACGTCTCACAACCGCCACCTAGCGTCAACGGGCTGCACGACAGCCTGGTCAAGGACCCGCGGAAACTGCAGCTGATCAAGGCCCTCGTCAACCACCTTCACACGTTTGCACGGCAGACGTTACTCACCCATGACGAATGGCTCGACGCCATCAAGTTCCTTACGCGCACCGGCAAGGAGAGCACAGACTACAAGAACGAGTTCATCCTCCTCAGCGACATCCTCGGCTTCTCCGCGCTCGTCGACGAGGTCACCCACCCCAAGCCGTCGGTGTGTCCGAACAACCGTGCCCATGCCCACGTATTACGAGACTGACCAAACCGTCCATCCAGACGTGCACCGAGAGCTGCGAGCCCGGCCCCTTCTACTATCCCGGTGCGCCCGAGTTTCCCTCTGGGTGCTCTCTCGCGAAAGGCGGCACAACCGGTGAGCCGATGTACTTCTTCGCAACGATCAAGAACACGCGCGGTGAGCCCATAAAGGGGGCCAAGGTCGATGTAGTAAGTCGCACCAGTCCCCCGCCCGCCCGCGCCGCTGACGCGCCCCGCAGTGGCAAGCAGATGGGGACGGCATCTACGACGTGCAGTATCCTGACAGCAAGGAGGTCAACGACCGCGGCAAGATCCTCGCGAAGGACGACGGCACAGTCTCCTACCGTGGCATCCTGCCCACCGCCTACCCCATCGTGCGTACACCCACCCTGTGCGACCTCGCGGCTCCATGCTGACACTGCGTGCGATCTGTGCAGCCCAGCGATGGGCCGGGTGGCGACCTCCTCCGCGCGCTCGGTGAGTACAAACTCCCAGCTCGGGCCTTGTAGCCACGCTCATCACCTTCTCGGAACCCCGCTGTCCCACCACGCGCAGGCCGGCATCCTCACCGCGCGGCACACATCCACTTTCTGCTGACCGCGCCTGGGTACGACGAGTGAGTGCTGACCGATGCGCTGAATCGCCGGGCTATTTCTAAACGCTATTACTGCGCAGCCTAACCACCGCACTATACCCCTCCCACTCGCCGTTCCTGGGCACCGACCCTGTCTTCGCGACGAAGATGTCGCTCATCTGCCCTGTGTATGAGGAGCGTGACCCGCAAAAGTGGAGGGAGATGGGCTTCAAGGACGGTGAGGTCACGACGGGTAGAGTGTGGGTCTGGCAATTCGGCTTCGTGCTCGCGACCAAGGACGAAGTCGAGCAGTTCAGGCGGAAACAGAAACAGATCAGCGCCAAGTTATAATGATGCATATCCAACGACTTGACAGATTGGCATGTTCCTTGCAGCTGGCTCGAGGCACACTAGGACATACATTTTAGACGCAATGGTGGTATCAGTGCACGAACCTTACAATTGCTTGTCTGATAACCGCCGTGGGATGCCGTGTGACCCTCCCCGTGGTACTTATAATGAAGTGATTGGTCTTGAACCTAGAGTGAGCATCGAGCAGGCACGGACCCCACCTTGGGGAACTAGAAGTCGGAGGATACGGGCTTCGGAGCAGAGGAAGTAGCAAGTATGCGAGTGATATTGATAGCAAACGAGCTTCAGACGTTCTTGGGTACAACATCGCTGACATCTACGACCAGCCCGACGGGTTGCAAGTGAGGGGAGCCCTGCTCAAACCGCCTATCCATGCCAGCAGGCATCAGCACTCATGAGAACCAACGCAAAAAGGAACGATGACGCACTGAGGGTAGCGGTACCGGTGTACGGGCGCAGGCTTCGCGTCCCCAATCAGCAGTGCACCGTCTGACACCTCCACCGTCTGCAGTAGGTGCTTGACGGTCAGCTTGTCCCAGAACTCTGCGGGCTTGGTATACTCTGCGATGCCGGCAGACAGCCGGTTCTCCTCGCCCGGGGCGGGCGCGAACTGGTAGAAAGCCACGACACCGATGGTCGCAAGCGCGAATCGTCGCCAGAAGGGGCCAGAGAACGCTGCATGACGCATTCTCAGTAGGCAGTGCGTCTCAAAATCAGGGAAGCACTCACATTCCCGAGGGTACACCGTCGAGTCGTGGGCCTCGCCGTGGTGGTCGTCGTGGTGCTCTTCGTGCGCGTGCGACGAGGCGAGGCGAGAGCGGAGAACGGGCGCGGCGGCCAGCCGGGGCCTGAGGGAGGTGCCAGCTGCTCTAACGAGGGGCATGCTGGTGAGCCGGGTTGTCTATAGGTGTGGGGGTGTTGTGTTGCTGAACGAGTCGGCGCTGCTGCCCATCGTATTCGTCCGGGACTCGGGCGGCATCACCACGTGGCGTGAAGTGAGTAGCCAAATCAGGTAGTCATACTCGTTCGTAGCCGGTGCATCATGACTCTCCTAACTACCTATCGTCACTCGACAGACTCAGGACTTCCGTGTATGCTATGATTCTCTCTTGGAGTATTCAACTTTATTGACCTGGGGACATAAGCCGTAGGGCTGGCGTAGTATGATCACTACGATCGCACGCAAAGCGGTCAAGATCGAAATGGGGCTGGCACAGTCACGCTCAGCATGCCATGATCGCCAGCCGCAATTGCCCATACACACTATAAGTCGCTCCGTGATACCTTGTCCCCCAATCCTGTTCACATAACTTCAATCTTCCCATACCCGCAGAACGCATCGCCATGGTTCTCACTCGTATTTCCTACGCCCCACAGTTGCCCTTGGAACTGTCCTTCTCTCCCCTTCTCACCGGAGCCCCATCCTCTCCTCTTCAAGTACAAAAGAAAAAATTTCCACTCAGATCCTGCCTCCGCCCTACCATCTCTTCTGCCGCGGGAACGGTGCACCTTTCACGAACGTCCTCCCAGCGATCCACCGCCAGCAAGCCTCTCCCATCGCTCCCCTCGCACTTCGGGCCGTCCCACAGCCCCATAGTCAACCTTCTCGACCTACTCGACCGCATGGACAACGACATCTCCTGCGAAGTGCAGCGCGTCCTCGAGAATATCCGGGAGACACGTGCGCTCGTGAAGGAAGTCAAGGGCGAGCAGCGGGCGCGTTCATCCGAGTTTCTGGCGCAGCGGGACCGAGAGAAGGAGAGCCAGGACACGAAGGGTGTGCACGACGAGTTCTGGTTGGGCGTATGAGCGAGATGTGCTGTTTGCCTAGATGGTGTAGTACTGCCACAACACCCTCTGCGCAGCGGCGGGCTCAATATGCATCAGGGACTTGTACTGTGAGGCTGACCCGGTGTCGGATCTCCACCCTGTATACATATCATGGTCTTCATGCAACTTACCTTTCGTTGAGATATTTGTCGGCATGAGCAGTCTCCTTGGCTTGTGAGACGACATATCACATAGGAAAGGTTCTGCCTAACAGAGCCATCCGCCTCATTGTCGCCCCCCTGTCCGACGCGCGGATGCCCTCTCCCAACCCTCATCTGGGGTATGTGGTCTCCGTTGCAGACCGTAAGAGCCGAGAGGCGTCTTTTCTGCGGGGTACATACGTGACATGGCCAAGCTGGAGTTTTCGCCCGAACGTGAATATGTTCCTACCCTACAGCGTAATACGCGCGAGACGTACTCGGGTTCCGAGTTCTACAAGCCCCCGGCATACCAAGGCGCATTTTTGGTCCGCGGTTGCGACATCGGCTAGGATTTGTAGTCAGAACGACCGAGTAGACATGGCTCTATGTCTTCACCTCTTCGAGGCATACCTAGCAAGAATTTGTTTCGTACTGTGCGCCCACGACATCGCATTGGAACTTCTCGGTGAAGCGCTGTCCGTCATACTCCTGTCAGCCGTCAGGACGCGTCCCGAACTAGCTCTCGCTCCTCGCGCGGTATCCTCCTCTCCGTACGAATGGACCCTCGCGCCGGAAATAGTTCCACAAGAAGCCACATGCCTACATATGCGGCCGCAAAACACGCACATTCGCAGCACAGAGTATTGAGCCACCTGCCCCATCGGCACACGTAAAAATCGCACGAGGAGCACCATGCGAAGTGGCACGCCTGGGACCACGAATTTGTCCAACGTTCGGACAGCAAGCGAAGGCCACGCTATGCACAGCAGGAGACCACGCGCCAGATCACCTTGAGCACAGGAACAGCGTGCTTCTCGTAATCGTCGGGACGGTTCTGCGTGCATTACGATGGGGCCTCAACGGAGCTATGCCTTGTACGGGAGTACGGGAGAAAGTGAAAGCAGCTGCACAAGCTTGTGACGCACCATGTAGGCTCCCAATCAAGGACAACAATATCACAGACCGACTGGTGCCTGGTGTCGAACGTATTCCAAGGGCTCCATCCACTTCAAGCTCATACCCGTGTCATATGTCTGCTCCAAGGACGGTCTATAGGATATGTTGTGGGGGTCATTACGGCATTATACTGCAGGGCGGTTGTGAGCTAAAACCTCGGAAAATGGCAGCACATAGTCACCACATACCAGCGTGTAGTAAACCAACAGAGCGTCAAGATGTTCCGCATACACATCGCAAGCGTTCAGCCATCAAGGTCTACTCCTTTTCCCTCCTCATCCTATCCCGCATCTCGCGCGCCGCGCGCTTGGTGCCTTCACCGCCCGCCCAGCCTCTAGCGCGCAGCCAGTGGACGACTTTTGGCGTCAACGTGGCAGTGAGGCCGACACGCACGGGGAGGAAGAGTGTTTTGTGCACCGTGTACGCAAGGAGGAGCATCGCCCAGAAGCCCTCCTGGCCGCCGCTGCGCGCATGCGACGACATGCTCTCCATCTCCTCCCTGCCAGGCTCTGGTGGTCGCGAGTGGATGAAGCCGGAGACGTATTCCTTCACGGCGGACGTGACGCGCGAGACGTGCTCCGCGCCAATGATGTTGATGCCGGCGAAAGCGACGGAGAAGTCGAGGACGGAGAGGATGATGTACATGCCAAGGGCGTACCACCCGTAGGCCTTGATGAGGTGCTTCAGCTTCTGCGAGAGAGATGCATTTGGAGGGAGGCCGACGCTGCCAGACTCGTCCGGCGGTGGCGAACGGGGCGGCGAGTCGGTAAGGCGCGCAGGTATGTGGTGGAAGAGGCGAGAGGAGGATGGAGGCGCGCCGGTCAATGAGACCGGAGTTGCGGCGAACCGGGTGAGGGGCAGGATGGGTCTTGCGAGGCGAGGTGCAAGACTGCGGAAGAGGGGAACACGGAAAAAGAGGTTGCGCACCATCAGCAGGCAGACGACGACGACGACGACGACGAGGGGGGCAGCGAGGAGGGCGAGCGAGACGGATAGGTGACGGGGCGGTCGAGACGCGCTGTGAATATATATTCTAATTAGTTTCGGAGGTTCGCGCGTCATGACGGCGGGGGGCGTCTAGTGCACGGCAGCGATCTTGGATCGATCGAGGAGCAGATTTCGAGGAGTTTTGGCCGTGCAGCGTCCTCCTCGACGCCGTCCCCCTATGCATCCCTCCGCCGTCGCCCGCACATCCAGACTCTCCGTCCTCAGCTAGCATCACCCGCTCGTCTGAATGGCAGAATGTCCTGAACAACCACCCACAGGCCCCTTCGAGGGTCCCGAAAAGCTTCTCGAGATCTGGTTCAAGCCCTCTCCCGCCGACGTCCCCGATGCTGCCTCCGCATCTGATGGCAAGTTCGGGCTCAGGAAGGTTCCCAGGGAGGTATGGGCCGACATGCTCGACATCGTAAAGTGCAAGATCCTCTCCGCCGTGGAGGGTATGGAGATGGATGCGTACCTTCTCAGGTAAGCTGTCGCCATCCCGGACGATCGCGTCGACGGCGTCAGTGCGCGCGTGCGCGCCCCTGCATCAGGTTGTGGTGGATTACAGTACCAAAGCTACTTGGACACTTGTCGTGTGACCTGTGTCACTTCTAGACGTACAACAAGCCCTTTCTATCTACCCTTAGGTCATACTGGACAAATGCTCATCAATTCATCTGCTTCAGTGAATCGTCTTTCTTCGTGTCTCCCCACCGTCTCATCCTTAAAACATGTGGTACGACCCTCAACCTCTTGGGTGTTCCCCGCATCCTCGAGATCGCACGCGATCACGCTTCCCTTTCATCTGTCTACCGCTTATTCTACTCCCGCAAAGCCTTCATGTTCCCAGAGCGACAGCTGGGCCCTCACAGAGACTGGCGCGCCGAGATTGACTACCTCGACAACATCTTCCCGAACGGTGCTGCCTACACCATTGGCAAGGTCAACGGCGATCATTGGCTTCTGTACATGACAAGCCCAGGAGAGGACAGCGTCAATGGAAGCACCCGACCCAACACCCCCCTTCATCGCCCTCTAAACGGTGATGTCCAGCCTGAGGATAGTAGCGAGGTAGAAGACGCTGCACCCGAGACAGCCGACGACGACAACGACACCATACCCGACTACACCATAGAGATCCTTATGACCCACCTCTCCCCTGCAGCCTGCACCCCATTCATGACGAGCGCCCAAGTCTCCGAAACAGAAACCTCCCCTTCCGCCCATGCCATGTCGCTCTCTTCCTCGCTCGGCATCTCCGAGCTCTTCCCCGCGGGCGTCACCACTCTCGACGCATACTCCTTCACGCCCTGCGGCTACTCCTGCAACGCTCTCCTCAGATGGCGAGAAGCCGCGGGCACCGACCCCGCTAAGTCCGGCGAGGGCTATTACACGATCCACGTCACACCCGAGTCCGGGTGGTCCTACGCCTCCTTCGAGTGCAACGTCCCCCTGCCGCACGCACCCGTCTCCACCGCAGCCGGGGAGGACAGGGCGACGCGCATCCCGGACCTGCGCGCGCTCATCCGGCGCATCGTGAGCATCTTCCAGCCCGGCCGGCTCACGCTCACGCTTTTCATCTCGAGCGCCGATAACAGCAGCGCGGAGGAGGAGGACGGCGAGAGCGCCGTCGAGACTGCGCAGCGTGCATTCAAAGCCGCCCTCACCCTCCCGTCCGCCAGGGGCGCGAAGGCGGCGGGTGCGGAGGGCTCGGGACCGTCGGGATTCAGCGGGGTGTACCGGCGCACGGACAAGATCAACTACGAGTTTGGCGGGTACGACCTCGCGTTCGCCACCTTCGAGCTCCGCCAATAAGGCGACGAGTACTCCTTCCGAACGGCCAGAAAAGTAGCGACCTATGTACCATCTACTCCACCGTGTGTAACCTACGCTCGCCACCCGAAGCTGTATCGATCATCTTGGATAGCGCCAGAATTGTTTGCGCTTCGGAACCACCCTGAGTGCTTCGTCGGTGACATTCGTCTGCTGACACACTGCGGGGAATCTTGATGATGAGGATGATCCCCAACGCATGCGTCCTTATATGGCAGTCGCTGTAGTTGTGGCCGCGCTAGTTCCACGGTGACAGGCCCACGCTAGACGCCTTAGGTATCATAGGACCGCCCGTGGTCACTTGCACAGTGAGCCAGCAATAGAGATCTGCAACAGAGGTAACTTACAGATACCAGATCGTTATACTACAATTGACGACACTGTATCCTGGACATCAAGGCGTGAGAAAGCAGATAGCACCGACTACACGGAGAGCACAATAGATGTACAGTAAACAGAGCCCGGATCCCAAACCGGCCATACGATGCAAGTTGATATCTAGCATGTATATTTGTCGTGCAGATTGAATAAGGATATACAAGGATATGTCGTGGTGCCGCATGAGCAGTCGTAGCGTAACCGATTACCTCTTGGAGATATGTGAGGACGCGCGGGACGCTGACGGCGTCTGCTCTTCCTCGGCCGCAGCGCGGGCATTGTTGTTCTTGCCGCGTATCTTGCAATGAGGACATAGCCGGGTGAAGATCTCCACCATGGGCCAGGTGATCGTTGCCTGTGGCACATACAGTGAGTGGCAAGCCATAAGCCAACGTCGGAACACATACAATGCCTATCCGCCTCGCCTCCGCAAGCATGCTCGGCGCAGAGCTGTGGTTCCTATGTGTGTACACCAAGATGTCATAGATCTGCGATTGAACTGGTACGCGGTCAAAGACCGCCAGAGGATCCAATGTAGCCAAAGGACCCGTCGCGGACTCCTCCGGTTTAGACGGGACAGGCTCGCCGTCCGTCAACGCCACATAGGCAGCACGGAGGCCCTCCTCATCCGCGGCCTCCATATTAAAGTATGCATCCCGCGGGAGGATGAGGAGGTGCTGCTTGCGCGAGCCCGCCCGTGCGTGGTGGCACGTCGCCCACAGCTGAAGCCGGGGCGAGAGCTCGGCGACGAGGCCCTCCGCAACGGCATGCACGACGTCCGCATACACATCCGCGATGAATGTCGCCGTCTCCCTCAGCTCCGGCGCGAGTCCACCCACGAACCGTATGAGCGACTCATCAAACACATGCCGTGCGGGCATCTCTATCGCCGTGATCGTGGCGAGTGTTTGCAAGACGACAGCGGGGAGCGGTGCGAACATCGGGTGTGACCAAGGATCGATGTGTGGCATCGTGACAATCATGGCCTGGTCGAACACAAACGGGCGAGGGTACCCAGAGCCACTCGCGAGTGGCGGTGGTGGGGGCACTAGCTTTGCGCCGAGCGGAGGCAGGGCCAGCTTCCGCACCCAGGTCGTCGATCCATCTGGGCCAACTTGCTGGAACATGGAAGAGTCGATGTCCATGGTGTCGTTACCAGGCGCCGGCGAGCCAGGGGGTCTATATTGTTTGATCTGTGGCTCAGTCCGCAATTCGGCTTCAAAGGCAGGTTTGCCGCCCGAAGTGGCCGCGTTCCCGCTGCCATTAATAGTCGAGCTCTCTGCAGGCGTCTCGCCCTCGTGTTCCGAAGGTACCTCGGAGACGAGGAAAGAGGCCGTTTTCGAAGCGTAAGGAGTCACACTCCCATCGCCCTTTGGTGTGGTGCCTTGGTTCTCTGTGGGAACTTTGTGCCGCTTCTTCGGAGTATAGTTGCAGTCGTCTTCATTGTCCTCTATGCAATGGTTGCACATGGGCAAACTGCGATCGCACTGGAAAAAGTAAGATGTTCTGGTATCAGACAGTGCGAATACATCCAAAGCAGACGACGGCAACGTACTTTGAGGTTCTTGTAACGACACCTGTCACACCTAGGAATGCCCCTATGTGCAGGAGTGGGCAACGGTGTATACTTGCATTCGCGCCCTGCGCCCCAAGCGCAGTGATTGCACGTCGGCAGGACACGATCGCACTGGAGGATGGCACCACATGTCGCATCAATTGTCAATCCGCTGCTTATATAATACAGCTTGGCATACCTTCAGATTGTTCAAGCGGCAGTGATCGCAGCGAGGCTTTCCTCGACGGCCTTTCCACTGCGATTGGCGAGCCAGGTAGACTTTTGGATTAGGGATGCGGATGGTGAGCTGTCCGTCCTCGCCCGACTCGGCCCCTACGGACTCGGTGCCGTCTGGGGAGTCAGTCATCGGAGAAAAGTGCAGGTGAGGAGAGTGCAAAAAATGGGTAGTGGATGTAGGTCGGCGCGACAGGGGCGTGCGCCGCAGCCGTTGCAGAACGGATTGATGGGGCCACGAACGACAGCGAGGCCGTGTGAGATAAGGTCCGAGGTAGCGCACGTCAGGCGAATATGTGCGCCGCAGGGATGTTGGTACACGATGTGAGTGATGGATGGTGGCCAGGAGACGACAGGTGTGAATTGTCGCAGCGGGAGAGGAAGGCGGCGGCGGCGGAAGAGAGCGAGTGGCGGAGGAGGGACGTTATTCAAAGAACCCAATTTGGGGGAGAGTTGAAACGATCCTACTAAGAAGCGTGACGCCCGTTACCTAATTGTTACCCGAAGCGCTGCGGGGCCAGACGAGGTCTCCGTCTGCCCGTCCTCCTCAATGCCCCCTTTCCGCAGCTTTATACGGGTCAAACGGCCACTCACTGCCTCTCACACCCCGCCTCGCCTCGCCAATGCTGATTGCCACACGGGAGGATGCTGCATTGTGGAGAATGGTAGCCGGATAGGCGAACAAGAGACAAACGAGTTGAACCACGCAACAACTCAGAAGACCCGAGCCGGAGATGGCCGGCGATTCTTAGTTGCCAAATGCGGACACACACCATCTGGACAAGAACGGCATCAGATTGTTCCTTCCACCCAACATCCTCCCACTCGTCCACCCTCCGCCCGCATTCGTCTGCCCGCATTCTTGCATCCGTCTCACGTTCCTTGCGTCCCATCCGGCGCCTCCACCCTACGGCGTATCCCACGACCATCGGCAGGTACTTACCGACGGCCAATTCATTCAACGATCAATCACGCCTTTCTGCTCAAAGTTACGGTCCCTTTAACCCCACATAGGCTGCGATTACGGAGGATCACGGCACCATTTGTCATGCCTGCCTCAGGTTTCTCGTTTCTGCGGCTCCAGGTGCATTCACTGTTGGTATATTTCAGTGCGAACACGATTCAACCGTCGAGAACATTTGGTCTTCGACTAGCGAGCGGCAATTCAAGTTGGGGTAATTATCGATTGATGGTGGTGTCCTAAAGCTTGAGCCTGTACATCCGAACAAGCCCGAGTCCACTGGGGTCACCGTCCGAGAACTCACGTCACCTTGTGCGCACGGTTCCGCGATATCTATCCGAGCTAGAGCCTATCAAGTGCGCACTGCCATTTGTATCACACCCTTTGGCAAGTCGCGCGCAGCACACCGGCAGCACACAACGGTGTCAGTGAAACCCTCCACATGGCGTGCTATCCCGAAGGCGGGTGAGCTTGAGGTGTATGGTCCTCATGCTCTCCCAATCACTCCATGACGTATGTCTATCAATTGGCTTGGCATGGGTTGTCCCTTCCGGTCATCCGTAGTGCGTCGACTGCGGCACCCACAACCTGTTATGTGGTTCATAGCAGCAAGGTAGACTAGACCCGCCTCGCGCGCGTGACAACATGTCCGGGCTCTCCAGCCTTACCGAGCTTCTGCGCCGACTCGGAGGTATTGAATGTCCTTCAAGCCAATGCATCAACGTATAGAAGCCAAGCATTTCGTGGTCGTATGCTTCGTTCTTCGCTCATCATCTGCTCCCATAGACTGTCCACAACCAGGGCGCTCGGAAGCGACTTCTGCGCACGCAAAAAGGCATCAATGTTTGCCCAGCACAACGCTTGCACATGGTAACGATAACGTTCACCGCCCAATCATACCCGGGCCGCTCAGATCTACCAACTGTTCCCGAGTACTCCCTCTTCTATTGTAGATTTCCTAGTGAAGCTTCTTCCAGGCATATGGCATGCGTGTCTCGATGACATCCTCCCGACGGGGGCTCATAAAGGCACTCGAATACGCTCCTCGAATGCGAGTCACTCCAAAAGTACTGGCTCTCATTGCTCTGCTCTTTGGACGACGGCCCGCCCGTGCAACATATGTATGGTCTTCGATTCCTCGGGCTGGCGTTCCTTGCCGTCAGCGTGTCTGCCCGGCCTCACTACAAGCGCGCCGCGGCGTACTGTGATCCTTTAGAGCAGGGCGGTTTTATGCTGACGGACGCCGGCGACCTCGGGGAACCTTTGAGCGTGAGAACATACATTTAGCTGCGCCGGGCCCCTTTCAAATCACTACCTCTATGCAGGTCATCATCTCTGGCCACAGCTCGCCGGACGTCCTCACCGATGACGGCATCGTGAATTACGCCCGGGCAATTGGCTTGTCAGTACAACTACCTCAGCTCTTCCGTACTATTGCAGCTCACCAGTCCTTGTCGTTCGCTTTGTGTACAGCTCCACCGAGTGCCTAGGCATCCACCTCGGAGACCCGCAATCTGCCAACCTGGGTGACGGCAACGGCTGGGTGAACCAAACAGCGGAGCTGCGCGAGGACTACGGACATGCCAATGTCGGCACCTGTCTTGAGAGCGTGATTGGCGGGAACCACTTTAGGTGCGCCTTCCCCGGAGGTGCACCGACGGCAGGTTGACGTGACCTGCTTGTACAGGGTCTTCACACAGAACGGACCGACTGCAAACAGCGGAGCACTATTCCTGGCGTAAGTGTCTTGGAACCCTTCAATTTGGGTGCCACCTTCGCGAACATGCGCTGACGTCGGATGTCCAGGGCGTCAGAAGAGGAGCCCTCGACCGAGCACCAGACCATCAGCCCGGACGGGTACAACCTTGGACGGTGCGTCAGGAAAAGTGATCCCGTACTTAGCTGATGCAATATTGACACGCGTGAATGCACACCCCTCAGTGATCACCTTGTCGAATGGGCCCTCGGCGAGACAAGCTTCGACGGCGTGACGTATCACACGACGGCTGAAAATGTTACGGGACTTCTCCAAGCGGGTACGCAGGGCATCAATCACGGTGAGCGGTTGCGCGGACCAGACAAATATTGCACATCTTATCGAGAGCCCGACACAGACATCGCCATTGACGGCATTGTGACCGTCTTGACTGTTCGGATTGTATAAGGGAATGATAGCATGGAATCAAGCAACGACAATTCACGACACACACTGCAAATGTGGCACATCATTGGCACTGGCATGGCGTACTACTTATACTCATACACACATCAGTAGTAGCGGATTGAGAGTGGTGTGAATACCCGCCCGCCGCACTGGATACGAACACGCGAACACGTTTATAAATATACTCATTTACATGACTGACTGCGTGGACACACCTCAACGGCGAAGGTGGAGGTGGAGCGGCATAAGTTAAAGTTATGTACTGCCAAACAGACAAACCGCGGCAAGGCATTGCTGAATGTGTCCTGCTAATCAAATTCACATCGTGAGAATTTTGGCTCAACCACGTAACCACAAGTGCTACGATGTTCGCAGCCTGTCCGAGTCCAGACTTATTCTCTGCGTATATATCATGGCACTGGTCTGATCCACGCAGGCTTTGAATCGCGGACCCGAGGCCGGGAACCTGTGAATACAGACGGTTCATCGGCTGATAAGTACATTGCGTTCTCTCGCAACATCGCGCATTGAGCCGGCGTGGGACGCTGAAGGATCAACCTCATGCATCCGGGACGTACGTCCATCCTCCCCTTCGTACTGTTCCTGTCGCTGTCCCCTCTAGAGCCGCCAGCACTGCTACGTTGCTACAACGCTGCGGGCAATCCAACTTCAAGCGCGTCCACCCACCCACCTGCCAGCGCTGCGTGCCGTTGAGTGACCTGCACCCTCGTCTGGTCTCTGAACCTGCCAAATTTCAATCCAACATGTCTCATCAATGCACTGACGCGATCGATCATGCCCTCGGAACGTCCGCGCGCGCGCAGATGGTGCACAAACACATCATCATGCCTTATCGGGCATCATGGTGCCATCATACTCGACGCCCGAACTCAGTATCTCGTCCAGCAGTCCTCGTCATTGTCATCCTCCACATGGTGACTGATCCCAGTGCAAGGCAGGCGACCCCGCACCCACGCGCGCGGTGGCCACATTACCCTCGAGGTGCCTCTTCCAAATCCCTTCGCCTACCGAATCGTGTATCCAAACATACACGCTCCATCGCATGACGGCTCACACACGTGCACCCTACACTCGCAGTGCAAGATGCATGTCCAGCCCGGATAAATAGCGATGCGCGCACATAGTCGGATCCGCCAGCCTCGGCACCTCCGTGACTGACGTCTCCCCGAGCCTCGCGAGCCATGCACGCCATCCGATCCCTCGGCCTCGCCCTCCTCGCAGCGGCCCTGCGCGCATCCGCGGGCCCGCTCACGAAGCGCTCCGCGGCGTACTACAACCCAGCCGACAAGGGGGGCTCGATGCTGACCCAGGTCATCAACTCGACGCTGGGCGAACCTCTGAACGTGCGCATATCCCGATCCCTCTCAGCTCAGACGCGGGTTGATGCGCCTTGCTGTGCAGGTCATCATCTCAGGCTTGAGCTCCCCGGACGTGCTCACGCTTGACGGAGCGATCAACTATGCTCGGGCTATCGGCTTGTGTGTCTTGATTCTGCGATCGTCTGTGGTCTAAAGGATTGTTCTGAAAATATGTCTTGTTTAGCTCGACTGAGTGCCTTGGTCTCCATCTCGGCAACCCGCAGGCCGCGGACCTCGGTGACGGCAACGGCTACGTGAACCAAACCATCCTGCTGCGCGAGGACTACGGCGACGCCTCGGTCGGGACGTGTCTCGAGAGTGCGATTGGCGGGAACCACTTCCGGTGAGCAATGGGCAGACGCTGCGACCGACATTATAGCATCTGAAAGGGGCCGAACAGGATCTACGTACAGAACGGGACGGAGGCAGGCAGTGGAGCCTTATTCCTCGCGTCAGTGATCCTCTGCTGGAAGATGGTGTTTCTGATGTCATACTACTCGGTTGCATAGCACATCCAAAGAATACATGTCGACCACAGGCCATCACATCGTCGCGGACGGCTACGACATCGGGCGGTACGTGCCTGAACGACATTCCTAGACCTGCGCCTACTAATCGCCTCATATGTTGGCAGGGACGAACTCGTCTCGTGGGCTGTTGGGACGACGAGCTACGAGGACGTGACCTACAGCACGACCGCGGAGAATATCACAGGCCTGCTCCCCGTGGGGACCGCCGGGGTGAACCACAGTGAGCCACCGCCCTGTTCCAGACCGGTGCCGTGAGGCCGTTGACTGACATATGATCGCCGCGTCTGTAGATATCTCCATTGACGGCATTGTGGCGCTATTGACAGTCACGATCCAATGAAGCGAAGTGCACGGTGCAAGTACTGTCTCTGACGACTCTCGGATGCTAGGACGACGTCGTATATGCTCTGAGCAACGAATATATCATATTGCATCGGCATCCGACGGCATACGTGCGTGCGAGTGTCAGAGACTGTACATGTCACGGTGGACGAGATCTGACCCTTGCATGATGCTTGTTGAGCGTGGGGACGTCGATCCATGCGACGCGCCTCCCTCCCATCGCAAACGCTCGTGGATAATCCCGTCACCTGTTCGAGTCGCCCATGCTGCGGTACTGAACTTCGCGTCTAAACACTTGCTGCGCGTCGTTACGTTACCGGTACCACGCATCATCCTCTCGCGGGGATAAATCGTCTCACTGAACCCTTCCACACCAACGTGCCTCTGCAACGTTCGCGCGCGAGTGAACGACCCCCAGCACGACGCGAAACGCCACTCGATAAGGTAGCAGCGCATCGCATCCTCGTCAGCGGCGGCGGCTGGGCGAACGTTCCTCGACGCCCCGCAGAGCCATGTGGTAGCGAGGCGAATATAGCCAGCCCTTCTTCCACACTCGCACCGCCCGCCATGTGTGTCGCGATCGTGCCTGCTTCCAATCCCGTGTTCTTCCCGTCCGACGCAGAGGTCTCCATATGACGGCGCATCTCCCTGAGAACACAGGAATCTTGCCGCACCCGGCGGCACCTCGATGGTCTGCCTCAACTCCATGCATCGACCTGCGTCCACCCACGCTCACATAAATAGCGGCAGGAAAGGTGGAAGTGAGGGTAGCCAGCCTTGACTGCCTTTCGTCTCAGGCTCCTCCTGCACGGGTCTCCTGCGCCATGTACTCTGTCCGTTCCCTCGGTCTCGCCCTCCTCGCAGCCGCTTCGTGCGCGTCTGCGGACCCGCTGGTCAAGCGTGCCGCGGCATACTACGACCCCGCCGTGTACGGTGGCTCCATGCTGACCAACGCCGGCGACGGTTATGGCGAGCCCTTGAACGTACGCACTGTCGGCCAAACTCCCTTCCCGGATCGCTGATGCTGTGCCAGGTCATCATCTCCGGCCTGAGCTCGTCAGATGTACTCACCTACGACGGTGCGATCAACTACGCCCGCGCCATTGGCTTGTAAGTCCCAGCCTTCGACTCTTTAGGCGTCATGCCGAGTGTGCCTAGCTCGACAGAGTGCCTCGGCATCCACCTCGGAGCCCCGCAGAGCGCGAACCTGGGCGATGGGAACGGCTGGGTGAACCAGACGATCGAGCTGCGCGAAGACTATGGCAGTGCGGCGCTGGGGACGTGCCTCGAGAGCGCGATCGGCGGGAACCACTTCAGGTAGGCTGGGGGACGTCTCGAGCGGTCTAGATCGACTGAAATGCGTCCGCGTGCAGAATCTTCGTGCAAAACGGGACGTACGCCAACAGCGGCGCCCTCTTCCTGGCGTCAGTGAACCACGCTCGTGCGCGCTCGTCGTGGCCCTGACGCGATTTTGCTTTGCGCAGGACTTCATACGAGGAGGACGCGTCGGATGGCCATGACATCGAGGCGGATGGCTATGACATTGGACGGTACGTCAATCACACGCAGTAGCCTATGGACGTACTGCTATAAACTGCGCGTGTGAACAGAGACGACCTCGTGTCGTGGGCCGTCGGGACGACGAGCTATGGCGGCGTGACATACAGCACGACGGCTGAGAACATTACAGGCCTGCTTCCTGTTGGGAGCGCAGGTATAAACCACGGTAAGTCACATAACCATGGAGGGACGCACCGTGGAGTGAGGTTGCTTGACATAACATGATGCCTTTAGATATATCGATTGACGGCATTGTGACCCTGCTAACGGTCACCATCCAATGAGTAGGGGTCCACAGTGGGAGGGACTTAAGGCTTAGGTCATTGTATGTTTGCGCGGAATAGGATAGGTATGGACGTAATTGCTTTCGAGCTGGCGGACGCTCGATGACTCGGACGAACACAATGTCAAGTGAGCGCCCAGCAAGGATGGCGGGCGTGGTGGCGTGAGATAATCACACATAAAAGGCGTCGCCCGTTGATTCGTTCGTCGAGCGAGCGATCCTACTGCGGACAGGAGTCTGTGACACTACTCGCTATGTTTATTTCAACCTCAACAGCAATGCGCCTTCCGGAAGCCGCCCCTCCAGCACCTGGCTGCCCACAAATAGCGACACCAACCTCGCTTCAGACTAGCTTCTCGGAAAGCCCGACCGAGCTTCTCTCATCAGCCTGACTGGCAATGGTCCCGGCACGTTTATAACATGACCACATTGCGAAGGGGTCCTTCACGCGGCGCCCTACTCGCTTGCCCTTGCCTCCGCCTGCTACGATGTTGACCGTCCCCGCACTCGTTCTGCTCTGCGTCGCAGGCGCGCTCGCCTCGCCGCCCCCAGGTCACACTGATGCCTACGGAAACAGCGCAGATACTGCCCAGAACCCTATGAACGGCCCACCTGTCGCGTATTACAACCCCGCAGTCAATGGCGGAACCATGTTCGACAACACGGGCAACGGGCTCGGCGAGCCTCTGAACGTAGGCCAGTCCTCCTTCTGGTCAGACAGTGAGTCTCATGCCTCCCACAGGTCATCATCTCTGGCAAGAGCTCGCCGCAGGTCATCGGCAGCGGCCTCGACGGCATCCTGAACTACGCACGTGCGATAGGCTTGTCAGTACCACCACAACCTTCTTCCCACGTGGTGGGACGTACGTTCGTCTGTCTGACCACGGCTGGCGTTGGCCCCACTCCGCCCTAGCTCCGAGGAGTGCCTCGACATCCACCTCGGCTCGCCCTTCTCCGCCAACCTCGGCGACGGCCACGGCTGGGTGAACCAGACCATCGAGCTCCGGCAAGACTACGGCAGCGCGGACCTCGGGACCTGCCTCGAGTCCCTCATCGGGGGAAACCACTTCCGGTACGCACCCTTGTGCTGACGCTGGACGCAGCACACCCTGACAACAACGTGCGTCAGGGTCTACATCCAGAACGGCCCTCAGGCAAATAGCGGGGCGCTCTTCCTTGCGTAGGTGGCTGGGGGTCGACAGGTATTTGTCTGTCAGTTAACCGCCGTCCGAAACTAGTGTGTCCAAGGAGCAGGATGTCGAGAAGGGCCATGACATTGTTCCAGACGGATACAACATCGGTCGGTAAGTACCTTTTCCGCATCCGTGCTTCGATACGGAACCGAATCGAGCCCGTCTTGATGCAGGGATCAGCTCGTTGCACACGCCGTCGGCCTCAAATCGTGGGGCAGCGTAGCTTACTACACCGTCGCGCAGAACATCACGGGCCTCATGCCTGCCGGGAGTGAGGGTGTCAACCACGGTAGTTTTTCTGCCCTCCGTGCGCTCACGGCTGACTGAGGAACTGTGTAGACATTGCCGTGGACGGGATCGTCACACTCCTGACTGTCTCCGCGACAGACAAAGCGAGCTAATCATGGCCAATCGGGATGCATTCTCGACTGGCCACGCTTGCGTTGATGAACGATAATGACTGACCATCCAAAGGCATCCATATCCGCAGAATTGTATTTTATAACGTGTACGCTATCCATCCCTTGGCCTCGCTCAGCTCTCAGTGTGCATGTATGTATGAATGCTAACCTCCGTCGTCCTGCGGTTGCACGGTGAAGAAAGCGGGCGGCCAGTAATGCCACTACCCAGTGCTCGGCAGTGCTCATCGCTCAACTCGAATGGTCACCGAAAACCAGAAACGGGGCAGATATCCAATGTGTATCATAAGCGATACCAAATCGTCCGTTCAGTGCCGGTGTACTCTACATCGATCTCATCATTGACCTGTACCCGCCAGGTTCATGGTGGGTTTGCTATCAGTAGGTATCGAACAGAGTCAAGCTACAGCGCGATGTGGTGATGATCTATGTAGGGAACATTCCATAGCCGCGTTCAGCATGGATCAAGCTGATCTTCTGTCGACACATCTAAACTGACTCTCCATATGCTGAGATCGTTGGCGTTGCTCGGTGGTGCGCAGGACCACATGATATGACGCCGCGCGTTCCACCTGTCGGTCGTATTGTCAGTGGATGCATGACTGAAATACGAGGATCCGGCGCCGACTGACATTGCGAGGAGGGAATTGACGTACACTGGAGGTAGTCAGACGTCAAGCTGACTAGACGGCTCGTGAACCTGGCCAAGCGACGCACCTGTACTAGCTGACATGTAGAAAACAATGAACCACAATGTCTTCCCTTCGTAGTCGACAATGAACTGGTTCAACGATGGGTGAGTGTGATACAAGCATGAGTACTCCTCGATACTGACAAGGACGAGAGCTAAGACCTGAAATGTGCTAGTGTAAGAACATTGAGTGGTGGAACCATACGCAAGAGGGAGTGACTCGGACTCACGCAGTCAATATACCGCGAGTAATTGCATAATTGATCAGTCTCGTCGCCATGCTGTCGGACCTAAACGCAATGTTGGGTGACCGTGATAACTGGACCAATCATGCTTCAAAGACGTACTGTGCGTGACCCGTCTTCGCGTCCTGAAGGTGGTAGCAGAACCATACAGTGGTATAAATGTCGACTAGTGCGGCCATCGCTGTACGAGACACTAACGCCAGCTGACGTCGTGGTCGGGTAAGGGTGCTTCTAGCCATAGTACGGCGTGGGTGCTCACCCTTGACCTTGCTATTGCGTCGAATATATCCGCGGATCCTTGGCTGTAAGGGAGAAGATGCCACAAGTAAGCCATTCAGTGATCATACGTACATTGTGCAAGGTGTGGCTTACACTTGTATAACCACATCTAGGGATTCACTGCGGGATATGTATATGCTCGACTAGAATACTAGCCACGTACCGATACCTGCCGCTGCCAACACGTCATAAGATGATCGCTAGCGGCAAAAAGTGTGAGGATCGTGACGATACCTAGAGACCCTGATGTCAGAAGGCACTGCCACACATTTCAGCATGAGTCATGGGTACGCATGTGTGGCCATTTGCTGACTCACAGCGGGGAAGATAAACAATTGCCAGTAGCTGTGTCGATGCAATTGCTTGATGACTTGGGTCACGTTAGGATTGGTGGGTTAGCTGATGGGGAGGTGACCCTTACACCTTCCTATGCTGTGTAAATGACAGCTACGGGATTGAAAGCTCGTGTCAGTGTTAAGGCGTACTCAACCAGAAATCCGGATCACACCATTGCACGATGAAGACGGCTATACACTGTTGTGATAAACGAAGATGAGGACATCATCCGCATGGGTAGTGCACTGATGGCTTACGGATATCATGAACTCGTTCTGACAGATCATTGTCAGGGATGTCCGTTTGTGCTATGCTTCAATACCCACCGGCAGCATCCTGAACATGTACTTCAATGCTGACATCGGTGGATGGCCCGAGAGATGCGTACCCTGGTATTCTCGCTTGAATACAGAAGAGATTACCGTGGTTCGATATGAGTAGCACCCAACCACACTGACGGTAATTGTCAAATGACCATAGCCTAATCGGATAGCTCTCTGAGAACACATACCATCAAATCAAATACTATTTTGCAAGTGTCCAGGATCCTGTATGCAACCGATTGAGCCGCGCCCTGCCTCGACTCTGCAATGCCCACCAAAGTGACGTGACCTGTGACACCAAATCATGCAACTGTCTGGGCCGCGAGATATTGAGATCAATGACCTACAATCATTGTGATATACTTGCGGTCGCCTGGCACATAATACTGTCTGAAGTAATACATGACCTGACCACACGTACAGCCGTACAACCTGTTGTATATTTAGTGTCAATGAGCACACCCAGTGCCTACGTAGCCAAATACTCACGAAAAGGAGAGAACTCCTAAACAAGCCACGCAACCTAGAGTATTATTGAGTTCCTGCCCGGTAGAGCTCATGGGTGCCTGTGGTCGTAGTGTAGAATGCGCTAGTAGCAATCAGCGGTCTCAGCGAGCGAGAAAGACAAGTAGAATATATGGCTGATAGGAGCAGGGAATTTGTTTCCCTTGTACATAGATGTCGTATATATAAGAGATCGACGAGAACGCGCGAAGATTCGACCAAGACACCGGGTCATGAGATACATGTCGCATAGGCGCGTTCGGCATGGCGAGACGCCACTTCCGACATTGATAGCCATGTATCGGACAGCTAGGTTTTTGAATTCCCTTTGACATCCGCGAGGGCATAGCCCTTCATAGACGAACAGCAGGGTGATTGGACATAGTCACAGCACTGCCTGTAGTACTCATCGTACGACTGCAATCAGCTCGGCAGGCTGACAACGATGTGTAGAACTTGAACCGGAGTAACTTACTAAATACATCATGATCAGTTACGACCCTCAGTTACGACCCGAATACATAACATCAGAGGCCAGTGCGGATATAGAGCCACGGCGCATACAATACATGGAAGCTTACCACGTAAGGTGCCAGGTTGTCGTGGCTGGCACTGAGGACGCATCCAAGCAGTGGGATGTTGAAGACAAGAGCTTGGCCTCTATTTCGTATGTCGTAGCTTGTGCAGTGAGATTTCTGTGGACGTCGTGATTCTCTGTTCTGTGTATGATATTTTCACTGAATAATTTATGGATGGACTTACAGACGATACATCATTGCGCTTGCTAGTCACTGCTGGTGGAGGCCTGGGCCTTCGGTGGCCACTTTCTCTGTCCCCGAGGCTATTTGTGTTTGAAATTTACATTCTGTACTCTTCTTCTTTTGGCGGGGAAGGCAGGTTTATAGGTAGATTCAGTGTCTGAAAGCCTTTCGCTGTCAGGGTCGTTCATTTCGTCACGGCAGAATCATGTGAAAATGGTGGTACGTTAAGCGCCGAAGCTTAATTGACTACCCCGAGTCATCCTAGTGCAGCCCGGAGCCCGGGCGAAAATCGAACGAACCTCCGAGATCCATGGAGCAAAGCTGACGAGCTGCGCTGGCGGGTGGGCACACCGCGACAGCTAAGTTCCTGCTGTGGAGGAAGCGCATCGAACCAAGGATGTGGGTGAAAATGCTTGCCTGCGTCCGATGCCGTTGACGTCGGGTGGGTGAAAAGCGACCGGGACCTTGCGAAAGCGATGTTGAACTTTCGCTGGCGGGAGACCGGTGGGGGGCACGCAACGAGGGAAGCGTTGTCGGCTGCCGTGCGGTGGCTGCCAGTGCGGTAGTGACTGATCGCAAGCAAACGTGAGCAGCCTCGGTTTTGGTCACGTGCGTGACGAATCGTGATTCGAGCTAACGGTTGTCCAAATCTAGAGTGCCCATGGCAAGGAGCAAGGAGCAAGAACCTGGGCCACTGGCATCACATCGTGCTAGACATATATATTGTCGAACGGTGCGTACCTCCTCCGCATCTATGTCGAGACACGAGACACGGAACTGAGCTGAGCCCGTGCTCGTTCCACTCAGGTCACGCAGAACAGGGCCTTCAATCAAGGCTCAACGGGTTCGGAAGCTCAGTTCGTGGGCACCGCCCCTGAGGATGGTACTTGTGACGTGACTGCGTGGTTGTCTATCTTGAGCGAAAACGCGGTGTCTCCACCGCGTCGACATTTCGGCTTCGTGATTGGCTGCCAGCCATCCGCAGCTGCGCCACCGTGGCCCGTCCGAACACGTGAGCACGCAACGGGGGCCCCGAGTCGCCCGGGTGCCGCCCCGGGCGCGAGGGGCTCTCCTCTCCTTGGGCTTCAAATAATACTTGCCTTCTGAATTCATGTTATGAACCGTGAACCGCACCCCGTGCGGAGCACAGGTGTTTGCTAGTCTGAGTTATAGCACCACCGTGACGGTTAATAGGAGCCTCGGGCAAGCTTCGGGTGTGATTTTACGAGTGCCTAACCCCCAGCTTCGGTTCCCAACCAAAATCCAACTGTTCCGCCTCTCTGAGTGCTCCATTCTCTCCATTCTGGCCAGGCGGAAGGGACGAGGAAAATGAACAAAAAACATTGATGAGAGTGGGATTCGAACCCACGCCCGTGAGGACCAGATTACGTAACTATATCGCAAGATATAAACCTTAGTCTGGCGCCTTAGACCGCTCGGCCATCTCACCATGATGACTGATGTTCTATGTACACCATAATATGATCGGCGCGCGGCAGTCACCAGTCACGAACGTCATGGTCCAGACGTCCAATGGCTGACCACTGCGAGTGTGTGGCTGCCCGATCCTGAGGCCCGTCCCAAGGACCGTACTGCGTCTTCAGTGACACTCAGTCATTGTAAATCGCCACACGCCGACGCTGCACTAGATATCACATTTGTGTCGCGCCATTTCCTGTATCATAATGGCTACCTTCAAAGCGAATCGAGCCCTACTAAACCCTCAATTCGAAGGATACGAACTTTCGCCCATCCCTCAAGAGCAAGTTGTATCACACTCAACCTCCAGTACAAGTTTTCACAGTTGACCGTTTCGGGACGTTCCCATGTGTCATTCCAGGAGGTCCGGAGCAGACTCTCCCACAACCATCTCACACTATGCAAGCAGGAGGGAAATGCTGTGTATGTAGACGCAGAGTTGAGGGTTGTGTCCATGAAGCTCAGCGAGGTGAGCCGTAATGACCCTGGGAAGTCACACAGTCTTGCTTACGGTGGGCAAACAAAAGTAGGTTGATCCCCAACCCGGCCTTCGTCTACTATACGAACTGCTAAAGCCGATCATATCCCCGGATGTGGATGCGCCTCAGCGCGAGTATCCATCCGCAGGATTCTTGAATGCCACGTCGCTCTTTGTATCCGATGGCTACGGGACTCTCTACGCATTGCTCATACCAAGCACCGGCTCCGCCATTGAAGCTCGTCAGTACATTTGAACTTGCGATCCCCGCCGCGTATGGATCATCCAGAGGTGTTGTTCCATTCCGAATTCATAACGTCGCACAGACAACGGAGGAGGAAGCAGTGCTTATTCTCTCGTCCAAGCATTACCCGAAGGAGACCCTGCCACCGGTAATGGCTCCTCAAACGGCGGCCACGCTCAGGCCAACGGGCCAAGGTTCGACATCTGGGCGGTGTGATGCTGCCTATAGCTGCTGCCCGCTCGATATTCTCTGGCACCGACGAGGCGACAACGTTCCGATCTATACGTTATACGACGCGGATAGACGATCCTTCATGCTTGTGATAAATAACAGTGTTGGACGGACCTTTGGTCAGACTGAGGTCGGACCATGGTCCGGCTGGGTCCGACCGTGTTCTGGTGGACCTGGGTCAGGGTCCATCGGTAATTTACGTCCTCTCATGGAACCAGTGTTTAGGGTCATTGACCGAACTAGGCTCCTCAGAAACCCATGTCGGGACTTATGTGAGGACCCGAAAGGACCTATCTAGCATGGACCGGGTCGGACTCCTGGTCAGACCCATCGGACCCCGTCAAATGGTCCGGCAGTCAGGCGCCCTCCGTGCCCACACTGATAAATAATACGCATATCTTACTGCATATTACTTGGGGATTAGGCCACTTGCGAGTAATCGAACGTACCGCTTGTCCGGGCCATTGAGGACATCCGGGAAATGGAAAGTACGTCCCTACGGCGATGCGTACCGTACGGGCCGTACGTCCGGATCCGTCCGGTGCGTGACATTGGGTCACGCGTGTTTCGCAGGGGGTACGGGTAATATGATACAGTGAAGAGGTTTATTTGAGTTTCCATGCTTGGAGTACAGCTCAATTCCGTCTCCTAGACAATAAACCACGACCAAGGTGAAGTAGAACCAGTGAGCAAAGTGGATTTACGGTCACGCTATGCGTGCCTAAACGGGCAAGTCACAAGATACTGCATTTGGAAGGCGGCGGCCAGACCAGTGCGCGCGACGCTTCACAAGAGTGCTTCCCTGCTCCTGGAGAACCTATACAGCTAGCCGAAGCATCAAAGAGCCTATGGTCTTCGCGAGCGATGTATACATGCCCCATATGAACACCTTGACCAGCCCGTCACAACGACGCCAGTCAGTCACACATGTGACATCTGCCCGTCCGAGCAGCCAACGAGTTACTGCATGTGCTACCTGTCCGTACTCTCAAATCCACACGAAAAAAACTATTCCATACACTCTTTTGAGCATCTCTAACCTCTCAGTGAGTAGGGCATTGTGTTGCTCGGGGTAGCTTGCACGTAAGATCAGACTTTCCATATTTGGAAGTCACGTCCGGCGTACGGGTGGCTGAGTCCGTAGGGACGTAGTTTCCAAATCCCGGATTTTCTGGGGCCATTGGGGGGTCTCAGCGTGAGCTTCCGATCCCAAGGCCTCAGAGGCTTGATGCGCAAGTCTCCTTCTACTAGCAGCACCATGATCGTTGTCGGAGCACGGTCGCCAGCTGAGAATGCTGCCAATGAACACCATACTAATATGCCGCTAGCGGCTGTAGTAGTACCCGGGCCAGCTTGCCAGTGCCGACTTTGCGCGCATTGGCGCTTTCTTGCTTGTCAGTGGATCGGTCACTTGCAGGTTACTGATACAGAGTATCATTCCATGCCAGTGAGTGCCAACAATAGATTTCCCAGGCCTCATCGCGTCAGGGATTCGACTAGCACGAGACCACACATTATCTCTATATCCGTACATAACTGTTTACGGCGACAAGGGATGTGTAGTGCCATTTCAAGTCTAGGCTACTATGTGAGTGGCCCCCGCTCCGGACATTGATAGCTAGGGGGTCTATACTGAGCCTCCGGTAGTCGTGTCCACGCGGACTTCCCATATACAGAGACTCGGACCGTCATGTTCACTGGCAGTCGAGGACCACTGGATGTGGCGCCGAGCATTCCACCTGTGTTGTGTATCAATCAGCCTGAGAAAGCACCTTTACTCTGAACCATGATGAAAAGACAGACATAGCCAGGAGGGAATTGACGTAGACTGTATCGGGATAGTCAAGGCCTGGTCTGTAAGCAAAAATCTCATGGAGGCTCACACGGGGACATTGCTATGTAGAAAACCATGAACTCCAATGTCTTGTGCGGGTAATCTGCCAGGAACTTGGAGAAGGTGGTTCACGATGACATAAGTTTTGACAAGTGCTGTCATTCACTCACAAATGAAAACGCCAGAACCTGCACGATGCTGGTAGATATGGTGAATGGTGAGATTATTGAGCACGGTTTACCCACACACTCAGGCTGTACCGTCGTTTGGATGTATCATCCTCCTCTAATTAGAGGTGGAAGATGATACATCCTCCTCTATAAGGGAGAAGGAAACGGTCGATGCATGCACGGTTGCATTACCGAAAGTTCGGTGAGTGATGCATCCACCGACAGGCTCATACATTACCGTATTCTCTCATTGCATGCAATCCACACACTGATCAGTGATGCATCAGTCACGTATCGCGTCCCGGTACTCCGCATTTGGTTCAGCGGCTGCCTGCATACGGTGAGTCAGGACCGCATGCATTACCGACATGTCTGTGATGTATGAACCTGGACGAATGCATACAGTCTCATACATGACAGAAGCCTCTGGCTGCATGTATGCACTCTCCGGCCACGGTGATGCGGATGCTTCATGACCAATGCAGAGCGCTTGCATTGCCTGTAGTCGCATGCATGCACTCCGGTCGTATGACGCGCTCAGCGAGTTCCTCGAACCTTCGACTTCTTCCGTTTCAGTATATAACCCCACTCCAGATCATCTCCCTCTGGCTCGTCGCTAATTCCCGGCATTTCCTTCCCTCAACACTCGGTCATCTCTCCACTGTTCCATTGTCGGATCTACGCCTCTTACTGACACTCTTCAACAATTCCACCTCGGTTCTACAACAGTCAAGCGTTCAGCACGCCACCCTGTGCGGTATGTTAAATGTACAATCTCCGAAGTTTGTTCAGCGTGTTCACCACGACTCGGTCCATTCAGAATAGGTCTCAGGTCTACAAGTCATCCCGCTCTTCAACAGCTTACCCAGAAAGTTTGGCACGCGCGGGCGGTATGATCAGTCTACTATCTTCTACTTTTGTCCAGCGTCGTGTTCATCATAACCAGATCCTTTCACAATAGGTCCCGATTATACCAATCCCCCAACTCCACAACGATATGCCCCTGGAGCTCAACACACGCAGTGTGTATGACCAGTCTACAGTTGTCCACATTTTCTCACTGGCACCGCGTCTATAGCGACTAGATCCATTGGATTTCCGCTCCCAGTGAGCATGCACCACTTATCAACTTGTTGATTACCGGAGGCCCTCTGCGAAGTGGTACCTGCTGTGAGGCTTATCGATGTCTCGGAGTAACTGTATTACCCGGTGTCGGCTACTCAAAGTTGAGTACGTATATGTCTAGAACTCATGCCGATGTTAACCTGTCCGTCGTTGCATATAGTGACATAACACAGGGCGGTCTTCGCCATGCCTCACGCGCCCTCAGGAGCTTCGCAGTGAGCAGCGATGCATGCACATACGCCCTGACCCGAACCACTATCAGAGCCGGCCCATTGAGCACTAGCGTATGCATGCGCGCCGATGTGTTCAGTGCGACGGGCGTATTACGCATGGTCAAGGCTGCTCGCGGATATTCCATGCGTGGATGGGCTGCGTTGGGTCAAATGTATGGAGCTGGGGTGTCTGCCAGTGGCCCTCCGTTGTCAGCGGGAGCCGCACCGCGGCGCCCAACGTGAAAGAACACTGTAGATATCTTCGACGAGGCTAACTAATCGTCTGGCCGGAAGTGCTTCGTAGGTGTGCTCTAATATGTGTTTCAACTACGTTCAGCCCTGCCCCACTTTCGTAACACTCCTGACCCTCACAGTATTTAGAGATTCTATGTCTATGTGAATGCCAATGTAGTTAGATTCATAAGTGCGTCACTCTGCACCAATAGTCGTCAGTGACGGGTGCATTGTTAAAGCTCTTGGGTGAATTTGGGAAAAGCTTACGTTGCTCTCAACGCATTCATTTCGTACACTTTGCTTCGAACTTAGCAAGCCAAGCCAGTGAGGTTCAATGCCGCCACTATATCAGACCAGGATCTTGTGGCATAATGTATGCTGGCGGGTATGCACAATCGGCCGGTTTCTCCATTGTTATTTTGCTAAGTCTATTAGTGCACTGCCATCTTATAGATTGGGTACACACTAGTGGGTAAATTCTGATAGCCTGCAGCTCCAAATCGCGGTGTACATATGTTCGAAAGACAACACTGACTAATCTGTAAGGTATACCATCGGCACAGTGGCATCTTGCTCATGCCATTCTTGACACTTCTTTGCTGAGAAGCGCAACATTACACTCAAGCCTTAGCTCAATTGGATCACCACGTCGCGACTTAGTAGCTCCCGCCCGATGCATGCCAAGAAAGTAGTATATTGCAGGACAGTTCTGAATGCGACAAGGTATGTTGACGTACACATGCACAGTCAATAGTAGTAGACGAGTACAAGATGAGAAGTTATCACTGGGGATTTAGCAGGGCCCGCAAACACAGGGTGAACGTTCAAATGGACTGGCGCTTCCGCCGCTCCGTGGCAGTACCTGCCCTCTTCCTCTTAGCCCCCACTTCGCCCGAGGGGTCGGCATCGTTCCCCACTGCGCATACAGCCCGGGATCCCGGTATGTTCGACGGAATCGTGCCATCGGGATTGGCAGGAGGGCGGCGAAGACGCTGGGGTCGGCCTTCGGAAGCACCAGCAGGTGTCGCAGTGTCCCCTGCAATAGGATTGTTGCTGTCGAACGAACTTACCATACACCCTGCACTCTGCGTACTGGGGGCGCCCGGCAGCATCTGGGATCCTGCTGGGGTGGTTGCCAAGCTTGATATCGCGCCAGCTGCTGGAGGAGCGAGCATGTGCCCAGTGGAGATCGCCTGCCCGATGGCCGTAGCCGTAGAGTCGCCTAGTGCGATCGGTGCTGAGGCATGGTGGCCGGTCATCGAAGTACCAGCCGGTACAGAGTGGCCATGAGTTGGGGTGGTAGGCGCAAGCATAGGTTGGTCAGAGCTGGAAGCAGAGAACGTCTGATGCGCGGGCAACATCTGCGGCGGCGCGGGCAACATCTGCGGCGGCGCAGGCAACATCTGCGGCGTGGGGAATTGTATACCGGGTGCTATGTGAATGTGTAAGCTCATACTTTAAGTGCATGAAAGGCGATCACAGATCATACCTAGAGCGGACATCAAACTCATGTCCGGGACATTGGGGAACGCGGAGCCGCCAAAGAAGTTGTACCCATTTTGAGACCACTGTTGGACGAGGTGGGCCTGAGCGAGTATTGCGCTGACATCTGCGGGCGACATTCCTTGGGGATACATGGGAGGAGGAGGAGGCATAGGCGGCACAAAAGACTGTTCGGAGGGCACCGGGTAAGAGAAGTTGCCGAAGTTGCACGAGTTCGCGCCCTGAGAAGCATACTCCTGCCACGGAAAGGCAGGTTCGAGCCCCGAGAAGTCGATCATGGAGAGATCGACGTCGCTTGCACTGTCGGACTCGGCCCGATGATCCTCGCACCAGTTCTGGTCACCGGCATGAAGAAGAGCAACAAACCCATCCTCATCTCCTCCCAGAGCACTCAGGCTACTACCACTGTGGAACGAAGAGGATGCAGTGGCCGGGGAACTTGGAATACTTGCGGGACGGACACCTGAAGAGGGCAAGGCACCAAGCGGCGTACCAGCAATGGTATGCGTAGAAGGCAGCGTAGGTCCCGATATGATGGCCTGAGCTGTTTCAGGCATTGCGCCTGACACCGGTGCGTCAGCTGGGGTGTCCACTGCCATCGTGGTGTCCACTGCCATCACAGTATCCACTGCCATCGCAGTATCCAGTGCCACCAAGGCTGTTCCGCGCTCTGAGCCCTCGTGGACAGAAGGCGGGGATTCTGGGAAACCCGTTTAGTAGGTGAACTAGACACTGTCAATAATCCCGCGCACATACCAGTTGACTTAGCGGCAGTTGGCGACTGACTTCCAAGGGGCCTCTCATCGCAAGAGGAGGGAGGCGACGGAGTGGGCGTGGCTGCGTCGACAGGGGACTCATCAGAGGTGGCTCTTGCAGCTGCTACCTCCGCCGCCCTGTCTTCCTCTTCCTTACGGTGAGTAGCTACCCCCGCAATACTTAGTCAGACACATGAGATCTACTCGTCACACAAGCTCACCTGTATCCTTTCTGGCGTACTCTACAAATGGACGGATGTATTGAGCCTTGAAGTCATCGTGGCACGAGCCGAAATCGAAGGTTTTCCCCTCACGGCGGGGCTCGGAGTGATATCTACAGTAGGTAAGTCCAACCCGTGCACGAGAAAAAGGCGAATAGAACTCACGCCCAGCTTGCAAATTTCCCAGAGCAGTTTGAGTCTTCGACGACGGCAACTACTAGGAAGTATCCATTTCGGATGACTTCTTGCGCGCTGTCAAACAGCTGACTGCACGCGGTGGGTATGTTGTCGACTGCCCTGTACCGGATCATCAGACTCATGGCAGAAACGAGGTAAAGAAGTCTCACAGTTGTGAAATTGCAGCGCTCATTGTCAAGCCCTCGGAGCCGTCACCGAGAGCTTCGGTATACTCCCGCGAGGCTTTCACCTCGTCGTCTATCTCGCGTTTGACCGTGTCATCCTCTTTGTCGAATGCCTCCTTGGTAAGCCGTCGCATCACCTCAAATCTCTCCTTACGAGTATATCCCCTCTCTTCACAGATCCTATCGACATCCTCCTTCACGCGGCCCTTGTAATATTTGCGGCAGTAGACCTCGATTGCCTGCAATGCGCGGCGTCCCTTCGGCTTCAAGACACTGTTCAGATTGACCCTTCTCGAAGACGCGACCCTGCGTCCCTTCTGACCCGCATGATTGTTGTACCAGTTACGGAGTGACTGATGATAGGTACCAGTGAGTCAGTACACACTCCATACAAATTACAAATTTACTTTTTTGCGTTGCACGATGGCCTTGCTGAGCGCGCTTGTCTGCTCCGTGGTCAATTCACCCTCAAGACCGGGAAAGAGGACCTCTCGTTCTGGGTAGGCCTGGAACCATTGGTGGTAGAGTTCATACCGGAACCGCGTCGCCGACCCTGTGGACCGCGCGACGCAGAAAGCCTCCAAACGAGGTTCTAAAAACTCACGCTGCTCCGCAGTTGTCCAGGGAGGAGGTGCCATACTGGTACAAGGTGATGAGCGATAGAAGACCCGCTCTGTGAGCGCAGGATGCAGAAGAACGAGAGACGGGTATGCATCCGTTCTGTAGCTCACCTTTAACACATCTCCAGAATCAGCACGATCAACTGCACGGAAGAAAACCAGGACATGAATGTATCTACCGACGACCAACACTACCGGCCAGCGAATGCCATTCTACCGACGTTGAACAAAGGTACCTACCGAGAAAAGCATCTTCGCCGACGTTCACGGGAATTGATCGGGAATGAAGTACGCGGCTGCAGTAGCATTGGTCGCCGGGCACGAATCGCGCCCAGATGCCAGCGCGCTGACAGCGGCGTTGACACACATAGCACCCGACTGGCACAAGCAGGCGATCTCGGAATCCCTACCTCTATGTCGGGGTACCTGGAGTCTCACACGTGTTTCCCTTGTGTCAACTCGGTGCGCGATGATTCCCCTCCGATTTGTATATAGGTGGCTAGCTGCCCGTCCTCATCGGCAGGTTTCGCTCCCGTCACCGTGTACTCGCAGCTCTTCATGTCTCAAGCCAAACCACGGGCGGCCGGACCTTTGGGCTCCCTCCTCGGGGGCCTTGACGTCGACCAGCTCCGCGCGCTCATCGACAGCCTCAATCTTCTGGCCGAGCAGGAAGAAGGTAATGTTATCTTTACATTTCCTCAGCCGTCTGCCGTCTGACATTAAATCCTTATCACCTAGATCGTGTCATGTGGGAGCAGGTTGGCCCGACGCCCCCGCTTGGTGAGTAATTTATTCACTCTAACGTAGTATTCTCATTCATATTACTTATGGGTAGGCTCTCCTTCTGAGCGTGTGAGCCCGCCCAAGTCGCCTCCGAAGGAGCCGCTTCGCGAGCCTCGCTCGAAGACTCCGAGTCCGAAACCTCAATACAAGGCAATGTCGGTGTCCCCCGAGCCGGGCCAAAAGCCCAGTGTGTCCGCCGCTGCCGCCGCCGATACCCACCACGGCTGTGACCAGAACCACCCTGGTACGAACGCTGAACAGAGCCCTGCCGGCGTCGGCCAAGGAACATGGTCTCAGGGCCCTGGAAAAGGCTTCTACAACCCTAACGGTGGCTGCGGCAGCGGTGGCGGCAGCGGCAGCGGTGGCAGCGGTGGCAGCGGCGGTGGAGGCGGACCCAGTCATCCTGTCCCTTCCGGCGTGGGTCCTGAGGGAGGGGAGTGCAACGGCGTTCGCTGGTACTGCGTTACCCGTGGGCGCGCGGTTGGTGTGTTCGCGGGCTGGTAAGTTCTTTCTGTCCGGAAGCCGTCTATACTCCTGACAGCATTTGACAGGAACAATGTATCTCCGCTTGTCACTGGTGTGCCGAGCGCGATCTTCGCCCGCTACCCTAGCTTCAGCGCTGCGCTCGATGCCTTCCTTGACGCGTCCGCTGGTGGCCACATCTTCATTGTCCTGTAGTCGGTGCCGTCGTCTCGTCTCATCTTCTGCGCAATGTATTCCTGCACTGTCTACGTCGACGTGTTGATTAGCTGTCCGTTGATGTCGGGGGGGATGTATCGCCGCCGTTGCTCGCTCGCTCGCCCGCTGTATGAACGTCCCGTATATTCTTGGTCGCAATGAATGTGTCTACGTTTCGTTGCAACTGCCTCCCCGTGTGTCTCCCATACAGCCACCATCTCGTCCACACTGAACCTGCTGCATGGGCCGACGTGCAACGTATCTTACGCGTGAGGAACGCGTCACTGCAAAACGAGTTACACAGAAGAAATATGCAGAGAGTATACGGTGAGATCTATACATTGTTGTTTTCTGAAGGCCGGAGGGATTGATCTGTTATTTTTACAGTGGCAAAGCCAAACGAGCTAGCCGCAGTAGGATTGCATACATACAGCGTGTCCGACGCATACCAAGTCCATTCAAAAAGCAAATTGAAGGCATCCCAGCTGCAATAGTCGCGTGCGCACGTACATCTTTTGAACAACGGCCGGCGCCCTCGAATCTTCAAAATACAGACTTAGGACTCTACAGCCATCCTTACCTACCGTTCATACCGACAGACATCTCATCGTGTAGGCGCAACGACTACGAGAGGCTGTTCTCAGCAGACGAAGATCGAGGAGCTATGGATATCGACACGGACAAGGAACTTACCTTCGTCTTAAACACCTTGCAGCATCAGCTCCTTCGAAGCAACGGCGCACTTCGGTACACAAGATGGATGGGCAAAGTTACCTTGGACGTCACTTCTGATGATGTTCGAGAGCTTCAAACTCGCATCCAGGCTTGGGAGCAATACAGCGGGCAGGATGTAGGTTCAGAGGACTCTGATAGACTGATTGCACGAGAGGCTGCCTTGAACTGGGGAGCAAAGATAATATGTACTCTAGCAAGCGAGCTCGAGACCCGGAGAGCGGGTTCTCTAGCATATCAAAACACATTTGAGAATGACCTATTACCTTGGCAGTGTATGAACTTCATTGTATCTGGGTAGTACTAGTACGAATGATTGGCGGTCTGTTGACTGTCTCAATATACTGAAATGCTCGGCTAGTATACAGTTCACCTTTACTTGACACCAATGAAACGTGCAGTAGATAAGATTTCATGTCACGAATCTCGCTATTCGTTCTGTTCACCTCTGACTCCGGGCCAAGGCGACCTTCATGATGCTTCGAACAACGACTATATCCTACAAGATACATACCACATATGTTGAGCATTGTGAGATACTGGAACTTAGAAGCTAGCAGTATGTGTCGCTTTGAGAACAGAGGGCTTCAAGCTGTTGTAGCAGTGTGATCGTCTTCCTCCCATCTTGTTCGGGTACCTGGGTTTGTGCACCTGTACACGAGCTAGAAAAACAAGTAGTTACAAATACCAGAATTTGGCGAAGCTGCACTGGCTACACACGTGTAGGAGGTTGTTTCTTGCCTAGCAGAATCTACGCTCTTCGTGAGCTGACTGCTATTCGGCATTTGATTGGTCGGGCGATCCTGCAGTATGACATCACCGTCTTAATTGGGTATCAGCGCTAATATCCTATCTTAGATCTCGCCTTGACACGCACTGCAGTCTGAATGCCTGTCCTACCTTTTGCTTCCGAAGTGTGCTATTACAAGCGAGCACCTGCGAGCGCAAACCTTATCTGACTTAGATTTGGAAATAGTAGGTACGTTCTCCCTAGAACGTCATCCTACTAACCCACAGTCGACTAATCATCAGGAGAACCCGGCGCGCAGCTCAGGGTGAGTGCTCCTCACCGCTCCTATGTAATCCATACCAATACATTACACGAGGGAACTGCAGTGTAATTCCTTCCACCAGGGCTACAGCTCCGGTCGTGATATGAAGAAAGACCTTCATACTGCGGTGGTATGAGTCATAGTGATGACTCAGATCGAGACCCCAGTATGTTGTGGTGGCGCCCTTGGAGCAACCGGTGCCTTGGGTTGTCCCAGAGTGGTGCTAGCATTCCCTGACCAAGATGAACTATCTGTGACACCACATCATTTCAATCCTTCACTGCCACATAAGACCGGTGTTCCAGGTGCATGTCAGTGCATACACGCGCGCGACCACGAAGCAGCCAGATGATTCCTTCGTACAGGCGAAAGCAATACACAATTGCTGCTGAGTCAGACTCCGATGCAACGATTCAATTCAAATATCCGCATCAAAGAGCCAGCTGCCAATCTGCTTCATGGCCGCGCAGGGACGCACTGACATGCACCGTTTGGAACGGTCTGAAGCGAGCGTCTCCTCCAACTTCGATATGTCGGTTCGCATGGCGAACCTGAAGTACGTGCGCCCTTATCGTGGGCTTTGCTTCCCTGGACAAATATGTCTCCGGTGTGAGTCGGGCCATGCAGAGCTCACTGGCATCCACCTAGAAGGCGCTGTGCGTGAATGCTCTGCGCTCTGGTAAGCTGTGCCTATCTATATCTTCCGCCCCGTCCGCACTCTTTCATTCTGAATTACAGCGCAAGACGAAAAAGAAAGCGGACGTACGGATGTATTGGTAAGTAAAGCCCTTGACATACAGCCTGAGTATGTCATGGGTATGACGTGTACCGGGGACAGAACAGCCATATGTCATTGAGAGGCTCCGTATCGGAGCCCTCACGCTTGTCAGCAATAGGCTACAACAGACAGCGGAGGACCTCACAGACACCGACTCGGACTGGATCAGAGAGTGTAATTGTCCGTGGTTCTCGTCTGTCCGAACGCGTCGCTGATGCCTGTCCCTTCGTGTCCAGCCCATCTGGAGCCGGCCGAGCGTAACTGTTGTGTGGCAGGTACGGATAGCATCCGCCACCGACCACTCGTTCTTCTGATGAGCCGTGGGCAGTCTATAGCATCGAGCCGAAGCTCGACAAATCACGTCGCGCATGAAATCACCAAACATTCCTACCCACAACACTCCAACTCTCATGCCGTCTTTGATGTAGCCCTTCACGTCCATCAAAGAGTCACCTGCATCCGGCGACTCCATGGAACGGTCTGATTTGAGTCCGGGGTGACTCATTGGGCTCTACGTATCGGAAGCTATTGGTCCGTGCGGTACGTTGGCTCATTCATTTCATTTCATTCCACTTCGTTTAATTTTACGTCTCGTAGCCAATGGGTACGGTATGCTCCCCTTTCGCTGTGGCGCGGCTTCAGTTTGTTCTGACACATCTCGGGCGATTGAAAGCACCTCTGACCCCGAGTGTCTGTGCGCATGGGATGCTTCCCGATGTCACCGCAAGCGTTCATTCTTGATACGACAGTGACTATCGGTGGGGATGCACGGAAGCGCACCTTGCACCGTGTAATTTTCTTGGCATACAATTCCCTAGACAGTAATTCGGAAGGTTCTGTTTCGTCTCCTAGTATGTCATGCCTTTCATCAGGTACGCCATGCAAACTGACATATCGAGCATATCACAACAAACTGACACAGTGACACAGTGAATAGTAGGGGCCCACTGACATACCGTACCGGCCATCGGTGACTAGGCACGGACAATGCATCCGTGAAGCGTCCTGGGCCGGTGTAAGTCCGTTTTACTTCGTGAATGGACCCGATGGTGACAGGGAGTGACCTAATGAATCAGTCACAGAGACCGCTTGTACGGACTACCGGTCTGTCGTCGGCTGATTTCGTCCGCTTGTGGATCTGTAAGGTACGGCGGATCCGAACATCGCCACTGAGTGCCACGGCTTGCTACTCACAAAATTTCAATTGCAGTACTCCCCCAAGTGGATGCGTTCGTAGAGTAACACTCTACCTCAGTTCTATCATGAGCTCAGTCGCCAAGAAACGACGCCGACATCAGACAGGCCTGACATTCTATGACGACGACGACGACACCACAGCAAAGCGGCGAACGACCGACACGCAGCACCTGCATACCTCGTTTACAGCAACTGCCAACGGGGTCTCGACAAGGACATACCATGTAAGCACAGCAGATCCTACGCTCACGCAACCCAGGGCGACCACTGGTTCTTCTGAGTCAAGACATCCCTCAACTTGGAACACCAATTCTGAGACTGTAGAGCATCGAACGATCCTGGGCGCGGAATCGGACGGTGATGACGACAGCGACACAGAGCTATTTGACATCATTCCTGACTCCGTCACGGACTTCAGTGATTTTGTGGAGGGTAGGAAGTCCCGGAAACGTACAGCCAGTGTATGTCTACTTTTCTCGTGTGTGGTGATATTCAATGTGTCCTCCCTAGGACTACCCGCTTACAGAATGGGCAAAGGATTCTGTGGACGAATGGCTGGGGGAGTTACTTCGTCACGAGGGACGCGGCAAATTCACAGAGTCCAATTGTGCTGGCTGCCGCGCTGTCAAAACGCTATATCGGTGCGATGACTGCTGGGACTTGCAGTTTTATTGCAAAGACTGTACGAGACAACGCCATGGTAGATTTCCCTTGCACCGTGTCAAGGTAAGCCGCGTGCGCTGTCTCGTACTCACCGATACTCAGCTGACAATGTTAGATGTGGAGCGAATCACAGCTCCGTAGAGTCACTCTGAAGCAACTAGGCCTTCGTATTCAGCTAGGCCACGATAGCGGCGGCTGCTGCATGTGCCCAGAGAGCGCATTCGGAGACGACTTTGTCGTCCTTGATCTCTCTGGAATACATGAAGTCGCCCTGAACTTCTGTGGTTGCGAGACGGCACAGCCCAGACATATCCAGCTCTTACGTTTTAGGCTGTTCCCTGCAACCGGGGTAGCTCCTAAGACTGCGTCGACGTTTCGATTGATGGAGTACTACCATCTTTTGCACAATCAAACGAAGGCATCCGGGTTCGAGTTCTACAACACCCTGGCCCGTCGAGGTGACAACACAGGAACTGTACAGTTGAAGGTAAGTCAGGTATGCTTGCACAAGGGGTGGATAAGGACTAGTACCTTTATTCTAGAACCGATATGTTAGCTTCATGCGCATGGCGCGGATGTGGCTACATCTGAAGATGCTCAAGCGCTTTGGCCGTGGGCATGATCAGAATGGGGCGAAGGCGACTGCGCCCGGCACCTGCGCGGTTCTGTGCCCAGCTTGTCCACATCCCGGCAAGAACCTACCCGAAGACTGGGATACTGCTCCTCCGGAGAAAAGGTGTGTTTCGAGTCGATGCTTATGGACACAATATAAGCTGATCAAATGTGCATCACGACAGCTGGTTATACCAACTCTTCATAGGGATCGATGCTAATTTCCGACTCAAGCGCTACGATGTATCCTCCGACAGTGTTGACCCGGGTCTCAACAGAGGCTGCGCATATTTTGTCGAGCAAACGGCGTACAGGGAACATCTGAATGTGCACGACAAGAATGAGCCCACCGAGAAGAGTTCTTGCAATAACCACGAAGCCGTGAAACTAGCCAACATGAGGGGAAGTTCGCGCACTGCTGCCAGCGGTGTTGGAGCTGTGGAGTGTGTTCGCCATGACATGAAGCGTCCATGCTCGGTAGGTGATTTACAGAAGGGCGAGCGGTAGGTCATCTTTAAACGTGTCTTCACTCGCGTCCATGCATTCACATGTATCTATAGGTACGTAAATATGGACTACCTTTTCGCCAGTAGCCTCGGACAGCATAGCACGGTGCGTATTGTTGTGTCCTATGACATCGCGTGTCAGTGGAGCATCAATCTGTGGAACCGTATGACCCGCTACAACTTCGAGTTTGACGTCGAGAACCGAACTATCACATTCATCATTCCGAAGTTTCACATCTCCGCTCACAAAGAAAGCTGTCATACTCGCTACTCGTTCAACTATACGAGATACGTGGGCCGGACCGACGGAGAGGCCGTCGAGCGGGGCTGGGCAGCTGTCAATGGATTTTCAGGAAGCACGAAGGAGATGGGGCCGGGCTCGCGTCGCGACATTCTCGATGACGCGTTTGGAGACTATAATTGGCGCAAAGTCATTCAGCTGCGTGGGTGACTTCGGGCTCCTTTCATGGCGCCGGGTGCTCAATCTATATTGACCAGCTAAGGCATTATTGAACCGGGTGAAGAATGCTGTTGAGGAACGCAGCAAGCAGGTTGTCCAGTTCAAGGAGCTTACAGAAGGGCACGACGCCTCTCAAGTAGCTGAATGGACTCAGCAGGTCGAGGCCTGGGAGAACGGTGCCGAGTACAACCCCTTCGAAGTCACTAGGCATTGTGAGTTCCTAATTTACTACGGATCCATGTAGCTAATGGAGACACTAGCTATTACCCTTGGGTCAGTCCGTCGTGCGTTAGCGGAAGAAGAAGCATGCGGGATTCAAGATGGTTCCTTTATCCCATTGCATGATCAGGTTTCGCCCAGCGTTTTGGTTTTGGCGGGTTTAGAGATCGAAGAGCTCCAGTAAGCTGTATTGACTCATTTCATACCTAAGATGGCTGATGTGGCATTCGGTGAGGCGGCGTGTTTGCCGAGATGCTGCCGCTTTGAGCGAGGGCAGCTCGGACGTGAAGCATGCCGATGTTGTCCGGCGGCGGAACACATTACAGGTTCGACTAGAAGCATGGAGAGAGTATCAGGATCTCTATATGCCTGGTGTCGCACGACTGCGATCAGAGACTACTACCTCAGCTCGAGGACGCCAACCAGAGAGCTGGCCGCTTCACTTGCCTTCAGGAGTCAAGAACAATGGCTCAGTCCCCGGTTATCATCAGCTCGAACTCATCGAGTTCCGTCTCCGCTGCGCGCAAGCTAACGACACCCTAGACCAGCTCAGACGACATCTCCGTGCCCGTGCAAAGCTGTTCGCTGTGAAGAAGCTCGATGTATCTGGTCAAAAGCGAAACACGCGCTCCTGGGCGTATATACACACTATACAAGCCCGGATCAATGCAGACACATCTCGGTATCGTGCTGCATTCTCCGCTCTTCTCGCCCTTGATCCTGAAAACACCGATGACTGGAAACGGTCTCTACGCCCTTTGGCCGATGGAGATATCCGCGAGATGAAAGAGGGGATCCCTGGTGAGACCGAAGGAAGGTGATCCCTTTCGTGGATCTGGCGAACATCTGGTTGGTCTGGGCCGGATGACGACGACGAGGATGATCAGGAAGGTATGTATACATACATTGTTATATATGACACCGGGTGAACATCTTTTAGCTGTGCGTATCGAGTGGTGCAAGGCTCGGGCACGAGCGCACCGTTGGAGTGAAGAATGCGACCTTCTCCAGGAGGAGATGCGGCGTGTGGTCGCGTTTTTTGAGTGGCAAGCGAAGTGGTGGCAAGAATGCTCAAGGAGGTCCGTTTGGACAGGTCGAACTGATGCCAGTGGTCGTCCATACGCCCACAGTAGTGAGCATGACGAAGGCCGTAAGGCATATGCACTTAGACAGTCTGGTCTACGATCGACACTTGCAGAAAGCTGCCGGGAGGCATGGAAAGGCACGGACATGTATCTTACATTGGGAGAACTGTTGTAGCATGTTACTAGTGAACACAATCAGAGCACTACTAAGCACGCGACAGTGTAGCACCCGGAGATACAGCAAACTGGAGAATGCACGTACTGCAGATACCTTTGAGGAAACAGATAAGTTGGTGACGGGTCTACGGATTATTGTAGGCCTGAGACGAGATAGGGACTCAATACCGCATTCATAGTGCACGAGATAGATGAGTGACCGAGATGGTTAACCGACTACTTACAACTCGAAGAACATGGGTATCGAGAGAGACTACTGGAATACACGACCTTTATACGTGTCTTGAGACATGCAACACAATATATTGTATACACTGTATATCCGACAACGATGACTGCAATGCAGCCCAGCCAGAGAAAGTACATAAATTTTGATCGACCAACTACAGAACGGATGCATGAGAGGCACAAGGGACTACACACGGATGCATGAATGATACAAGAGAGGCTACGTATCCTACGGACGATGAGACTGCGACGGAACGAATACATGAGGTACGAGAGGCGACGGATATGACCGACAATGTAAATACGTGAGATGCGCCTGAGAGCCGACTCGGATGCATCCTACGAGAGAGCCGAGCAGCAGTGCATGGGGGCGGGTGTGCGCAGAGGTCACAGATAGCCTATATATTCTGGAAGGGGGACGAGAAGTTGGAGACGCATTTCCTCGGATGCGACACACTGGATATTGTCTATATGAGATGTACGAGAGGAGACCAAATCACTAACCGGTATAGAAGGGCATAAGGAGCGTTTGCGCTGAGGGTTTGAATTCTGAAGGAGACACAGTGTAAGACTCGCGTCAGACTGAAATAGGGATGTGCTTTACCGGTGAAATGTCAAATATGATGTTAGGCATAGAAGACCGGCACGGAGACACCTATCAGAGGGTGAACAAGAATAGTTCAGAGAATAACATGTAAGGACATCTCGAGACTAACCTGAGATGTTGAAGTCGGTATACTTCACTCGTATCCTACCAACCAGGGCAGGCAGAAGTGTGGGGGGTGCGAGTCGTTTACAAGCTACTGGAGCCGTCTTTCTGAAGTCTACGAATATATGAGACGACGCGTAGCCAAGCGATAACATTAACAACACTCACCAGACATGTTGAAGTCGGCATACTTCACTCTCGTCCTACCCCAACCACAGTAGGCGGAAGCGCAAGGGGTTTGAGTCTATTACAAGCTGCAGAGGCTGTCATCGTTAGTAATCAGATTCATCAAGAAAATCATAAGGATTGACACTCGCGGTGGGCAGACGCTGCGACTATAAGAGTTAGGAAGGGATCAGTATTGAATAGCCCCAACGTGGTGTATACGTAACATGTGGGACGGCTGGTCCACGAGTGTTGCAGCATCATTTGGGACTCCAGTTGGGGCACTGTTCAGGTTGGTCGAGGGAGCGCTGTTCGGGGCTGGGGAAGGTAGCACTGTTCGGGGTTGGGGGAGGTAGCGCTGTTCGGGGTTGGGAGAGGGATCGCTGCTCGAGGCTGGGGGAGGGGGCGCTGGGGGAGGATCGAGTGTAGTGCGCTGCGTATATATAGTTTTGAGAAATAAAGTTCGGGAGAATGAAAATTGAGATTTGGCGCACAAAGGAACTGACAGCTGTCTTGATGTCAGGCAGCCTATAGAATACTGTCCGTGCGTGAAGGGATTGAGTATACGCCAGAATGCATCGCACGAGGCCGACCACTGCTAGCCCACCCGCTTTGTCTTGCTGCTGCGCCGACACTTGAAGCTTGAAGAGTCGCTCGGCTTGCATGCGAGACTAATCAGATACCTCACTGTGCAACAGAATCGAGCATAGGTACCCGCATCGCGCTATGGTGAGTATTTCCGAAGGGAAATACACAGAATATGACCCGGATATCTATATCAAAAGTTTCTACCATCAATTCATGCACTACAAATATGATACGTACCTGCTCGCTACTACATTGGTTTGAGCCTTAGTCTTTGTCCGAATACTATTCGCTTCCACTAATTGAGGCGATTGCGCTGCGTGATACGCCGAGAATAGCGAAATAGAAGGCCGGAAATAGGGACCAATATGTTCCGAGCCATGTGAAAACCGCTATTTTGTGCCATTGTGAGTGTATCAGGGTACAAGAACACGACAGGCCGACGCACGCGACGTACAATGTGTCGCATCATTGTTCGTGAAATGACGCGGATAGCACATTCCTACCGTGGTCGTTGGCGGAAATGCAGAGAGCTTGAACATGGTCCATTTAATCCTCGTACCCACTTCAGAGATCCTGCTTGAGATGTCAAGGGAATGACACGGCGCATAGCAGAAACGAGAACAACGCGCCTAGAATCACGTGATGGTAGTCGTTGTTATTCCGGTGGCGTGCGGGCAGTGGATTTTGCGGCATTGATCTACATTGGGAAGTGCACATAAACCTGGAATGGTACGTGCAGAATGTAGCTTACGTAGGTTGTGCATTGATCATGGGATACGCATGCGGAGTGCGTGCTTCGTTTCCGTCGGGTACCGTAATGTATGCCCACTGTCGTGTCTGTAATCATGTATCCGCTCTGTTGCAGTCTGTGATGTAGCCGATGTATGCATCCCAGAGCGGCCACATGCAACAATGCATTGCCGAGGGATTGCAGACCGTCTGTCACCTAGGGAAGGAATGTATCATCTCACACCTCTGATTAGAGGATGTCATGCATCACTCTGCCAGCAGCAGGTGACACACTAGCACTCACAAGGTCAAAGTCCCGCGGGTGATTGTGTACTTTATGAGCTTTGCCACTAAAACGTCAGACCTAGATAGGTGTCATCTTCAGATCGCAGTGTGAAATTTCCATAAGAAGCTGTATTCTCACCATCGATGGCCAGACCTTGAAAACTGCAAGTGGTAGCAAAGCCAGGCTGTGATATAGATATCAACGACTGCAGAAGATATTGGGTGTATTGCAGTCGATATCTGGAAAAGCATTTTGGAGATTGTCAGGTGTTAGTCAACCCCTTACACTCATGTGTAGTACCTTGGCCCTTGCGAATGCGTCGGCCATATTCTCTGCGGTTTGGCTTCAAGTGAAACAGGCAGTGATGGGTCGGTCCGAGACGATACTCAGGAAGAATGCGTATACACTCACATTTGTATGGCAGCGGCTGGTCAGCAACACAGAGCATAGACTCAGTGGTACGTCATGGAAATCAGGTACACTGGCAGCTAGGTCACGGTACGTACTCAAACCAGCAGCTGAAGCGGGCTATCAGCGTTAGGCACCATATGACGGGGGCGACTCACCAAGAGAAGCGGATGCAAACAGAAACTATCACCGTCACTTAGTCCTGATAGTGTGTGTGCATGGTGAATTGTTGTCTTACAGCTGGAATCATAACTACTAGCCAATGCCGACCCCGGTGCAACCGCTGAGTGACTATCAATAATCAGCTCCGTATTCCACAGTGAAGAAGTACTCATGAAAGTGGACTTACACCTCCATATAGTATGGAGATAACAACTGAGACGACCATGGGACGCTGTTAGCATGTATGCGCATGTTGAGGCCCTGACCGTACCATTGCACAATATAAATTGTGATACACTGTTTTGAGCAATGTCATGAGTTCGATGTGTGATCGAAGAGAAGTCGAAGCCTCACAGACAATACGAATTCTCCCTGACCATGCATCAGCAAAGACATTCGATCTAGTTGTGTCCGAGTCAGCTTCTCAGGCTCACCGTCAATGCCCTATTTTCACACAGCTGTGAGAACAAAATCACTACATGAGCGGAGCACTCACCCAGGTACCTTCTGTTCATAAGACCAAGTAGTTCCGTGACTTAGGATGAGGATATCCCAGCCGCACTGACAGACTGTGAAGGTCATACTGCTAGGAGTTCAAGTGGGGACCGACACCTACGACCAAGTCTATGGCAGTCTTGCTTGTATCCAGTATCATTCATAAGGGTAAGTGGCTTAGTGATGTGCTCCATGCGAGCTAGTGTACTGACCAGAGCAAAATGACCTAATTTTTTGATAATGTTAATGGTTGCCCACAGTTCTAGCTGGCGTACGACATACAACTATCGCAACGAATGCATGGTCACCCGTGCTGTAGTAGTGGATGAGGTAGTACATAAGTTGGCAGCATGTCCAGCTATATAGCCTGTTTTTCATCCGCAGATCAGTCTCATCGCAAATGGCCAATCGGCGACTTACACTACAGCGATGATCCCGACGAACACAATTGAGCCTAGGGTACCAGGGGGTTTGAGTGACTCCTCGGTAGAGATCATCGCTGTCGTCACAATGCGGAAGCTGCTCTAGCAGGAACAGACAGGCCTTCGAGTCCGCCAGGTTATAGGTATCAGGGCACCCCTATACAGAGAACTTTTATACTGGGCCTTCGTAAACCCTTTTAATTTTGAAGGGCAGAAGTGGCGGCCGAAGCCACATCAGGACACACAGTGATGCGGTGAAAACGGACCGAGTATCAACCGACCTAGTGATTGGCCACTATTTTTGTTAGCGGTGGCCGGTTGCTCGTGAGCATGTATTCTCGCTGTCCGCATGATATCTTGAATATTAGGGGCCTTTTGGACAGGAAGACGTGTTCGCCAAGGGTCGAGCGATCATGATATGTCGCGCCGGCCCGGAGTTCGATTCCAAAACAAGTCTGCATCTGGTTTATCCGTTAGACACAGCGGGAGGTTGGATACCCCGTCCCGGTCCGTGAGTACACACAGGCCGCCTATGGTATGACACAATGCGTGACATTCTGTCCTGATGGCTCCTCTTCGAGGCTTCTAAGCCTATTCAGGCTGACCTTCGTTTGCCGTGTTCAAGTCCAATGCCAACTCGTTTGGATTGCTAGGCGCGATACTGCACCACACCATATGGCGCCGAACATTCCACCTGCCACAGTTATGTGTGAGATTCGATGCGTACATTTCGAGAGGAGAATAAGTCCTGACATGGCGAGAAGACAGTTCACATAGACTGTAACAATGAAGTCAATCTGCGGCGGCTTGAAGGACGAGTATCTAGCGACTCACGTGTACTGGCCGGCATGTAGAACAGAATGAACCAAAACGACTTTGACTTGAAGTCCACCAAAAACTGGCAGGAAAGTATGAGTGCGCAACATGCGATTGAGCAATCTTGAGCCGCTTACGAGAACAAATGCCATGACCTGGAACACACTTACATATCATCGCAGTCAGAGCACCACCTTCGCAATGAACGTACGGCATACACTCACCAAGTTAACATTCCCCGAGTGATCGCGTAATTGATCAATTTTGTGACTATGCTGTCGGACCTTCGAATAGCATCGCGGCATGAGCATCAATGTGTAATGGTAGTGTCGTCGCAAGGTATACCTTGTATACCCTGTCTTCGCATCTTCTAGTTGGTAGCATAGCCATGCAGTGGTGTAGATGTCCACGGTTGCGGCGGACGCTGCACGAATGATTCCTGAAAACTGATGGGGCGATCAGAATAGCCTCAGTGCGTGGAAGCGCGTGTAAGCATACCCTGGCCTTCGCGAACACGTCCGGAATATAAGTCGCCGTTTGGCTCCAAAGAATAAATTAGCTAGATGGGGGCCATGCGAGTAGTATCGGTCACGACTCACACCTGTACGGCTCCGACTTGTTCAACACGGGAGGAATGGTCAGACGTGTGGCGACAGTAGACCGAAAGGACAATCACGTACCCACACCTGTAGCTGGACGCGGTTGTCGTAGTAAGCATTGCAAAAACATGGCCGACGCGGCATACCTAGTGAACCCAGCGCCATAAGGAACTATCAAAGTCGATCAGCGCCAAGTTGAGTAAGGGGCGATGTACAGTGTTGACTTGCAGCTGGGAACATGAACAAGGGCCAATGCTTATCCCTGTCTGATTGTTTGAGGACTTTTCAAATATCAGCACGTGCGACCGTGAACACGGTAACATGCCCCCTTACACTTCCATATGGTGTACAGATGGCAGCTATATGACCGCTCAATCAATCTGGCGAGACGTTGGAATGTATGCCTCACCATTGCACAATGAAGATGGTGCCGCACTATTTGAGTAGATGAGAAGGCACATAATCGCGACGTGAGGAGTAGCCTCACGGATGCTGCGAAGTCGCCCTGTCCATCTCGATTCGAAGCCGTTCACTATGGCTACAGGGTACAACTCACAGGTAAGGCACTACAAACGTCTACATCAAGGCGAGTGCGTGCTAGATCGATTGGGCTCTCACCTTGGTATTTCTTCGATGAGTGCGGATGCCTTGCCGTGAAGCACAATCAAGAGGTCCCAGCCACACTGAAAACGTCTAAGCACAAGCACATTTGAATAAAACAAAGACGCTTACGATCAAATCAGTGATGATCTTGCATGTATCCAATACCCTGCAAGAGCGAGTGAATCACTGAATAACGCCTTCGAGCGAATGAATGAATGAATCGAAATACTGACCAGAGTAGAACAACCTGCAAAACGATCGTCACAGCTGTCGGCGCTGGCCAAATAAGGGGAGAGAAACTGAACATACTAGGACTTTGATGTAGGCATGGTCGCCTACGGCACAGTAGTGTGCGAGATAATACAGAAGCTGACCACATGTGCAGCTGTACAAACTCTCAGTGTAAACCGTCTTCAATTTAGCCCGATTGCACACTGACTACGGAATCAATGGACTCACATCAATGAAAAAATCCCCAAGTAGCCAACACAGCTTAGAGTGTCACGAAGGTCCTGTTCGGTAGGGAGTACGTCCATCGGCGTAGAGATGGTAGAGAAGACGTAAATCAATCGGTAGCGGTAGTCAGTGAGCGCACAGAGCAAGTGCAGCTTTATGTACGAATAGACCCGAAGGGTCATCAAGGGTCGGGAACGGCATAGCAGGTGTTGACAAGGCCTGACATCCCACCAAGACACGCACTCATAAGGCGCACTGCGGCGCCTCAGTGTTCCCAGTATGAATATGATTTCTGACTAGACACTGTTGTCCGTCAGAAACGGCCTGTGTGTGATTGGGGTAGTCCGTACCGGTACTGCACTTAAGCTCCACTCAGAAACCCATGCCATATTACCACAACGCCGCATTCAACGTGGTAACAGCGAAGCATATCTTGCACTGCGTCAAGGGGTCTTGAACTCGACGTACGAGTGCTCGGAAGATAACCCATCCCGCTGTATTTTCGTGTTCAATTCTAGTCGTTTAGACTCTTCATAGATGGACGATAACTGACCGCACTGGCAGCGGACACCGAAGGTGGACGTTGGGACCGGGACCGCGTGACAACAAGCAGGCACCTAGATGGACAAGGGTGGTTTGAACAGTTCGAAAACTGGAGACATACGATTGCTCCGCCCACACGGCGCCCAATACGAGAAGCATGGCCAGGCTACTTCGCATCTTCCGGCCATGCGCCCAGCGTACCGGCTTGCGGAGTCGATGTCCATCCTAGCTGAACAGGTTCGGGTGTTCTATGAGATGTCGTCGACAGATCGGGAGATACACGGAAGCTGTGTGATCTGCTTGACTCCGCGAGTACGAGGTGATGTGCTACCAAGCGCACACTCCACGTAAGCGTCGGTCCGATGTGTTCTAGATAATTCTTCGCTCAGGAAGTCGCAATATATGGACAGGCTGCTGTACGAAAGTCGAAACATTACAAATGGACATATGAGTTTTCGGCTGCTAACAGTAGAGCGTTGTCAGACCAAGCAGTACACATCAGGGTCACAGGCAAACTCTAACCTTGCCGACCGTTTGGCTGGTGCCCTTTGGAGTATAAAGGGAACGGTCTACGAATCGATAAGATCATATCCAGAGGCAAGGCGCACGCACACAAATTTCAATGACCATGTGGCCAAGGCTGTGGCGAGGTGTATTTGACGCAGTGACGTTGTATGTAGCTTGCAGCGAAGGTCGGACATCCTCGAGGCGACACAGCACTGCAAGTATCTAGTCCGATCCAGCTGTGAACAAGGGTCAATGGCGATTCTGAGAAGTACTGATGCACGTACCGGAGAGGTTAGGATGATGTAAAAACGTCTTGCGCGCATCCGACACCTCGACCGACACCCACCAGAAAGACGAGAATAAGACTAGTCCAATTGCAGGGTGATTGTTGTACAATGAGTGAAATCAAGTCACAGGCATCAAACGTGCGGGTGTATCATAATATGCAAGGGGGAATCATTGGGAAGGTCTGTGAAGGGGGTCCGTGATGTCATCCTTAACCATGAACTCTACTAGTAGTCATTCCTCCCGAGTCCTAAGGGGGCACAGGAAATTCACGCGGGATCGCACTTACAGCTCCTCGCCGTCCTCGACCCATTCGCCCCACCTCACGTCGTCGTCGCTCCCCACGATCGTCGTCGGGAGCATCCTCGGCTCCTCGTCTTCGTCTTCGTCCTCGTCGTCCTCCGCATCAGCACATCGCGCTGCCCACCGGTGCCTCTCCTCCTCAGCCTCGTCCCTCGTTCGGCGGCGCACGCGCGAGAGGATCGCGTCAAGCGCGGTAAAATTTGAGTCATCCACCGCGAACTTCCGGTGCCTGCGGCCGTTGATGTGCTACAATCACTCAGCCGGTCAGTGGACGATCACAAACCCGAGACAACGGACACACATGTTTGAAATCCTCAAACTTAACACGACAGCTCTCGCAGTACCCGGGCTTGACGCCCTCCTCGCGCTTCGGCAGCCTCAGCGTGTTCGTGCTGCGGCTCTTCCGGAGTATATGCTGCTTCTCGGGGATGTTCAGCGGCGGGCCCATCTTCTCCTTGCCCTCCGCCCCGCTCACGACCCTCCTCGACGTGACCACCTGCTGCTGCACGCGGCCTCTCAGTCCCGGTGGGAGCTGCAGGTTCCGAAGCGTGTTCCCCGCCGCAGACGTCGTGCCCGTCGTCGACGTGACCCCCACGCTGTTGCCAGACGCAGCCATGTACGCGCCGCTCGCGAGGTACCCCGACGCGTTCGCCGACTGCGTGTCCCCGTCGCCGAAGTCCGCATCGAGGTCGACGAAACCATCGAGCGCGAAGCCAACGTCGCCGAGGCTCGCGCGCCGGTGAAGGTTGTGCATCGATACAGACCGGCGGAGGTCGTGCTGCTTCGCCTGAGCCTGTGCTTGGGCCTGACGACGCCGTTCCTCTTCGCGTAGTCGCGCTTTGCGTCGTGCGCGCTCCTGCTCCCTCTCCCGATCTATCCGGTCCGCTCGTTCGCGCCTTCGCTCTTCTCGCTCGTCATATGGCATGAAGGGTCCGCGCGCCAGAGGATGGCAGTATAGGACCGGCCATGTGGGCCTTTCCTGTCCGTCCCTACCTCTTCGGATGGGATACTCGCCGGCAGCGATCGTCGCGAGTTCCTGGCGCATGTCCTCGACGAGCACGAAGTACGTTCCCTTCGAGAAGTACGTGAAACCATGGCGCTTTTGGGTTGGGTCGCGCTCGGTCGTCGTCCCGTACGTGCGTTCTTCTTCAAGGAGGCGCGTCAGTGGACGGCTGGCCGCGGCTGGTCCACGGGCAGGTGGGCGCGCGTTATATGCGGCGGGCGCATGACAGCGGTCGAGGACACTCTCGAGCTTCACGGGGGACCATACCTTGATGCCGAAGGCGAGAGCCTTCTTCGCGATGCGCTCGGACGCAGTAGTGGGAGCATCACCAGTTGCTCTACCGGAGGAAGCTAAGGGCAGATATCGAAGTAAACACCGTTGCAAGGCTTACCGTCCTTTGAGCTTGATAGGGCTCAGAAGTAAGTTGGTCGTTGCGGAGGTCGAAGGTTTCGTGGAGTTCTCCTTCTCTGAACCCTCGGCATCGAGGGTGATAAGATGCGTGATATCTCTTGAGAAGAAGTCCTCGACCCTCTACGCAGACGGGACAGAGAAAAACAAGCAAGGAGTAAGAATTGAGGACATGTAAAGTGTGCGCCAAAGCAAGTACTCACCGCACCCATATGCCTCACACGGCGCTCCAGGTTATCCTTCAGAGTCGCCACATCGGGGCTCATCGTATCCAAGTCGAAGTGGAAAGTCCAGCTGGGGAACGCGCGCGTGTATTTGACTCGAAATTCCTCTTCACGTTCAGCACGCTTGCGTTCTTTATCTCTTCGCGCCTCTTCTCGGGGGTCCTCACGAGTGGTGAGCGCCGGAGGCAGAGGCGCGGCCACGGCCTTCAGGCGTTTCACACTTTGCGATGGGCCTTCATCTTTGGTGGGTTCCGGGGATCTTGCTCTCTTTCCACTTCCTGATGCTCGTCTTGGTACGGCGGTACCCTGATAGGGCGAGAGTGCGATGGCGTGGTGCTGAGAGTGTGGTCGCATGGACAGCGGGTTGCGCGTGATAGTTGCCATGAAGTGGGTGTTCGTAGAGTGTGCAAAGATGTGTGTACGCACTCTGCGACGCTGTAAGCAAGAAGCGGCCGCTGAGCGGGGGGAAGGGGGACGAGGGCGAGGGCGAGGGCGAGAGGGTGCAGACACCGCGGGCAAACAAACATATTTGGTAAACAAACATAGGCCGAAAATTCGTCCTGTTTGAGAACCTCTTCGGGATGTGTTTAGCGTACGAACACTGTATCCAACATACAGTACATTGGATGTGTGTTCGGAGCTCCGAACACAATGATCCCTTTCTTTGTGTTCCGTCGTATAACATGTCGAATGTTACGACAATTTTAGGGCACCTTAAATAGAAATTACAATTTAGTTCGAACACAGATCACGGATTTCGTACGTTCGGCCGCCCAAAATGCTCCGTACAGGGACAAAAAAGAGAAAATATTGGACCAGTGTTCGGCCCGCGAAAACTTTGATACTTTGGAGGCCCAACATGGAGCGAAAATGCTACAAAAGTTGTGTATTTTCTGTCTCCGAACAGCGACCAAAAACCGACCAAAAAGTTTACATGTTCGGCCCGCATCCTTATTATGTTTTCGGAGGATGTGCGGTCGCCAAAAACTCTCCAGAAAGTATGTACGAATCGTATCCCGATTCCTAGAATTCAGGACTCGAATCGTGTTTAGGGATACGCGATTCGAAGCACGATTCAACGCGGCCGAATCAGCCATTACCATTCGTGTTTCGCGAATGAGATGAATATTGTATAACGAATCCTAGGATTCGATTCGCGTTTAGAGAGACGTCATTCGAAACGCGATTGCACGAGGCCGATTTTGCTTTTACCATTCGCGTTTCACAGGGCCGCGAGTTGCGAAACAACTCTTCCAGACTCAATTGAGTATCTCCTCGGCAGGAATGCGACTCGGGAGTGCTAGGGGCGACACACCCAAGGCGGCAGTGAGAGATCACGACGGGCCAGAAGCCTGAGTGTGTTTTGCAAGATGCCAGGCTTCGAGCGCGATATCTGAGAGTCGAGGACCCCCATGCAAGGATCGCGGCCGCGTGATTCTGGCGCTCCTGTCCACGGCACTTCAAGTTATATCTCGCCAAATATAAATCAATATCATGTACTACACCGGCATGTAATTCAACGTGCGAGGACGAAGCGCGCGTTAGCGAGGATCGTGTCATACGCGAATGTCTCGAATCTTGATGCGCGAGGTCAGCGTCGAGCGAGGAACCTGTGGAACGGTGAGTGAATGGGGGTCGCACTAAGGATGGGAGGAGATCATGCATCGACAACGTTCCTCCCTTCGCTGCTTCATAATTCTATGCGCGGCGATCAACTCACAAACGGGCTTGCGTGTACTGCAGGACTCGGACCACTATACAGGCGCTCCTCAATTTCCTCCCGCATCTTCTGCTTCATACAGAGTGTCGACGTGCTCGAGCGCGACGCAACTGCCGGGTGCGCCCGCAGGCCCACCGCCGTGGCGCGCACCGCGCTGACGAGGTCAAAGTGGAACGATGGTGTGTCCTCGAGGACGACCGACAACGTTTCCTCCTGGAAGTGCCGCTCCTCCTCGACGGCATCGGTGATCTTCGACTCCTCGTCTTTCGCCTTGTCGACGCGCGCGGGCGCCCCCGCCGTACGGGACGACGGCCGCGATCTCACGGGGGACTTTGGAGAGGGGGGCACCGGTGCCAAAGCAGCCCGGACGAGCCCGCGGTGCACCCACGGCGAGAGGACGGTCACGAAGTGGACCTCGACCTGCCGGTCCACCACTCTACCTCCGTTCTTGTGTCAATCAGTGTGGTGTGGATCTGCAAACTGCGCGTGCACGTCAATAGGCATGTCGAGTCGCACTCAGCGAGAACGTATTCACAAACTTACACCCCGGAGAAGTCAAGCACGGTGGTGTGCAGGGTTGGCCACTTCAGGTTCTCTGCGTGCTCGTCTTGACGATTGCGAGGACCAGGATCGTTCCACTGCCCGTCGCTCAGTTTGATCACGATGATATCCCGCCCTCTCCGCATGTGCTCCCTGACACAGTCGACAATCGTGGTTGTGAGCAGCGCCGAGTACGGGTACACGAAGCCCTCCTCAAAGTGTTACATGACGACGCCGGGCGCAGGCGGCACAAACTTCACGCCCACCTTCAGTAGCGACGGCTTCAGGTTGCGCAGCACGAAGACCTCATGCGACTCCGCGTCGGGGCTGTTGCCGCACTGGAGCTGCACCTTGCTCATGAAGTAGCCGCGCTGACGTGCGAAGCGCACGAGCAGCAACGCAAATAAGCTCACGATTGCAGTGTACCATCCTCGATCGTCGGGAAGATGGTGACGAGGGCAGCCGCGAACCAGATGAGCAACTCGAGCGGCGAGATGCGCCAATAGTGGTAGACCTGGCGCGGCGATGCGACCAGATTGGCGACAGTATGGATGATGACTGCGGATAGACCAGTGCTTGGAATCCGGTAGAATGCCAAGCTGGGGCCGTAGAGCACGACGAGGATAACCAATAACTTGACTGCCCCCAATGCCGGAGTCAGCAAGCCCGCCTTGGAGTTGAGCGCAGAACGGGAGAACGAACCGGTGGCGGGGTACGTGCCGAAAAGCGTGCCGGATCGATGACAATGAGCTCTTGGTTTGGGTTGATCTTGTATCCGTCGACACGACCGACCGCTGTGATCACAGATCGTCAGAGCGGTTTCTACCAGTCGCGCGGGAAACAATACGCACATCTCGAAATCGCGATATGCTAGAGAACCAGGATAATGGTAGCAAGGGGGGCTCGCTGGCCAGCGCAACGATGAGCTCCTTCTCGATCTTCGGCGGCTCCATGTGTTGGAAGCCGCGGGGGATGACCAGCATTTTGATCGGGTACTTGCCAGCGTGGTTCTTCCGGTGGCAGCAGTACAGCCAGGACGCAATCGTGAGGATGATAATGACGAAGGGACTCCTGAACACCGGCATGAAGAAAAACCATCGCTCTGAGGAGCTTGATCAGCCTTGCCGGAACCGGACAAAGAGGGAGAAAGTGCGTCGTCGTGGGTATCGCTTTGGGAGGTATAACGATGTCCAGCGAGTCGGGTACAATCATACGAGCCCCGTCATACCAAAAGCGGCGTCTAGCTTCGTCTTCGGCAGGTGCTTTAGAGACTCGATGATGACCCTGTAGGTAGCCGCACGGATGCTGGCAAAAAGTGAGCACGGCTGCGTTGTCTCACGGGCGTGGAGACTCACTCGAAGCCTGACAACCCGAGCAGGCCATGTGCTTGGCCAGCAACGATGTTCATAGCCGAGCCTGTCATGTATCCGCTGACGGCGGGCGCCGGGATAAATTCGATGGTCCAACAGGGAGGATACCGAGACCCAGCACGATGAAGCCACAGATGAACGCAACGGTTGTCGCAATCTGCAGACCTTCTCACACGTTCGGGTGGTGCTTGTGGACGTAGGCAATGATTTGTGAGACCGCTAGAGACATGACGGCGACCGGACCGATCGAGTCATCTTTCGACGTCGCGAAGAGCTGTGCGGGGCTCAGGATAAGTACAACTCGCTTCGGTACCGACAAACTTTGGATGCAGACCATCAGCGGGCAGCGTGGCGAGGGCAAGATTTGGTGCTATGACGTAGGATCTACTTAGGCATAGGACATGCTCTGAGGAACTGCGATGATACCGAAGGTGAGACCAGCGATGAGATCTCCTAGCCATCCGAGATCTAGACCAGAACAAATGAAAAAGGCATCAATGAAATATGACGTCCGGCGACATACTATATCTGCTGATACAGCCAATTTTGGGGAAGGGAGTCTTGAAGTAGTCGATGGCCTGTGAAGACGCAATCAGAGCTTCGCGGAGGGTGATCAAGAGGCGATACATAAACATCTCATTTCGGGTGCTGGCACAAACTGCGGACCCAGTGGTCGACTGTGACCAATGGGAACGGGAACGGGGCCCTTGGGGTGATCGACCACGCGTTTCGCCGCGTTGTTGGCTACATTCTTCGCTTCTGGGAACATGGCAGAGGCGCAAGACAAGGGAGCGGGGGTCGGTGGGGGGCGGCGCCTTTAGGTTATAAGGAAGGATTCAGAACGGCAGTGCGCACCAGTTTATAGTATATCCATCATGTTGTCATCCTTAACACGGCTAACGGTGGTGCAGCGGTGTCTTGTTGAGGCGCGTACGTATATCCTGTGTGCTCATACTCCTTGAGAATTCGAGGATTACACAGTGGGTACCCGAATCGCACCTGCACCAGTAGAACGAGTACGTGAAGCGGTATCATTTGCACACCTCCTGACTCCTCGTAGTCGGTCTGGACGATCTGAAACACGAAACGCGTGCTGTTAAAATCGAGTTTCTCAGAGGTATAGATCAAGCACGTAACCTTCAACACTTTCAGGGGTCACGATATAAGGCGACGAGGTCGAGGCAAGCGAGAAGCTCGGAGACGGCAAGACAGCAATTGAGATCCCATGCATCCCCGTTGCTGCCGCCCACTCTCATGCTGCGCATGCGGTCGTAGCCTTGCGATAATAGAGGTGTGCGTACATGAATAGCGGCCTATCTGACAAGGATGATGCTACTCACTTGCTTCGGGATTGGACGCCAGCAGCAAACGACAAGATAAGTTATGTTGTTCCAAGGTAGTAAGACCGGTCTGCGCCCCAACAGCTACAGCTAATCCGAGTCACGACAGATGACCCATGATTTGCTCAGCGCTTGTGATGCTGCAATGTGCCGCCGCTGTGCGTTTTCTCCTCTCAGCGGAGCACTCGGCCCGCAATTTCTATGCGATGAGCGCTACGCGCTGTTTGCTTCTATCGTCCATGTCTGACGCTCAGCGCGCTGAGCATCCGCTCTGCGATATTTGCCGTGGACGCCTCTTCCAACCGCATCCGGACACTCCAAAGGTCAAGTTCAGTTATGCATGTGGTACGTCGTAGTATTTTTACATGTATGCCTTGGTACTGAACGCTGTCTCAGGCCATCTGTACTGCAAGGAGTGTATCCTCAGCTTTATGAGGGAGCATCCAGGTTCTGGATGCCCGCAATGTGCCTTGGGGTTCACCACCGTACAGGGGGACGTCAGCGACAATCCCGAACATGTGCTTGGTAGTCTCTATGCACCAATGACGACCCAGGACGAATCAGATGAGATACTTGAGGATATTGTTGCGTCATCGTGGTGCGCTACCCACGTCTCACGAATCACCATACTAATCAGCTTTTTATCATAGACCTGCTTTGATCCTGGGAAGACGACGGCTAGACCTAGGGAAGACACTTCTGGCGAATGCGCAGCAAGAGCACGACGCTCTACTTGCTGAGCAGCAGTTCAACACAAATGCGGCAGCGCGCTTGCTACACCAATTGGACGTGGCTAGTAATGTTTACGACGACGCGATTGAGCTCAACAAGAAGCTCGCCGAAGAGCTAGATTCCATGCGGGGTGACCGGGAGAGATTGGAGCACGAGCTAGCGAGCATGCAGGACTAGGCCAGCCATTTGACCGTCGCGCGCACATATTCTTTGCTGCTGAATGCCCCCGCGGTGGCTGACTATCTTGTATATGCATTGACGGTGATGGTGATATAGCACCTTTGCATTCAAACAATACATTGTACATCTCGTCTGGCTGGAAACAAACTGCAGTCTACTTCACTTCAGGATACAGGAGCCCCTGACGGCCCAGTCTGATCACCCCCACGGTGTGCCGACGTCGAGGCGCTCCCTCCTTCTGGATTGTAGTGGCCCCTTACGATGGCCGGATGAGCGACATTGAAGAGTTTGACGAGCCTTTGTGAGTCATGAAACACGAGCCACAGTAAGACCAAGTGTATCGGTGACGATGTAGTTACTCACCTATGAAGGCCTTCCGGAATCTGAAGGTCAACATCTTCATCCATCTGATCGAGCCAGGACCGCCGAAATTCGTCGTCTTCCAAGGCAGCGGAATAGCAGTTTCTCGGTAAACCTCGCACCGGACGACGCTTGCTCTGCTTCGCACCATCGACACGATAGTGCGGCCAAGCACCCGCAGATGCTTTGAAACCTTCCCTGTATCTCATGCAGAGATGCAAGGAATCAAAGGCGCGCAGCCATGCGCAGAGAGCGGGCGACCTCCAATTGAGCCCCGACGCAATGTAGGTGGGTGCGCCTCCGCCAGACTCGTGGTCTGATTCGTCAGAGCTCATGCCTTCGATGCCAAGTGCGTCAAGGATGTCGACAGCTTTGGGACTGACTGAGCCCTTGAAGTGTAAGGCAGCAGCACGGCGCCTCTCGAATTGCTGCGCGGCAATGAGCACGACGAGCCCGATGTGCAAATGGAGGCTACTCACATTACGCCTTCGCTCTTGTCTACGATGAACTTCACGGACAATAGCCCGTTGATTCTCTGTTGAGGCTAACTCTTGGTACCTGGTTCTAAGGCGCTCGGAATGACGGACCCACGCGGCGTGGACCTTCTGCTCCGGATGATTGGGGTATAGTAGAAGGAAGCTTCTCGTGAATACGTTTGCGACCGAAAGGTTCCAAGGGGAGCGAGGAAATGAAAGCGGGTCGAACTGAAAATCATCTGCTGTGCAGCACGGCCGACCAAGTGTAGGATCGAACCGCTTCACAGCTTCGCGCGAAGGGATGTTGGTGAACGGCGCATTGTTATCCTTGCGCTTCATGAGGAGAAGCCCGTGGCTGCGAATGGCCGCCTGCACAAACCAACATTAGCTATCAATCCTCAGGCGTACAGAGATTCAACATGCACCTTGAACACGTGTTCCTCCGGGGGCTTAGATCCTCTTGGACGATGGTTCTTGGGCAGACTGATTGAGGCGACGGTTCGATCAACATCCATCTCATCGTCCGCATCAGCTGCTGCCAATGAATTGTCCTTTAGGCTAGGAAGGATACCCTGGAGAGTGGATTGCACGGTGGACCTGACAGAGTTTTCGATAGCCGACCCTACGGCAACCGGCACAGCGTCCAAAATGGCCTTGAACTTGGAGTCGAAGGCTTCGCATAGACGTGTAATGTCATCGCGAGTGACGGGGTTCAACTCGTCCCCGAGTCGCGACTGGGACGTCCTGAGAATCTGCACGGCGATCAGACCAGCTCTCGCACCATCATCAAGCCTATCATACCTGACGACTTGGAATAGATTCAGCTTCGGGCTCCAGAGAGTTGCCGCGTGGCTGCACACGTTTCTCCTTGTCGCCGTCATTATTGCCCGAGGTATCGGATGCCGTAGGTGCTGCCTGGCCCGTCTGTAAAGATGCCTGATCATATCAGCTTTACATGCACGGAGGTATTCGAAGGACCGTGACGCCACTGACCGTTGGACCTTTGAGGAACGGGCTGCCGCCGCGCCCACGTCGACCAGTCCGTGTCCGAGTTTCTTGATCCTACACATATATCAGTACGTCTGCTTTGGTGTCACAGCGATGGAATTACAATCTGAGTGTCGCGACGCTCGGCAGTGGGAGCTTTCGGGTGGGTATCCGCACGCGCTTTCCCTTTGTCTTTGAGCGCTGGCCGTATGGTCGAGGTAGAATCGTCCGACTGATCTTCGTGGGTGTCACTGCTATGCTGCTGCTGCACCGAGTGAATATAGTTGTGTGAGAGCGGATACTACGCTACGCACGCCGCTGCTCTGGACCAGTTGGGCCAGTTGGGGTGAAGCCTCTCGTCCTCCCTGGCGAAACAAAGCTGAAGTGCTTATTCGCGCGCACAAATAGAAATGCGCACCTCAGTATCCTGTTGCATAGGAATCTGCTCGGAGAGCTCACGCTCTCGCGAGAGGTCCTCCATCTCCTCGTCGCGGTCCAACATGTTGCGTTGGTCAAGGTTCAACACGCCGTACGGGTCCTTATCTAGGGCAGCAGGGGGGGTTGCATTGTGCGGTGAGTCCACGTGGGTTGAGAGTGGCGTGTGAGCGCCGGAATCTGCTTGCTCCTGGAGGGATAGATTTGTGTTGCCGATCGCCCCCGGGGGGTGATCTTCGGCTGTCGATGTGAGCGCGCTCACTATGGGATCTTGCTGGACGGTGCTCATCGCGGAGGGCATGCCCGTTTCGGTGGCTGGACCAACACTATGTTGCTCGTAGACTTGCGCGCCGGTAGGGCTTGCGGCCGGACCACTCTGATATGGCACAGCATGTGTTGTACCAGATACACTCACTTCCACATCAGGGATGGGTTGGCGTTTCCCGTGCGCTTGCACTGGGGATCCCTGAGGTTGTGTACCATCTAGTAGTGCCACTTCAATGTCGGGTAACGGATGGCCGGATTGCTGCTGCTCATGGGGCATCGCAGAAACCATGTTCACGTCCCTGTCCGACACCTGTACGTTACGAATCAGCGCGTCTTGTCACACTAAATACGGCCAAGTCTCACTTGATTGTGAGGCTCACACGCGCTCACTATGGGATCTTGCTGGACGGTGCTCGTCGCGGAAGGTTCTGTGGCTGGACCAACAATATGTTGCTCGTAGACTTGCGCGCCGGTAGGGCTTCCGGCCGGACCACTCTGATATGGCACAGCATGTGTTGTACCAGATACACTCACGTCCACATCAGGGATGGGTTGGCGTTTCCCGTGCGCTTGCACTGGAGATCCCTGAGGTTGTGTACCATCTAGTAGCGCCACTTCAATGTCGGGTAACGGATGGCCGGGTTGCTGCTGCTCATGGAGCATCGCAGAAACCATGTTCACGTCCCCGTCCGACACCTGTACGTTACGAATCAGCGCGTCTTGCCACGCTAAATACGGCCAAGTCTCACTTGATTGTGAGGCTCACAATCGGCCGCCTCCGGTGCTGCCGCGCTAGACCCAGCCTTGAAACCGCCGGTGGTAAGCGGAGTCATCCGAATGTGAAGACGAGGCGCCTACATCTAGGGCGTTTGACAGGGGAACTACATGCTGAAGAGCGCCCTTGAACATCTGCGAAACGAAAGCAAGCCCGCCTTGATGCCATTGTTGCGAAGACGTCTCGGCCTCGTTCAGCTAAAGTAACAGTAATGAGAAGAGGATATTGTATTGATTCGTACGATTACCTACCGAGCGTAGCTCTTCCAGCGACGATGGACCAGAAAGGGGGCCACCCCCTATTTGCGCAGTCACTCCTGGCTAGGGCGGGTATGGGGACTTGATTGACAACGCCAGGCGCTACTCACTTACCTGTAGAGGCGCTGGGGCCTCATACACCTCTGTCGTAGCCTTGTTTTGCTCGTCGGCTTGGCTAGACTCTTGGTTTGAACCATGTATAACGTCACGAATAGTCTGCTGCTACTGCATTCAACCCGACAACGAAACAACGTCACATGATAAGAATAGTCTTACCTCAGCGTTTGCACGATTCGGAGACTTACGCCCGCGGCCCTGTAGGCGGGAGTATCAGAATCAGGACAGAGCACATGAGTTCGGGGTTGAAAGTATACCTTGCGGACTGCGTAAGGTACTAGTATTTCTTCTCCCTCTTTTGTCCCTTTCATCTCCGAACGCTGCTCTCGCGAGTATGGCCAAGCAGAGAGCTTGGATGAGTGAACAGAATCAAGCTTACGCCGCGCCTTCCCGCTGGTGTAGTTGGAAACGAGTGCTTGCGTTACTGCGTCCTGAGGATCGTACGCACGGTGATCCACGCCATCCGGGATATGGGCAGAGCCTTGCTAAGTAAAGTAGACATACTCAGTAGACGTATGGATGGGGTAGCATAGTAGAGAGCTAACACTTGTTGTATGACCGGTGCTAGTCGAGCTGTACTGCCCCTGATCCGTACCGACAATAGTGGGACCCACAGTTCCCACCGTGCCGACAATGGTAGGGTGCACAGTCTCGACTGCTGCAAGATAATTGGATGCTGGGTATGCTGGTGGTATTGATTCAGCGCTTCGGTCCATGGTGGAAGAACTCAATGGTGAGATCGCATCCTATTCCAGATTGAGCGTCACAGCGAACACCTTCCAAACAGAGTACATACTGTCATGGAGTGTCCGATAACTTCGGCAGGGAAAGTTGCATTGTTCGACTGAATTGACTCCTGGTGCACTATTCGTCGATAGAGTGCGACATCAGAGCAACAAAAGTCCGTACCTCAGGCGTAGCCGCATGCACACCCATTCCCGGGTCATCATCGTTAGGCTGTATTTGCTGTCTCTCCTGGCCCTGATACGCCCTCTCTCGTGAGCGGTGTGGTGAACACTTTGGCTAATGGCACACCTGTGTGATGGCATGGGCGCGGTTCAGCAAGCTAGCTTCCGTTTCGGGTTGTCCAATAAACTGTGGGGAAAGGATGAGATTCGCCAGGGTTTCAGACGTAGAATGGTTACCAGTCGCTTGAGTCGCTTCATCGGTGGATCGGTAAGCTGTAAGAGGCCGTCAGATACTGTCAAATTGGGCTGAAGTGCTGACCAACAATCTCGAGGGCGGTGCCCCGTAGCCTCTGCATCAATGGTAGGCCCATGGCTAGGCGCGCCGCGGGCTGTTCCGTCGCAGGGGCCTCGGGTGTCTTTGACCATTTACGAATGGCGTGTTTGCTTGTCCGTATCTTGGGCACTAAGGTGACGTTACCGTCGTCATCTCGACTTGGCACCATGACCTCGTCGTAGGCAAATGAGCGTTTGACTCCTATGACGGGTAGGGCAGGTACGCGAGGATCCTCAGAGTCGTCGGTAAGCGAGGAACTAGGAGGGCTAGATACTACCGAAGCAGGGCCGGCAGAGGCGTTAGAGCTGCCTGCGCCGCTTGACATGTCACGAGAGGGGTCAAGACTTCAAGGGCAAGGGCAGTCAGCATCCCACGTTGCGACAACACAGAATAGTTGCCCACCTCGTCTCGCGACTGAAGATGCCGTCACTAGATGGCGCAGTACTAGGGGGACCCGGCGCAGCCGAAATTGGGCTCGCAGGAGTGTCGGTGAATGACGACTCCACGCTCAACACGCTGCGAGGGGCGCCCGGGCTGGAAAGCCGGGCCATTCAGGAACATATATCGTGACTGAACAGAATGTTTGCCCACCTCGATTCGTGACTGGAGATGTTGTCGCCGGAGGCCGCAGTGCTAGGGGGACCCGGCGCGTATGAGAGTGTCTCAACGAATGACGCGTCCGAGCTCAGCACGCTGCGAGACGGTACAGGAGAGAGGCTGTCAGTCCGGTCAGATTCCATCGTGAAAATGAGGTGGCAGAGCACACAATCAACATGGCTAAATACTGGGCTAAGCTCGCTTGGTAGTCTCGCTTGGTAGTGAGTGGCACAGCGGTTCGGAGTGGCACAGCGGTTCGGAGTGGCACAGCGGTTCGGAGTGGCAGTGTGGCACAGCGATTCGGGTGGCATGAGGCAGCTGGCAGGTTGACCGGAGCCACGGACCGGAGGAGATTCTCGAACTCCTCCGCTCCGTCCTCCGCGCTAAACGAATCGGACTTCGGTGGTGCAAGATCGAGATTTATACCTCCGAGCCATCATTCTATGAGCCGGCTCGTGAAGATGTGGGGCAGAGTATTAGCCAAGACAATCGCCGAGTCGCAAGTTGGCACGGTGGGTGGTACATCCTACATTCCAATCTGCCAGTCGAACTAGCTATCTCTGCCGCGTGTAGATACGGGTGGGAGTCGAACTACCAGTATCTCCTCCTCCTCCTAAGCCGCGAGCTTCCACAGGAAGGTCTGATAGTATGTCAACATGAGGTCTGAGTCATAGAGCGGATGACGCGTAAATGCATAGTCGAGGAAGATGAGGAGGGGGGTCCACCCGAGATTGCGGAGACCTCGTGCTAGCAAGAGTCAGCGCGAATGGCAAGCCGACCTTCTAAATGCCAAACGCGAAATTCATGATCCGTCGGTAGGACCAGCGGTGGCTTGGACAGAATCCGGAGCGGCTTCAAGACTTGTGCGTTGGGGACACAAGGGATGAGTGCGCCAAAGGGGATCAAAACGAAGTCGAGAGCGAGGCTAATGCCCTACTCCGCCGCGCCACTGATCGGCGTCACAACTGAAGGCCGCACCACCGACGACAACCATGAGTACTTGCACGGCGATTTCTGCGAATGCAGTCAATGCCAATGTCGATGCGGCATCAAGCGGGTATAAGCGCGACCACCTACCGATAAGCGTGATCACCATGAAGTAGTACATAGGTTTGCGCGCGGCCATGGGCCCTCAAAGACGTTGAGACAGATGTCAAGTCACCGGCAGTTCACCCGGGTATCTGTGGGAAGACACCTGTGCCCCTCAGGTATGTACACGCGCCAGTAGCACTTACCACTTACCGAGCTTCAGGGGGGTCCCGCCTCCTCCTCCTCGTCGAGAACGGCATCATCTGCACGATGTCGGCGGCCTCGCGTGTCTGCTTGTAGTCCACCCACCACAGCTCCTTCGCGAACTTGAGCAGCGCTGTCTCCGTCAAGTAGCTCGCTACCGCCTCATTGAAGAGCGTACGCAGGGCCGGGGTCAGGAGTCTTTTCATCTCGATCGATCGAGAAGTCTTGAGAATGCATCTGCAGTCGCCGTTCGTCGGGCGCAGCGTAGAGACGCCCTGCTGCAAGACGTCCTCTGCCTACCTGTCCTAGGTTTGTTAGTCGGCCTTCCCGTTCGTCCGCACCCTGTCAATCGAGAGGTCGCGCAAGAACTTGATTCTTGCGAGACGATGGCCAATCAATGCAAGTGTGGTGTGCACGGACAAGGCGTGCACGCTTACCCAGTTCAAGCACGCGGAACGAGACACGATCTGCGCCATTTTGTCACAATGCGAGAACGCCTGTGTCGGAGTGTGCGGAATGTGCCGTAGGAACGCGCCGCTCGCCTTACACGTCGCAGAGGTGGATGGCTTCGGCGACGCACGCGTCATTGCGATCTTTCCCTCCTCGCCACCCTCGCCCGTCCGAGTCCTCCACTTCTTCTCTCCCTGCCCTTGTCTCCCGCCTCCTGATGCCCACTGGTCGCAACATCCAACAACCGTGAAACGTTCCTACGCGTGTAACAGTGGTACCGCATGTTGAGCCGATGGCTCCGCGTGCAGGTGCGGAAGGTCGTGTAGTACAGTGACGAGCTGCATCAAGGATTGTACGTCGTGTTCATCCAGTGCTCCCACATCCGGTGGATCGACGACATGAGTGGGCTGTCGTGCAATATGTAGCATGCTGCCATCAAAATAAGAATATAGCGTCACGGATAACATGTCATTCAGCAGTGATAGCAAGACAAAGCGGCACGATAGCTGTTGAGAACAGATTTCACTAAGCAGCAAGGAGAGGGTGTGATACCTACGAGGAGACAATGGACGCGGCGTCCCCCACATTCGAAGAGGTGTCGCTGAACCGGCCATTTACCCTGGTGCCGACCCACACCTCTTCGTAATGCCTTTTACCGCGCCGCATAGTCCTATCAGGGTGCTTCACAAATTCGCATTCTACGCTCGAGCGTATGCAGTTGCTAAAAGAACACTGTTACAACCTCAGAGTTGACAACAATCTGGTACACACTCACATGCATTGGGTCTCTACTGAGTCTTTTGCACGGATACAGGCAACACGTTGTGCATGACACAGCATACACGCAGCGTTGAAGGTCGTCCTCCCTCCGGAACGTCCGCGTGAAACTCCGATGGGTGACCCGGATTCAGCAGCCCTAGTGGTATGTTTGTCGGTCTTTGCCCGTGTCTCCCTCGACCACTCGCGTGAACGTCCAGTGGGCACCTGCTGTGATTGGGGGGGGGTGGCTCCGGCAGCATGAGCCGCCAACTCCTCAGGGTAAGGCGGGACTCCTGGGAACGGTCCGCATAGTGGTTCGGAAGGTCGGCTAACCTCATCTTCGTCGACCAATTGAGAGAGCATAGCTTGGTCCTCTAGCGCGTAAGATACCTGCAAAGGCATCTCGATAGCGCTGTCAGGTACGGGCTGAACGTCCATCGTAGTGTCAAGCGTGGACGAATGGAACGGAGGAAGTGCAACAGGGTCGATGGCGTGCTCGAGCGTATATGAGCGGGGATTCTCTGGGGCAGCGCATTCAAAAGTCGTAGGGCGGTGCATCATAGGCGAATCGTAAGACCCGCGCGTCCACGGGGGCGCCGCGGCGAATGCAGACCCTTCTACGTGTGTTGATGTCTAAACATCGAGGCATTGGAATGCCGACCACACAGGGTCAATAGATGAGATGTCTTACCTGCACATAAGACGGAACGTGGATTGATTCAGGCGCGTGGAACGGATGCATCTGGAGGTAGTCACCCATGTTCTGAGGAGACAGAAGGTCAATGAAAACATTTTGCGTTACAGCTGTACATATAGGACGTACCGGCATGACCGGGCTCTGTCCGATGTCCACCGTAGGCAGTTCCCCGCCCCAGTCATTGTTCATGCCTGACGTAGCGAGTGCCCTAAACGACTGTAAATCACCTGTAATGGGCAGCATTCGACATCCATCGACGCACCCTTCGACATTGGAAACACCAGTCGGCTGCATAACTAGTTGCTGAGCATCGAATGACGCCGCTACTAGTGGAAGGGGTACCGGGAATCCTCCAAAGCCCCCCGCAGCACTAGTCGCGTTGAAGACCAAGGGCAGAACGGCGTACGCCCATCCCGAAGGGTGCGAACGCTCCGGTTCGAGTGTAGCGGGAGGCTCAGTGTAACCAAGCAGTACGTTGGGGAACGGGAAAACATACAACACGGGGAGTGACGGCGGGCAGTGCCAATCCATTGTAAAAGGCGCAGGGAACAACGGCCAACGCTAGATGAGTCGGTATGAGCCGTATGGTCTTTTGCCGACCGCAACGTGACCTACGTGATGGGTTACCGTATCATTCAGTATCCGCGGGCACTAGACCCATCTTAGATTTCAACACAAAAGACATCGTCACACATACATGGGCCCTCCTTACCTTATAGCCGGCGCATTTCAGAGTAATGAACTACTTACCGAGTCCATGCTCAGCAGCCTGTTATAGGTGAGACAGATGGATCCAAGGGCCAGGTTACGCGGGATTTGTTGGCGATGCCCATCGAATCAGCTACTATGTAGTTATTCAAGCCTCAGCCCGTTACCGACTTCGAAGTCTGCTACCTGCTGCAAGGAAGTTCTCCGTCGTCACGCGGAATCAGTGGCCTCCTCCTCCTTCCCCCAGGCCTTCTCTTCTAGTAAAACCGATGGATGATGGATTCTGCAGCTCCGACCAGCTCAGACTCAGAGCACGGGCCCTAGTTACATGATAACCCTGAATCTCGGTACCCGCCGTGCATCACCGTACTTCTCGTCGATATTCATCCGCAGCTCCACACCTGTGCCCGGGCAAGAGCTGCGGGATTCGAGCGCCCGATTCTATGAGTGGAATAATTCTTACACAGTTTCGGATTGAGCTGCACGTTGAGCGGAGTACGATGTGGGATGATAACGGGAGGCACTGCAGCAGACGCAACGTTCGTTGAGCTTGTGAGACCGTTCATATTTAACGTAATGAGCAAGTACCGCCGCCTCTTGCGCGCCAGGGTATACGATCAAACCAGGTGCGGCCGCGCTCGAGGTTAGGAGGTATTAGTAAACGGAGAGGCCACCGACGCCAACGATTGTGAACCTTGCCTGATAGGTGTACCTAGGGTATACCGACACCCGCCCAGTGAACGGGCGACGAGCCCATAAGAGCGCTAGGGAGAGCTAAGCCCGACGCGCGACGTCCATGCCTGCCATGTCAGTCGACCCAGTTACGTTCGCAATGCCATTCGCGCACACACCTGTGTTTGGCCTTGACATCGATAGATGAGGCATCTATGGCGGAAAGCCTGCGGGATCGCTTCCTGTCGTTGCACTTGCTTCGACAGATGGTCCGTGCACGAGAGAATATGCTGTGCATGAAGCGCGAGAGAGACTAGAAAGCTGTAAAGACCAGTGTCGGTGAAAGTAGATGACTTCAGCGAGGATTCGGGCCCCGAGCTCGGCACTCGCGCAGATATCAACAGTGATGAGGACGTCGGTGGGGTCGCCGAGCAGTCAGAGCTGGTCGAGGTGGCCGGTCATGAAATCCGAAGCGAGATAGAGAAAGTACAGTAAATGTGAGAGACTGCCCGTTGCATACGCCGACTGTGCGCGCCGACCCAGGCCTCTAAAGGACGTCGTTGTTTCAACGTTGAGTAGACGAAGTACTGCTGAATGTTACCGACCCACGAATAGAGCTCAACGTCGCCGACTGCAATGCAAGAGTACGGAGACAATGAGCACCGTCTCGAGAGTCCTGGAGGTAGACATGTTGCCCGTACTCACCAAGACCGTCAGGCCCTCCACTACTGCGCAGTGGTGGTAGTTCTATGGGTTGTAGTGTTGTGATTAGTGAGCGCTGTCACTGTCAAGACGCCGGGGATCATGCCTACGGCCGGGCCGGTGGCTAAAATGTATTCCTCCTCCTCCTCCTCCTCCTCCTCCTCCTCCTCTCCTCCAGCGATCGCTGCGACCTTCAACCTCTCCAACACGCTCTTTCGTCCTGCTGCCTGCTTGTCTCTGCCCCGTCCTTTCCTCACCCTCCCGCGCCTGCCACCCTCGCCAGCGATCTCCTTTCGTCCCCGGTCTTGCGCAGTCGCATCCGCGCTGTCGAGGCGTTTCTGGCGATACCACTCAACTGCACCGTTTGTGAACGTTCAAGCCCCCCAACTTCGTTTCTTTCCTCTTGACCGCCCCTTCCCCGTTAGCGCCCACTCAAGAGCACTCTCCGCTCCGTCTTCGTCTGCCCACCCCACCCCAACTGCCTCCTGGTCGCCACAATATTGCAACCATTCGACGCGCCTCGTCGCCCCTGTTCTTTTTGTGCCCCTCAAGCGGTGGGTTGGTCGATATACTGGCTGTCCAGGTGCGTATCAGTGCTTTTTCGCTGTCCTCGCCTCGTCCCGCCTCTTCGTCGCCGCCGTCATCCTTCCCCTGCCCTCGCGCCGCCCTCCCTTTGCGATTGCTCGATGCACGGCGACCTGGAGAATCGAACGACCCCCCTCAACCCTATCTTCCGTGCACGCAGTCGACTCCGAAGCCTTGCTTTCTGTACGTATGCATCCTCCCTTTATCACCCGCCCGCACCCTCACACACGCATCTGCACACTTTAGAATGAGTGACATTTGATACGCAGGCCACGTACGAATGTCCCGCTTCTCGTCCGAAGCTATTCCGTGCCCGGCAAGGCTTGCAATTCGAGCTTTTCTGCGGCGCTCGATCTACGTCGCACGGTACGTCTTTGGCGATGTACGTGCGTACTGCCCTGCTTATCCTTCGACACAGCCGAATCGTCTCGGCCGCGGCCACCGCGCCCTGTCTGTCGTACCGAACATGTGCGCATCCACTTCGCACGCGCGCGCGACTGCGAATACAGACCTGCGCCGGTGACTCACGCAATGCACAACCCGCGCATCTCGAGCTCGCCGGAGGACGGCATTGGCTGCCCAATCGCGACTTCGTGCTACGTCGCCGCGGCTCACGCATAGCGACGCGCGCTGCCCCTGGCCGATAACGGTGAGTGCATCGCATTCTGGCGCGGGCTCTGATGTCGCAGGTACGCGCATTGCGAATCCGCGAGATGCGCTCGCTACGCGTCGACGACGTGGACGCCAGCCTCGGTGCATGGTCCACCCGAACGCGCCACCAGCGTGCAGCGCGTGCGACACGTCGAGGCCACGCAGGGCTGACAGTGAACGGCGGGGATGGGCCTTCGAAAGTGAGGGCTGCGGGGTTGACGGACGGGACGTGTAGACGATATGCATGAGTGAATACATGGATTGCCTCGAAGACGAGGCCATGTGTGCGTGAGGAGTGGGAGACGGCTGCGCGGATGCATTGCCCGTCGTACAGCAGCATCCGGGGCGGCCTACGAAGGTTGTACATGCGTGCCCAGTACCGGACGCGACGGAAGATATGAGATCCCGACCGTGTCCACTCGTGAGTTGTGCATGCTCCTCATGCTACTTACTGTACTCACACACTACTTGGCAGGCTTGGACTCGAGAGCAGACGCATGCATTTACGACGCGCGTGCAAGCCAACATACATTGAAAATGAGTATCTACTGACACCAATCTACAGCCGTGCCGGCATCATGCAGCGTCATGCCCTACCAGCCGTCCCGCCATGGCCCACTCCTCGAAGATGGCTATCTACGCGCCCAACAGCGTCCGCACCCTCCCACTCTCGCACTTGCGGGAGACGTGCGCCGTTGTCCCGACACCGAGCCGGTGCACGGGGCGTCCACACCGCACCAACTGCGCCATGCGAGCGATCTACCGTCGCGATATACGTCGACGGCTCATCCCGCCGGGTGTCTCCTTCTGAGCACCGACGTGTGGCGTCGGCACGGTGGGCTGTCGGCGCGGACTGGATGGGTTCGGCTAATCACGGTACGCCCGCTGACGGGGTCGAGCACACGTCCGGGCAGGCGTGAAGTCGCGGAGACGTATGCGACGACCTCACACGTCAGCTTGCGCGCCCGGTTGCGCAGCCCCTCTGGATCTCGACAACGCGTGCGGACGCATGACAGGGCAGGGCCGTTTCGCCGAACGACTCACGCCGCGCAGGGAGGGGACTCTGCCGTACTACATGTACGGTACGGCCCGGCAATACACAGCTAGTATGGATGACGCGCACGCGTGCAAAGACACCCACTCCCGAACGCCCCTGCTGTCCGGGCGGGGCAGACGCGTTCGCGAGACGTATTGCAACCCGTGCGCAGCCGCACATCGCACGCATCGTCTATCGTGGGCGAGCTCTTCGGTGCGACTGGGACGACAACACTTAGTGTCGTCAGTGGAGGTACGGCTCAGCATGCGAAGCCTCTGAGTGCACGAGATTAGCAAATACCCATATTACTGCAGCAGGACTTGTGCTTACAATAGCGAACCTCGCCGCCCGGCCGTCCCGAGCTTCGTCGAGCCGGTACTTGGACGCTTCGTAAGTAGCCCACACGAGTCCGTGCAACGAGCGAGCACACTGACCTGATTCGCGCAGCGACGGCCGTGCACTCATACTCCGTACCGTGTGGGCAGATGGGCGGCGGTCGCGGCGAACGGCGCGCTTGCTCGGCGCAAACCCAGTCGGCCAGTCAACACAGTGGTACAATAGCACCCTGCATCCGGGGCGAGCAGACCCGCGTCACGGCCGTTTTGCACGTGCGAGCCGTAAGCACTGTATATCGTCGGCAAGCCCTTCCGTTCCGGTGCATTCGGCTCTGTACGACGGCGCAAAGAGTGATGGCCGAACCGTGCCAATGAGTTCTAGAAGGGAGCGAATTCGGGAACACAGTATACAATGTATATTACACGGGATTGCCAACATGGAAGAGAGATGTGCACCATTAGTCAAGCCGGAGGCCATCTTTCCAGGATTTCCTGGATGTTAGGAGGCACCCCAAGTGCGGCAAGAAGGCGCAGCCTTATGGCTTCCAACGCCGATGCAATGGCCTTCCAGGTGGTGTCGCGCATCAAAAAGTAACAACGGCCGATAACCATCCACATGAGTGCGACAGACGAGCTCATGGCTCCTGCGCAACGCACGAGCTGTCGAGATGTATGAGAAGAATGACGCTTGCGGTTATGAACCCTCACTCACTACAGTCTGCATCGCGGTGCCCAGGCGCACCCATGGAATCAAGGGTAGGGCCTCGACCATATACCACACAACACATGAGACCGAGAGCGTCGCAACGGTCACAGTGAGCAGCTTCAAAATTCCGTCGAACAAGCTGGCAGGACGATCGAACTACCTCAAGTTAGATGGAAAAATTGCTACATAGGCGGTTCACGTACTTTCACAGCGCCTAGAATTGTTTCAGAAAGCGATCCTTGAACCGTCTGCGACGACACTTCTGCTATGCACAATTTCGCCTGCTGAGTCACGGCGATCAAGGTACTGCGAGAGTACTACTCACGAATTCGCGCGCGCCAGATCTTGATATACGTGTCCCCACCTTTGAAAGCACAGCCCGTCGCAATGTAGGAACGATCTCCACGTCGAGTCGACTACGAGCACAGTTGTGATCATCCAAACAATCACAGTCGGATGTAGACACAACTTACGGCTACCGCAGGGACGATGTCGCCTCCAGATTGATGTGTCAGTACTCTAAACACGCTCGGAGCCCAAGTCTAGTCTACTCACCGTCATGTGGAAGTTGCTGGAAGAATTCCCCCGTCCGCTTCTGCCAGATGCACACGTTTCCAGTAGAGGTGCCGCAGAACACGGCACTACCGCTGTGCAAGAATCCGACTTGCAGGGCAACGTTTGATTTAGGTGTGCGATCAAACTGGTGCGTTCGTCTTGCCCTCGCCTGGTTGAAGGCATTGATGTGGTACGAAAGGAGGCCGTCGCGGAAGTTGTGAACGACGATGTCACGGTCATTCGGACTCACAGCACAACAGCCCCTACAGAAGTTAATGAAGGCAAGCGTGCAAAGCAGCTAACGGGGCTCACAACGCTGGATATCCTTCGGGAGGATTGATACGCCAGACGCATTGACATGTCTCAATGTCCCAAGATCTGAATAAATCTCACTGAGCGGCATGCGGAATGTCGTTCGGATGAGTGACTTACACGATACCGTGATGAAGGTAGCTAACGATCAAGTGTTTCCCGCTCTGATCAAATTGTACCGTGACAGCGTGATGTCGTGCGTCCTCAGGATCGAAGTCCTCCGCAGGGTGAGGCAGAAGCGTAGTTACTGGGGAGTACTTGTCTGTGGGTCGACGTCAGCATGTATGGGTCCTAAAGGCTCTGCCAGTCGATAACCTTACTGGGCGTAATTTCTTTTGTGACATGCACCTCCGTTCCTATTGCAGCTCCAAGATGACCTGTCTTCATGTGGTAGTCGAGGGCATAAATCGTAGATACAACGCCGAAATTGATCGAGTACTGCTTATTGTGCGTCTGACGGTCACGAATCGAATGTCAGTCGCAAACGAATCTACCAGATGTGAGCGCACCAAAGAGAAGCCATGCACTTGTCTAAGTGAACCATCTTCGCAGGCGACGACAAGCGTGTCTTCCTGTAGCGGATGCCACAGGACACAATCCACGCAGCTGTCGAAGAATAACCGATGCAACAGAGTGCCCTTTGTGACACTCCAGACGACTACGCTCCTGTCGTCAGATCCACTTGCTAGCTGCGAGCCATCAGGTGAGAAGGTCAACGCGTTGATGGTATCAGTGTGGCCATCCTTGAGGGTATGGACGTTAATGTACGCAGTTGAGCTCATCGAAAAGGCGGTCAATAACGGAGGTCACGACGATTTCACGGCATCCCAAATACTCGCGTGCAGACGGGGCCTCAATGGCAACGTGTCTTGGACTCCTGGTCGCATGCCGTTCTCAGAAATGCCTCATGTATCATTCGATTCATCACTTAGCGTAGGCGACCCGGACAGCGCGGCATTGCGGGGACCGGCC